>OU426987.1:36937786-37537786 GCA_911387755.1 Chrysotoxum bicinctum
AAATAAATAATAAAATATTTCAAAACCACCTGTGGCTCCAACTTCTGACGCAAACGTCAAAATCAAAATCAGGTTTCGTTTTTCCCAGGAGAAACAAATAATGAGAAAACAAATACAAAAGTGACCCCTACTACTAACGTATGCTCGCCTGGTAGTTAGATTCTGGATCTAGTCGATTTTGATCGAATTCAAAAATTTAACACTTTGAAACGGACATGTGAAGTGCCCCCTTACTTCTACACAAATGGTCGGTACCGTCTTGCCACCTCAAATATATAAGAAAAAGAAAAATTCAAAATTTTGAAACTGACATGCGAAGTCCCCCATTACTTCTAAACAAATGCTCGGTTTCGTCTTGGCAGCTCAAATAAATAATAAAATATTTCAAAACCACCTGTGGCTCCAACTTCTGACGCAAACGTCAAAATCAAAATCAGGTTTCGTTTTCCCCAGGAGAAACAAATAATGAGAAAACAAATACAAAAGTGACCCCTACTACTAACGTATGCTCGCCTGGTAGTTAGATTCTGGATCTAGTCGATTTTGATCGAATTCAAAAATTTAACACTTTGAAACGGACATGTGAAGTGCCCCCTTACTTCTACACAAATGGTCGGTACCGTCTTGCCACCTCAAATATATAAGAAAAAGAAAAATTCAAAATTTTGAAACTGACATGCGAAGTCCCCCATTACTTCTAAACAAATGCTCGGTTTCGTCTTGGCAGCTCAAATAAATAATAAAATATTTCAAAACCACCTGTGGCTCCAACTTCTGACGCAAACGTCAAAATCAAAATCAGGTTTCGTTTTTCCCAGGAGAAACAAATAATGAGAAAACAAATACAAAAGTGACCCCTACTACTAACGTATGCTCGCCTGGTAGTTAGATTCTGGATCTAGTCGATTTTGATCGAATTCAAAAATTTAACACTTTGAAACGGACATGTGAAGTGCCCCATACTTCTACACAAATGGTCGGTACCGTCTTGCCAGCTCAAATATATAAGAAAAAGAAAAATTCAAAATTTTGAAACTGACATGTGAAGTCCCCCATTACTTCTAAACAAATGCTCGGTTTCGTCTTGGCAGCTCAAATAAATAATAAAATATTTCAAAACCACCTGTGGCTCCAACTTCTGACGCAAACGTCAAAATCAAAATCAGGTTTCGTTTTTCCCAGGAGAAACAAATAATGAGAAAACAAATACAAAAGTGACCCCTACTACTAACGTATGCTCGCCTGGTAGTTAGATTCTGGATCTAGTCGATTTTGATCGAATTCAAAAATTTAACACTTTGAAACGGACATGTGAAGTGCCCCCTTACTTCTACACAAATGGTCGGTACCGTCTTGCCACCTCAAATATATAAGAAAAAGAAAAATTCAAAATTTTGAAACTGACATGCGAAGTCCCCCATTACTTCTAAACAAATGCTCGGTTTCGTCTTGGCAGCTCAAATAAATAATAAAATATTTCAAAACCACCTGTCGCTCCAACTTCTGACGCAAACGTCAAAATCAAAATCAGGTTTCGTTTTCCCCAGGAGAAACAAATAATGAGAAAACAAATACAAAAGTGACCCCTACTACTAACGTATGCTCGCCTGGTAGTTAGATTCTGGATCTAGTCGATTTTGATCGAATTCAAAAATTTAACACTTTGAAACGGACATGTGAAGTGCCCCCTTACTTCTACACAAATGGTCGGTACCGTCTTGCCACCTCAAATATATAAGAAAAAGAAAAATTCAAAATTTTGAAACTGACATGCGAAGTCCCCCATTACTTCTAAACAAATGCTCGGTTTCGTCTTGGCAGCTCAAATAAATAATAAAATATTTCAAAACCACCTGTGGCTCCAACTTCTGACGCAAACGTCAAAATCAAAATCAGGTTTCGTTTTTCCCAGGAGAAACAAATAATGAGAAAACAAATACAAAAGTGACCCCTACTACTAACGTATGCTCGCCTGGTAGTTAGATTCTGGATCTAGTCGATTTTGATCGAATTCAAACATTTGATATCATTTTGAAACGGACATGTGAAGTGCCCCATACTTCTACACAAATGGTGGGTACCGTCTTGCCAGCTCAAATATATAAGAAAAAGAAAAATTCAAAATTTTGAAACTGACATGCGAAGTCCCCCATTACTTCTAAACAAATGCTCGGTTTCGTCTTGGCAGCTCAAATAAATAATAAAATATTTCAAAACCACCTGTGGCTCCAACTTCTGACGCAAACGTCAAAATCAAAATCAGGTTTCGTTTTTCCCAGGAGAAACAAATAATGAGAAAACAAATACAAAAGTGACCCCTACTACTAACGTATGCTCGCCTGGTAGTTAGATTCTGGATCTAGTCGATTTTGATCGAATTCAAACATTTGATATCATTTTGAAACGGACATGTGAAGTGCCCCATACTTCTACACAAATGGTCGGTACCGTCTTGCCAGCTCAAATATATAAGAAAAAGAAAAATTCAAAATTTTGAAACTGACATGCGAAGTCCCCCATTACTTCTAAACAAATGCTCGGTTTCGTCTTGGCAGCTCAAATAAATAATAAAATATTTCAAAACCACCTGTGGCTCCAACTTCTGACGCAAACGTCAAAATCAAAATCAGGTTTCGTTTTTCCCAGGAGAAACAAATAATGAGAAAACAAATACAAAAGTGACCCCTACTACTAACGTATGCTCGCCTGGTAGTTAGATTCTGGATCTAGTCGATTTTGATCGAATTCAAAAATTTAACACTTTGAAACAGACATGTGAAGTGCCCCCTTACTTCTACACAAATGGTCGGTACCGTCTTGCCACCTCAAATATATAAGAAAAAGAAAAATTCAAAATTTTGAAACTGACATGCGAAGTCCCCCATTACTTCTAAACAAATGCTCGGTTTCGTCTTGGCAGCTCAAATAAATAATAAAATATTTCAAAACCACCTGTGGCTCCAACTTCTGACGCAAACGTCAAAATCAAAATCAGGTTTCGTTTTCCCCAGGAGAAACAAATAATGAGAAAACAAATACAAAAGTGACCCCTACTACTAACGTATGCTCGCCTGGTAGTTAGATTCTGGATCTAGTCGATTTTGATCGAATTCAAAAATTTAACACTTTGAAACGGACATGTGAAGTGCCCCATACTTCTACACAAATGGTCGGTACCGTCTTGCCAGCTCAAATATATAAGAAAAAGAAAAATTCAAAATTTTGAAACTGACATGCGAAGTCCCCCATTACTTCTAAACAAATGCTCGGTTTCGTCTTGGCAGCTCAAATAAATAATAAAATATTTCAAAACCACCTGTGGCTCCAACTTCTGACGCAAACGTCAAAATCAAAATCAGGTTTCGTTTTTCCCAGGAGAAACAAATAATGAGAAAACAAATACAAAAGTGACCCCTACTACTAACGTATGCTCGCCTGGTAGTTAGATTCTGGATCTAGTCGATTTTGATCGAATTCAAAAATTTAACACTTTGAAACGGACATTTGAAGTGCCCCCTTACTTCTACACAAATGGTCGGTACCGTCTTGCCACCTCAAATATATAAGAAAAAGAAAAATTCAAAATTTTGAAACTGACATGCGAAGTCCCCCATTACTTCTAAACAAATGCTCGGTTTCGTCTTGGCAGCTCAAATAAATAATAAAATATTTCAAAACCACCTGTGGCTCCAACTTCTGACGCAAACGTCAAAATCAAAATCAGGTTTCGTTTTTCCCAGGAGAAACAAATAATGAGAAAACAAATACAAAAGTGACCCCTACTACTAACGTATGCTCGCCTGGTAGTTAGATTCTGAATCTAGTCGATTTTGATCGAATTCAAACATTTGATATCATTTTGAAACGGACATGTGAAGTGCCCCATACTACACAAATGGTCGGTACCGTCTTGCCAGCTCAAATATATAAGAAAAAGAAAAATTCAAAATTTTGAAACTGACATGCGAAGTCCCCCATTACTTCTAAACAAATGCTCGGTTTCGTCTTGGCAGCTCAAATAAATAATAAAATATTTCAAAACCACCTGTGGCTCCAACTTCTGACGCAAACGTCAAAATCAAAATCAGGTTTCGTTTTTCCCAGGAGAAACAAATAATGAGAAAACAAATACAAAAGTGACCCCTACTACTAACGTATGCTCGCCTGGTAGTTAGATTCTGGATCTAGTCGATTTTGATCGAATTCAAATATTTGATATCATTTTGAAACGGACATGTGAAGTGCCCCATACTTCTACACAAATGGTCGGTACCGTCTTGCCAGCTCAAATATATAAGAAAAAGAAAAATTCAAAATTTTGAAACTGACATGCGAAGTCCCCCATTACTTCTAAACAAATGCTCGGTTTCGTCTTGGCAGCTCAAATAAATAATAAAATATTTCAAAACCACCTGTGGCTCCAACTTCTGATGCAAACGTCAAAATCAAAATCAGGTTTCGTTTTCCCCAGGAGAAACAAATAATGAGAAAACAAATACAAAAGTGACCCCTACTACTAACGTATGCTCGCCTGGTAGTTAGATTCTGGATCTAGTCGATTTTGATCGAATTCAAACATTTGATATCATTTTGAAACGGACATGTGAAGTGCCCCATACTTCTACACAAATGGTCGGTACCGTCTTGCCAGCTCAAATATATAAGAAAAAGAAAAATTCAAAATTTTGAAACTGACATGCGAAGTCCCCCATTACTTCTAAACAAATGCTCGGTTTCGTCTTGGCAGCTCAAATAAATAATAAAATATTTCAAAACCACCTGTGGCTCCAACTTCTGACGCAAACGTCAAAATCAAAATCAGGTTTCGTTTTCCCCAGGAGAAACAAATAATGAGAAAACAAATACAAAATTGACCCCTACTACTAACGTATGCTCGCCTGGTAGTTAGATTCTGGATCTAGTCGATTTTGATCGAATTCAAAAATTTAACACTTTGAAACGGACATGTGAAGTGCCCCCTTACTTCTACAAAAATGGTCGGTACCGTCTTGCCACCTCAAATATATAAGAAAAAGAAAAATTCCAAATTTTGAAACTGACATGCGAAGTCCCCCATTACTTCTAAACAAATGCTCGGTTTCGTCTTGGCAGCTCAAATAAATAATAAAATATTTCAAAACCACCTGTGGCTCCAACTTCTGACGCAAACGTCAAAATCAAAATCAGGTTTCGTTTTCCCCAGGAGAAACAAATAATGAGAAAACAAATACAAAAGTGACCCCTACTACTAACGTATGCTCGCCTGGTAGTTAGATTCTGGATCTAGTCGATTTTGATCGAATTCAAACATTTGATATCATTTTGAAACGGACATGTGAAGTGCCCCATACTTCTACACAAATGGTCGGTACCGTCTTGCCAGCTCAAATATATAAGAAAAAGAAAAATTCAAAATTTTGAAACTGACATGCGAAGTCCCCCATTACTTTTAAACAAATGCTCGGTTTCGTCTTGGCAGCTCAAATAAATAATAAAATATTTCAAAACCACCTGTGGCTCCAACTTCTGACGCAAACGTCAAAATCAAAATCAGGTTTCGTTTTCCCCAGGAGAAACAAATAATGAGAAAACAAATACAAAAGTGACCCCTACTACTAACGTATGCTCGCCTGGTAGTTAGATTCTGGATCTAGTCGATTTTGATCGAATTCAAACATTTGATATCATTTTGAAACGGACATGTGAAGTGCCCCATACTTCTACACAAATGGTCGGTACCGTCTTGCCAGCTCAAATATATAAGAAAAAGAAAAATTCAAAATTTTGAAACTGACATGCGAAGTCCCCCATTACTTCTAAACAAATGCTCGGTTTCGTCTTGGCAGCTCAAATAAATAATAAAATATTTCAAAACCACCTGTGGCTCCAACTTCTGACGCAAACGTCAAAATCAAAATCAGGTTTCGTTTTTCCCAGGAGAAACAAATAATGAGAAAACAAATACAAAAGTGACCCCTACTACTAACGTATGCTCGCCTGGTAGTTAGATTCTGGATCTAGTCGATTTTGATCGAATTCAAACATTTGATATCATTTTGAAACGGACATGTGAAGTGCCCCATACTTCTACACAAATGGTCGGTACCGTCTTGCCAGCTCAAATATATAAGAAAAAGAAAAATTCAAAATTTTGAAACTGACATGCGAAGTCCCCCATTACTTCTAAACAAATGCTCGGTTTCGTCTTGGCAGCTCAAATAAATAATAAAATATTTCAAAACCACCTGTGGCTCCAACTTCTGACGCAAACGTCAAAATCAAAATCAGGTTTCGTTTTCCCCAGGAGAAACAAATAATGAAAAAAAAAAATACAAAAGTGACCCCTACTACTAACGTATGCTCGCCTGGTAGTTAGATTCTGGATCTAGTCGATTTTGATCGAATTCAAAAATTTAACACTTTGAAACGGACATGTGAAGTGCCCCCTTACTTCTTACACAAATGGTCGGTATCGTCTTGGCACCTCAAATATATAAGAAAAGGAAAAATTCAAAATTTTGAAACTGACATGCGAAGTCCCCCATTACTTCTAAACAAATGCTCGGTTTCGTCTTGGCAGCTCAAATAAATAATAAAATATTTCAAAACCACCTGTGGCTCCAACTTCTGACGCAAACGTCAAAATCAAAATCAGGTTTCGTTTTTCCCAGGAGAAACAAATAATGAGAAAACAAATACAAAAGTGACCCCTACTACTAACGTATGCTCGCCTGGTAGTTAGATTCTGGATCTAGTCGATTTTGATCGAATTCAAACATTTGATATCATTTTGAAACGGACATGTGAAGTGCCCCATACTACACAAATGGTCGGTACCGTCTTGCCAGCTCAAATATATAAGAAAAAGAAAAATTCAAAATTTTGAAACTGACATGCGAAGTCCCCCATTACTTCTAAACAAATGCTCGGTTTCGTCTTGGCAGCTCAAATAAATAATAAAATATTTCAAAACCACCTGTGGCTCCAACTTCTGACGCAAACGTCAAAATCAAAATCAGGTTTCGTTTTTCCCAGGAGAAACAAATAATGAGAAAACAAATACAAAAGTGACCCCTACTACTAACGTATGCTCGCCTGGTAGTTAGATTCTGGATCTAGTCGATTTTGATCGAATTCAAAAATTTAACACTTTGAAACGGACATGTGAAGTGCCCCCTTACTTCTTACACAAATGGTCGGTATCGTCTTGGCACCTCAAATATATAAGAAAAGGAAAAATTCAAAATTTTGAAACTGACATGCGAAGTCCCCCATTACTTCTAAACAAATGCTCGGTTTCGTCTTGGCAGCTCAAATAAATAATAAAATATTTCAAAACCACCTGTGGCTCCAACTTCTGACGCAAACGTCAAAATCAAAATCAGGTTTCGTTTTTCCCAGGAGAAACAAATAATGAGAAAACAAATACAAAAGTGACCCCTACTACTAACGTATGCTCGCCTGGTAGTTAGATTCTGGATATAGTCGATTTTGATCGAATTCAAATATTCGATATCATTTTGAAACGGACATGTGAAGTGCCCCATACTTCTACACAAATGGTCGGTACCGTCTTGCCAGCTCAAATATATAAGAAAAAGAAAAATTCAAAATTTTGAAACTGACATGCGAAGTCCCCCATTACTTCTAAACAAATGCTCGGTTTCGTCTTGGCAGCTCAAATAAATAATAAAATATTTCAAAACCACCTGTGGCTCCAACTTCTGACGCAAACGTCAAAATCAAAATCAGGTTTCGTTTTCCCCAGGAGAAACAAATAATGAGAAAACAAATACAAAAGTGACCCCTACTACTAATGTATGCTCGCCTGGTAGTTAGATTCTGGATCTAGTCGATTTTGATCGAATTCAAAAATTTAACACTTTGAAACGGACATGTGAAGTGCCCCATACTTCTACACAAATGGTCGGTACCGTCTTGCCAGCTCAAATATATAAGAAAAAGAAAAATTCAAAATTTTGAAACTGACATGTGAAGTCCCCCATTACTTCTAAACAAATGCTCGGTTTCGTCTTGGCAGCTCAAATAAATAATAAAATATTTCAAAACCACCTGTGGCTCCAACTTCTGACGCAAACGTCAAAATCAAAATCAGGTTTCGTTTTTCCCAGGAGAAACAAATAATGAGAAAACAAATACAAAAGTGACCCCTACTACTAACGTATGCTCGCCTGGTAGTTAGATTCTGGATCTAGTCGATTTTGATCGAATTCAAAAATTTAACACTTTGAAACGGACATGTGAAGTGCCCCCTTACTTCTTACACAAATGGTCGGTATCGTCTTGGCACCTCAAATATATAAGAAAAGGAAAAATTCAAAATTTTGAAACTGACATGCGAAGTCCCCCATTACTTCTAAACAAATGCTCGGTTTCGTCTTGGCAGCTCAAATAAATAATAAAATATTTCAAAACCACCTGTGGCTCCAACTTCTGACGCAAACGTCAAAATCAAAATCAGGTTTCGTTTTCCCCAGGAGAAACAAATAATGAGAAAACAAATACAAAAGTGACCCCTACTACTAATGTATGCTCGCCTGGTAGTTAGATTCTGGATCTAGTCGATTTTGATCGAATTCAAAAATTTAACACTTTGAAACGGACATGTGAAGTGCCCCATACTTCTACACAAATGGTCGGTACCGTCTTGCCAGCTCAAATATATAAGAAAAAGAAAAATTCAAAATTTTGAAACTGACATGTGAAGTCCCCCATTACTTCTAAACAAATGCTCGGTTTCGTCTTGGCAGCTCAAATAAATAATAAAATATTTCAAAACCACCTGTGGCTCCAACTTCTGACGCAAACGTCAAAATCAAAATCAGGTTTCGTTTTTCCCAGGAGAAACAAATAATGAGAAAACAAATACAAAAGTGACCCCTACTACTAACGTATGCTCGCCTGGTAGTTAGATTCTGGATCTAGTCGATTTTGATCGAATTCAAAAATTTAACACTTTGAAACGGACATGTGAAGTGCCCCCTTACTTCTACACAAATGGTCGGTACCGTCTTGCCACCTCAAATATATAAGAAAAAGAAAAATTCAAAATTTTGAAACTGACATGCGAAGTCCCCCATTACTTCTAAACAAATGCTCGGTTTCGTCTTGGCAGCTCAAATAAATAATAAAATATTTCAAAACCACCTGTGGCTCCAACTTCTGACGCAAACGTCAAAATCAAAATCAGGTTTCGTTTTCCCCAGGAGAAACAAATAATGAGAAAACAAATACAAAAGTGACCCCTACTACTAACGTATGCTCGCCTGGTAGTTAGATTCTGGATCTAGTCGATTTTGATCGAATTCAAAAATTTAACACTTTGAAACGGACATGTGAAGTGCCCCATACTTCTACACAAATGGTCGGTACCGTCTTGCCAGCTCAAATATATAAGAAAAAGAAAAATTCAAAATTTTGAAACTGACATGTGAAGTCCCCCATTACTTCTAAACAAATGCTCGGTTTCGTCTTGGCAGCTCAAATAAATAATAAAATATTTCAAAACCACCTGTGGCTCCAACTTCTGACGCAAACGTCAAAATCAAAATCAGGTTTCGTTTTTCCCAGGAGAAACAAATAATGAGAAAACAAATACAAAAGTGACCCCTACTACTAACGTATGCTCGCCTGGTAGTTAGATTCTGGATCTAGTCGATTTTGATCGAATTCAAAAATTTAACACTTTGAAACGGACATGTGAAGTGCCCCCTTACTTCTACACAAATGGTCGGTACCGTCTTGCCACCTCAAATATATAAGAAAAAGAAAAATTCAAAATTTTGAAACTGACATGCGAAGTCCCCCATTACTTCTAAACAAATGCTCGGTTTCGTCTTGGCAGCTCAAATAAATAATAAAATATTTCAAAACCACCTGTGGCTCCAACTTCTGACGCAAACGTCAAAATCAAAATCAGGTTTCGTTTTTCCCAGGAGAAACAAATAATGAGAAAACAAATACAAAAGTGACCCCTACTACTAACGTATGCTCGCCTGGTAGTTAGATTCTGGATCTAGTCGATTTTGATCGAATTCAAACATTTGATATCATTTTGAAACGGACATGTGAAGTGCCCCATACTTCTACACAAATGGTCGGTACCGTCTTGCCAGCTCAAATATATAAGAAAAAGAAAAATTCAAAATTTTGAAACTGACATGCGAAGTCCCCCATTACTTCTAAACAAATGCTCGGTTTCGTCTTGGCAGCTCAAATAAATAATAAAATATTTCAAAACCACCTGTGGCTCCAACTTCTGACGCAAACGTCAAAATCAAAATCAGGTTGCGTTTTCCCCAGGAGAAACAAATAATGAGAAAACAAATACAAAAGTGACCCCTACTACTAACGTATGCTCGCCTGGTAGTTAGATTCTGGATCTAGTCGATTTTGATCGAATTCAAATATTCGATATCATTTTGAAACGGACATGTGAAGTGCCCCATACTTCTACACAAATGGTCGGTACCGTCTTGCCAGCTCAAATATATAAGAAAAAGAAAAATTCAAAATTTTGAAACTGACATGCGAAGTCCCCCATTACTTCTAAACAAATGCTCGGTTTCGTCTTGGCAGCTCAAATAAATAATAAAATATTTCAAAACCACCTGTGGCTCGAACTTCTGACGCAAACGTCAAAATCAAAATCAGGTTTCGTTTTCCCCAGGAGAAACAAATAATGAAAAAACAAATACAAAAGTGACCCCTACTACTAACGTATGCTCGCCTGGTAGTTAGATTCTGGATCTAGTCGATTTTGATCGAATTCAAAAATTTAACACTTTGAAACGGACATGTGAAGTGCCCCCTTACTTCTACACAAATGGTCGGTACCGTCTTGCCACCTCAAATATATAAGAAAAAGAAAAATTCAAAATTTTGAAACTGACATGCGAAGTCCCCCATTACTTCTAAACAAATGCTCGGTTTCGTCTTGGCAGCTCAAATAAATAATAAAATATTTCAAAACCACCTGTCGCTCCAACTTCTGACGCAAACGTCAAAATCAAAATCAGGTTTCGTTTTTCCCAGGTGAAACAAATAATGAGAAAACATATACAAAAGTGACCCCTACTACTAACGTATGCTCGCCTGGTAGTTAGATTCTGGATCTAGTCGATTTTGATCGAATTCAAAAATTTAACACTTTGAAACGGACATGTGAAGTGCCCCCTTACTTCTACACAAATGGTCGGTACCGTCTTGCCACCTCAAATATATAAGAAAAAGAAAAATTCAAAATTTTGAAACTGACATGCGAAGTCCCCCATTACTTCTAAACAAATGCTCGGTTTCGTCTTGGCAGCTCAAATAAATAATAAAATATTTCAAAACCACCTGTGGCTCGAACTTCTGACGCAAACGTCAAAATCAAAATCAGGTTTCGTTTTCCCCAGGAGAAACAAATAATGAAAAAACAAATACAAAAGTGACCCCTACTACTAACGTATGCTCGCCTGGTAGTTAGATTCTGGATCTAGTCGATTTTGATCGAATTCAAAAATTTAACACTTTGAAACGGACATGTGAAGTGCCCCCTTACTTCTACACAAATGGTCGGTACCGTCTTGCCAGCTCAAATATATAAGAAAAAGAAAAATTCAAAATTTTGAAACTGACATGCGAAGTCCCCCATTACTTCTAAGCAAATGCTCGGTTTCGTCTTGGCAGCTCAAATAAATAATAAAATATTTCAAAACCACCTGTGGCTCCAACTTCTGACGCAAACGTCAAAATCAAAATCAGGTTTCGTTTTTCCCAGGAGAAACAAATAATGAGAAAACAAATACAAAAGTGACCCCTACTACTAACGTATGCTCGCCTGGTAGTTAGATTCTGGATCTAGTCGATTTTGATCGAATTCAAACATTTGATATCATTTTGAAACGGACATGTGAAGTGCCCCATACTTCTACACAAATGGTCAGTACCGTCTTGCCAGCTCAAATATATAAGAAAAAGAAAAATTCAAAATTTTGAAACTGACATGCGAAGTCCCCCATTACTTCTAAACAAATGCTCGGTTTCGTCTTGGCAGCTCAAATAAATAATAAAATATTTCAAAACCACCTGTGGCTCGAACTTCTGACGCAAACGTCAAAATCAAAATCAGGTTTCGTTTTCCCCAGGAGAAACAAATAATGAAAAAACAAATACAAAAGTGACCCCTACTACTAACGTATGCTCGCCTGGTAGTTAGATTCTGGATCTAGTCGATTTTGATCGAATTCAAAAATTTAACACTTTGAAACGGACATGTGAAGTGCCCCCTTACTTCTAAACAAATGGTCGGTACCGTCTTGCCACCTCAAATATATAAGAAAAAGAAAAATTCAAAATTTTGAAACTGACATGCGAAGTCCCCCATTACTTCTAAACAAATGCTCGGTTTCGTCTTGGCAGCTCAAATAAATAATAAAATATTTCAAAACCACCTGTGGCTCCAACTTCTGACGCAAACGTCAAAATCAAAATCAGGTTTCGTTTTTCCCAGGAGAAACAAATAATGAGAAAACAAATACAAAAGTGACCCCTACTACTAACGTATGCTCGCCTGGTAGTTAGATTCTGGATCTAGTCGATTTTGATCGAATTCAAACATTTGATATCATTTTGAAACGGACATGTGAAGTGCCCCATACTTCTACACAAATGGTCGGTACCGTCTTGCCAGCTCAAATATATAAGAAAAAGAAAAATTCAAAATTTTGAAACTGACATGCGAAGTCCCCCATTACTTCTAAACAAATGCTCGGTTTCGTCTTGGCAGCTCAAATAAATAATAAAATATTTCAAAACCACCTGTGGCTCCAACTTCTGACGCAAACGTCAAAATCAAAATCAGGTTTCGTTTTCCCCAGGAGAAACAAATAATGAAAAAACAAATACAAAAGTGACCCCTACTACTAACGTATGCTCGCCTGGTAGTTAGATTCTGGATCTAGTCGATTTTGATCGAATTCAAAAATTTAACACTTTGAAACGGACATGTGAAGTGCCCCCTTACTTCTACACAAATGGTCGGTACCGTCTTGCCACCTCAAATATATAAGAAAAAGAAAAATTCAAAATTTTGAAACTGACATGCGAAGTCCCCCATTACTTCTAAGCAAATGCTCGGTTTCGTCTTGGCAGCTCAAATAAATAATAAAATATTTCAAAACCACCTGTGGCTCGAACTTCTGACGCAAACGTCAAAATCAAAATCAGGTTTCGTTTTCCCCAGGAGAAACAAATAATGAAAAAACAAATACAAAAGTGACCCCTACTACTAACGTATGCTCGCCTGGTAGTTAGATTCTGGATCTAGTCGATTTTGATCGAATTCAAAAATTTAACACTTTGAAACGGACATGTGAAGTGCCCCCTTACTTCTACACAAATGGTCGGTACCGTCTTGCCACCTCAAATATATAAGAAAAAGAAAAATTCAAAATTTTGAAACTGACATGCGAAGTCCCCCATTACTTCTAAACAAATGCTCGGTTTCGTCTTGGCAGCTCAAATAAATAATAAAATATTTCAAAACCACCTGTGGCTCCAACTTCTGACGCAAACGTCAAAATCAAAATCAGGTTTCGTTTTTCCCAGGAGAAACAAATAATGAGAAAACATATACAAAAGTGACCCCTACTACTAACGTATGCTCGCCTGGTAGTTAGATTCTGGATCTAGTCGATTTTGATCGAATTCAAAAATTTAACACTTTGAAACGGACATGTGAAGTGCCCCCTTACTTCTACACAAATGGTCGGTACCGTCTTGCCACCTCAAATATATAAGAAAAAGAAAAATTCAAAATTTTGAAACTGACATGAGAAGTCCCCCATTACTTCTAAACAAATGCTCGGTTTCGTCTTGGCAGCTCAAATAAATAATAAAATATTTCAAAACCACCTGTCGCTCCAACTTCTGACGCAAACGTCAAAATCAAAATCAGGTTTCGTTTTTCCCAGGAGAAACAAATAATGAGAAAACAAATACAAAAGTGACCCCTACTACTAACGTATGCTCGCCTGGTAGTTAGATTCTGGATCTAGTCGATTTTGATCGAATTCAAACATTTGATATCATTTTGAAACGGACATGTGAAGTGCCCCATACTTCTACACAAATGGTGGGTACCGTCTTGCCAGCTCAAATATATAAGAAAAAGAAAAATTCAAAATTTTGAAACTGACATGCGAAGTCCCCCATTACTTCTAAACAAATGCTCGGTTTCGTCTTGGCAGCTCAAATAAATAATAAAATATTTCAAAACCACCTGTGGCTCCAACTTCTGACGCAAACGTCAAAATCAAAATCAGGTTTCGTTTTTCCCAGGAGAAACAAATAATGAGAAAACAAATACAAAAGTGACCCCTACTACTAACGTATGCTCGCCTGGTAGTTAGATTCTGGATCTAGTCGATTTTGATCGAATTCAAACATTTGATATCATTTTGAAACGGACATGTGAAGTGCCCCATACTTCTACACAAATGGTCGGTACCGTCTTGCCAGCTCAAATATATAAGAAAAAGAAAAATTCAAAATTTTGAAACTGACATGCGAAGTCCCCCATTACTTCTAAACAAATGCTCGGTTTCGTCTTGGCAGCTCAAATAAATAATAAAATATTTCAAAACCACCTGTCGCTCCAACTTCTGACGCAAACGTCAAAATCAAAATCAGGTTTCGTTTTCCCCAGGAGAAACAAATAATGAGAAAACAAATACAAAAGTGACCCCTACTACTAACGTATGCTCGCCTGGTAGTTAGATTCTGGATCTAGTCGATTTTGATCGAATTCAAACATTTGATATCATTTTGAAACGGACATGTGAAGTGCCCCATACTTCTACACAAATGGTCGGTACCGTCTTGCCAGCTCAAATATATAAGAAAAAGAAAAATTCAAAATTTTGAAACTGACATGCGAAGTCCCCCATTACTTCTAAACAAATGCTCGGTTTCGTCTTGGCAGCTCAAATAAATAATAAAATATTTCAAAACCACCTGTGGCTCGAACTTCTGACGCAAACGTCAAAATCAAAATCAGGTTTCGTTTTCCCCAGGAGAAACAAATAATGAAAAAACAAATACAAAAGTGACCCCTACTACTAACGTATGCTCGCCTGGTAGTTAGATTCTGGATCTAGTCGATTTTGATCGAATTCAAAAATTTAACACTTTGAAACGGACATGTGAAGTGCCCCCTTACTTCTACACAAATGGTCGGTACCGTCTTGCCACCTCAAATATATAAGAAAAAGAAAAATTCAAAATTTTGAAACTGACATGCGAAGTCCCCCATTACTTCTAAGCAAATGCTCGGTTTCGTCTTGGCAGCTCAAATAAATAATAAAATATTTCAAAACCACCTGTGGCTCCAACTTCTGACGCAAACGTCAAAATCAAAATCAGGTTTCGTTTTTCCCAGGAGAAACAAATAATGAGAAAACAAATACAAAAGTGACCCCTACTACTAACGTATGCTCGCCTGGTAGTTAGATTCTGGATCTAGTCGATTTTGATCGAATTCAAACATTTGATATCATTTTGAAACGGACATGTGAAGTGCCCCATACTTCTACACAAATGGTCGGTACCGTCTTGCCAGCTCAAATATATAAGAAAAAGAAAAATTCAAAATTTTGAAACTGACATGCGAAGTCCCCCATTACTTCTAAACAAATGCTCGGTTTCGTCTTGGCAGCTCAAATAAATAATAAAATATTTCAAAACCACCTGTGGCTCGAACTTCTGACGCAAACGTCAAAATCAAAATCAGGTTTCGTTTTCCCCAGGAGAAACAAATAATGAAAAAACAAATACAAAAGTGACCCCTACTACTAACGTATGCTCGCCTGGTAGTTAGATTCTGGATCTAGTCGATTTTGATCGAATTCAAAAATTTAACACTTTGAAACGGACATGTGAAGTGCCCCCTTACTTCTACACAAATGGTCGGTACCGTCTTGCCACCTCAAATATATAAGAAAAAGAAAAATTCAAAATTTTGAAACTGACATGCGAAGTCCCCCATTACTTCTAAGCAAATGCTCGGTTTCGTCTTGGCAGCTCAAATAAATAATAAAATATTTCAAAACCACCTGTGGCTCGAACTTCTGACGCAAACGTCAAAATCAAAATCAGGTTTCGTTTTCCCCAGGAGAAACAAATAATGAGAAAACAAATACAAAAGTGACCCCTACTACTAACGTATGCTCGCCTGGTAGTTAGATTCTGGATCTAGTCGATTTTGATCGAATTCAAATATTTGATATCATTTTGAAACGGACATGTGAAGTGCCCCATACTTCTACACAAATGGTCGGTACCGTCTTGCCACCTCAAATATATAAGAAAAAGAAAAATTCAAAATTTTGAAACTGACATGCGAAGTCCCCCATTACTTCTAAACAAATGCTCGGTTTCGTCTTGGCAGCTCAAATAAATAATAAAATATTTCAAAACCACCTGTGGCTCGAACTTCTGACGCAAACGTCAAAATCAAAATCAGGTTTCGTTTTCCCCAGGAGAAACAAATAATGAGAAAACAAATACAAAAGTGACCCCTACTACTAACGTATGCTCGCCTGGTAGTTAGATTCTGGACAGCGTTGCCGCGAAGGAAAAAACATAGAGGGCCATTTTGAAATTTTTTGAGGGCCATTTGACAAAAGTTGGGGCCAAATATTTTACTTACAAATCCGTCCTTAAAACATTAAACTACAATATATTAATATTTGTATTTGTTCTTATTTATTTATTTAATGTATTATTTATTTAATGCGTTTCTTAAATCTTTGTAATAGGCAGCAGAAGCAGATCTTTACTCTGTCGTCTGATTTGATTTCTTGGGAATTACCTTAAAATATCTTAAAAAAATATAAATCACTCCAGTAATACTATTTAAATATTTATATAACTTTTCCATATTTTAATTCAATATATGAATGGACAACGAACGAATAAACAACAAGCGGCGAAAAAAAAAAAACAAATGTCTATACGATTTATTTATTTATTTTTATTTCATCAAGCAGATTTATACAAATAATATATAATAATATTACAGACTACCGAATCATTTTTTTTTATTGAAAAATAGAAAAACCAAATAATTAATTAGTGGAGCAAACAAAATAAAATTATAAACTTAATCTAAAATAATAACTTCATACCACCGGATTACGAATTAGATCAATATGTGCTTCTTAAAAGATTCTCGACTTTGTTGAGAAAAAAAATCAATATATGTAATTACAAATAATATTGTTGGCTTCTCTAATGCATCGAGTTAAAGGTTCATGTTTACCCGATGATGAGGTTCATTAAAAAGGAAAAGGGATCGTAGATTCCTTGACGAAGCATACACAATTAAAAGAGACAAAAGAAAAGGGCAATTTATATGGGATGTAATAATATCGCGCAAAAATATTATTGCAAAATTTTTACGACGAACGACAAGATATTATAAGCCAAGAAGTTGACACCGAGTTTTATAATTTGGGTCATGAATATTGTATGTTTGTATGTTTTCAATCCTATTAGAATGAACTTGAAAAAATGGATCCCAAATTACACAGCAATACTCTAATGATGACCTTACATACGCAAAAAATGAGATCAAAGAGTAAAAGGATCAGAGAACTCTTTAGAGTTCCGATTAATGAATCCTAACATAGAGTTAGCCTTAGCAATCACAGTCTATATGGGATTTAAAGCGGAGTTTCAAGATCTTTCTTTTCGTTAAGTATTGAGAGTTCCGTATCTTCTATAGAATACTGAAAAGGAATATATGAGGCTCCTAAGAAATGATAAAGATTGACACTTTGATACGTTTAACAAAAGCTGATTAGCTAAACACCATTCAGACAAGCGATGAAGATCACATTGGAGTAAATCAGTAAATGACAATCATTAATTGACGTAACACGACGGAATATTTTAATGTAATCCGCAAAAATCAAACAAGAAACATTTTTTAAGAAATCAGTGATATCATTGATCAGCAGCCAGAATAGAAGAGGCCCAAGTAACTTCCTTGTGGTACTCCTGATGTGACTTCAATTAGATCTGATAGTACATTAATACCCACAAACTATTCGGTTTAGGTAGGATTCAAATCACTTTAAAATATTTGAGTGGAAGCCAATGGATTCCAATTTTTGTATTAGTATATGGTGGTTTACTTTATCGAACTCCTTAGCAATATACAGGATGTCTCACAGTCACCGCCCCAAACGAAAACCATGGATTCCCGAGGTCATTTTAAGTCGAAAAACTTAATAATAATTTAATAGTAATATTCTCGTTTTCGTCCCTTTTTCGAGTTATAACGGTTTTTATGATTTTTGCCTTAACTGGCTTTATCTTTGCCAAACTACGTCCGATTCGTAAGATTATTTTTATAACCAATCAAGAATTTATTACAGTTTTAGTTTGTTCCAAAACTTTTTTTTCTGCGGACAACCGTTTCTCCGCAATTCATTCAAAAAAACACGTTAATGATTATTAATTTTTTTCGCTTATTATTAAAGCCCAGTTTATTTTCATAAAAAAAATAATTTTTTTTCCTAAAAAAAAATACTAAATGTAATTAGCAAAAAATAAACAAACTGAGTGCATTTAAAAAAAAAACTAATTTTTAAATACAAAATTAATTCAAATGAATTAAAACTTTTTTCATTTTCCAAATGTTCGCAGGAATACAATCGGGTCCTGGTTGCTTATCATCATTTAGTCCAATTAAGACTATTTCAACATCTTTGTTACTTAAGTTTAAGTGACCGATATTGATTGAATTTAAACATGGCAGAAAGGTTAGAGGGATTACTTTGGGGATTATAAACGGAGTTAAAAAAAAGTCTGCAAATTATTTAAATGTATATGTAGATGTATTCCCAGAATATTGCATGTAATTAGGGATAACATTTGAACATATTTAATCATTGATAAATGGCAAAAAAATTGTGCTGTTAAGTTTTAGACTCGATTCAGCTCGAATTAAGTAGTCCTTGTATTAAAATTTATTTAAAAAATCAAATTCTTTTTGCAAACGCAAATATTTTATCAGAAGATCTTCATTATTGGGAAATTTACGATATAATTTGTAAGATTAAGTTTTTTGATATTAAAGTTACATAAACGCTTTGGTAGATGACGAAAATAAATGACGTCAGAGAAGTCAACACGCTGTACGAAACTGACGTGAGTCAAATCATTAAACGAGATAAATGAATAAATTCAGTTCCATTTTAAGTATGGTTATTTGTATGTGGTCGAAACACATTGTAGTAGCGATGCATAGCAATGGTTTATATTTAATTTTGTAAAGCTTTTTAATTATTTACTTTATAATATGTATGTATATTGATCAAATCTTAAAATTTCAATGTATTATTTGTTTTATAGGCTTTTTTGTTGAAAATTCTCAACATCCTCAGGGGCAACACTTTATTGAAACTTAGTAAACACAATTATTTAACATTTTGAAACATTGGCAAATTATTTTGTAAAACTTACTTGTTTTTAGTTTGGCTTTACATTACAAATTTTTTCTCAAATTTTTAGTTTAAAATTTAAAAAATAAATAATTTAATAAATAAATAAATAAATACTCTATAACAATTTAATACAACAAACTAAACCAAACAGAAAAAACACTTATATCACAGGTGGGTTACTTTATCACATTAGTGTAAGCTGCTCTAAGCTTGTCTTTATCTTCTTTTGTGTTCATTGTGAATTCAAGCTTTTGCTGAATGCGCAAGCTCTCCAGTGTATATCTTGTGTTTTCTCTTTTCTCTTTGTCGAGTATTCGTGTGTTGTCAAAATCAGCTGTGTGTCCATGGTCCAGTATGTGCTGTGCTAAAGCTGTTGTTGTTCGTTTATTACGTATGTATGTCAGCTTGATGCTCTGTCAGTCTTGTTGATAATAATCGTTTTGTAGTGCCAATGTACACCATATTGCATGCATCGTTGTCTGCCCCCTTGCATTTTATTTCGTACACGACGTTGTGTTGGTTTTTTGTCAATTTTGGAGGTTTAGTGTTTGTGAATTTGTTTCTTAGTGTTATATTTGATCTGTGTGCGAAAATTATGTTTCCTCTTTCTCTTCTCTCTTTTTTAATTTCCAACAGATTATACAAAGTTTTGTTGTCTGTCAAACCAGGTATATAGGTTATAGAGTAGAAGGTATTACCAGGCCCATTTGTTTTCGGGTATTGGTTTCGAAAAAATTTTTTCATTTAAAAGTTCATTTATAATTCTATTTGGAAAATTATTCTTTTTTAATATTGTTCGTATTTTGTTGAAATTTTTTGTATGAAATTGTGGATGACTGATATCTATAATTTTGTTGATTAAGAAACATATTCACAAACACTAAACCTCCAAAATTGACAAAAAACCAACACAACGTCGTGTACGAAATAAATTGCAAGGGGGCAGACAACGATGCATGCAATATGGTGTACATTGGCACTACAAAACGATTATTATCAACAAGACTGACAGAGCATCAAGCTGACATACATACGTAATAAACGAACAACAACAGCTTTAGCACAGCACATACTGGACCATGGACACACAGCTGATTTTGACAACACACGAATACTCGACAAAGAGAAAAGAGAAAACACAAGATATACACTGGAGAGCTTGCGCATTCAGCAAAAGCTTGAATTCACAATGAACACAAAAGAAGATAAAGACAAGCTTAGCGCAGCTTACACTAATGTGATAAAGTAACCCACCTGTGATATAAGTGTTTTTTCTGTTTGGTTTAGTTTGTTGTATTAAATTGTTATAGAGTATTTATTTATTTATTTATTAAATTATTTATTTTTTAAATTTTAAACTAAAAATTTGAGAAAAAATTTGTAATGTAAAGCCAAACTAAAAACAAGTAAGTTTTACAAAATAATTTGCCAATGTTTCAAAATGTTAAATAATTGTGTTTACTAAGTTTCAATAAAGTGTTGCCCCTGAGGATGTTGAGAATTTTCAACGAAACGTAGGGAGGAAATATGGAATTGTTTTAATTCGCATAGAGAAAAAAATGATCAAAAAAGCCTATAAAACAAATAATACATTGACTTTTTAATTATTACTAAGCACGATATGATGTGATGTTAAATCTTCTAAAATTTAGATTTGGGGGCCATTTCTAATTGGCCCGGGCAAAGGGCCAAAATTTAAAACAGAGTGCCAAATGGCCCGATCGGGCACTTTGTGGCAACGCTGATTCTGGATCTAGTCGATTTTGATCGAATTCAAACATTTGATATCATTTTGAAACGGACATGTGAAGTGCCCCATACTTCTACACAAATGGTCGGTACCGTCTTGCCAGCTCAAATATATAAGAAAAAGAAAAATTCAAAATTTTGAAACTGACATGCGAAGTCCCCCATTACTTTCTAAACAAATGCTCGGTTTCGTCTTGGCAGCTCAAATAAATAATAAAATATTTCAAAACCACCTGTCGCTCCAACTTCTGACGCAAACGTCAAAATCAAAATCAGGTTTCGTTTTCCCCAGGAGAAACAAATAATGAGAAAACAAATACAAAAGTGACCCCTACTACTAACGTATGCTCGGCTGGTAGTTAGATTCTGGATCTAGTCGATTTTGATCGAATTCAAACATTTGATATCATTTTGAAACGGACATGTGAAGTGCCCCATACTTCTACACAAATGGTCGGTACCGTCTTGCCAGCTCAAATATATAAGAAAAAGAAAAATTCAAAATTTTGAAACTGACATGCGAAGTCCCCCATTACTTCTAAACAAATGCTCGGTTTCGTCTTGGCAGCTCAAATAAATAATAAAATATTTCAAAACCACCTGTGGCTCGAACTTCTGACGCAAACGTCAAAATCAAAATCAGGTTTCGTTTTCCCCAGGAGAAACAAATAATGAAAAAACAAATACAAAAGTGACCCCTACTACTAACGTATGCTCGCCTGGTAGTTAGATTCTGGATCTAGTCGATTTTGATCGAATTCAAAAATTTAACACTTTGAAACGGACATGTGAAGTGCCCCCTTACTTCTACACAAATGGTCGGTACCGTCTTGCCACCTCAAATATATAAGAAAAAGAAAAATTCAAAATTTTGAAACTGACATGCGAAGTCCCCCATTACTTCTAAACAAATGCTCGGTTTCGTCTTGGCAGCTCAAATAAATAATAAAATATTTCAAAACCACCTGTGGCTCGAACTTCTGACGCAAACGTCAAAATCAAAATCAGGTTTCGTTTTCCCCAGGAGAAACAAATAATGAAAAAACAAATACAAAAGTGACCCCTACTACTAACGTATGCTCGCCTGGTAGTTAGATTCTGGATCTAGTCGATTTTGATCGAATTCAAAAATTTAACACTTTGAAACGGACATGTGAAGTGCCCCCTTACTTCTACACAAATGGTCGGTACCGTCTTGCCACCTCAAATATATAAGAAAAAGAAAAATTCAAAATTTTGAAACTGACATGCGAAGTCCCCCATTACTTCTAAGCAAATGCTCGGTTTCGTCTTGGCAGCTCAAATAAATAATAAAATATTTCAAAACCACCTGTGGCTCCAACTTCTGACGCAAACGTCAAAATCAAAATCAGGTTTCGTTTTTCCCAGGAGAAACAAATAATGAGAAAACAAATACAAAAGTGACCCCTACTACTAACGTATGCTCGCCTGGTAGTTAGATTCTGGATCTAGTGGATTTTGATCGAATTCAAACATTTGATATCATTTTGAAACGGACATGTGAAGTGCCCCATACTTCTACACAAATGGTCGGTACCGTCTTGCCAGCTCAAATATATAAGAAAAAGAAAAATTCAAAATTTTGAAACTGACATGCGAAGTCCCCCATTACTTCTAAACAAATGCTCGGTTTCGTCTTGGCAGCTCAAATAAATAATAAAATATTTCAAAACCACCTGTGGCTCGAACTTCTGACGCAAACGTCAAAATCAAAATCAGGTTTCGTTTTCCCCAGGAGAAACAAATAATGAAAAAACAAATACAAAAGTGACCCCTACTACTAACGTATGCTCGCCTGGTAGTTAGATTCTGGATCTAGTCGATTTTGATCGAATTCAAAAATTTAACACTTTGAAACGGACATGTGAAGTGCCCCCTTACTTCTACACAAATGGTCGGTACCGTCTTGCCACCTCAAATATATAAGAAAAAGAAAAATTCAAAATTTTGAAACTGACATGCGAAGTCCCCCATTACTTCTAAACAAATGCTCGGTTTCGTCTTGGCAGCTCAAATAAATAATAAAATATTTCAAAACCACCTGTGGCTCGAACTTCTGACGCAAACGTCAAAATCAAAATCAGGTTTCGTTTTCCCCAGGAGAAACAAATAATGAGAAAACAAATACAAAAGTGACCCCTACTACTAACGTATGCTCGCCTGGTAGTTAGATTCTGGATCTAGTGGATTTTGATCGAATTCAAACATTTGATATCATTTTGAAACGGACATGTGAAGTGCCCCATACTTCTACACAAATGGTCGGTACCGTCTTGCCAGCTCAAATATATAAGAAAAAGAAAAATTCAAAATTTTGAAACTGACATGCGAAGTCCCCCATTACTTCTAAACAAATGCTCGGTTTCGTCTTGGCAGCTCAAATAAATAATAAAATATTTCAAAACCACCTGTGGCTCCAACTTCTGACGCAAACGTCAAAATCAAAATCAGGTTTCGTTTTCCCCAGGAGAAACAAATAATGAGAAAACAAATACAAAAGTGACCCCTACTTCTAACGTATGCTCGCCTGGTAGTTAGATTCTGGATCTAGTCGATTTTGATCGAATTCAAACATTTGATATCATTTTGAAACGGACATGTGAAGTGCCCCATACTTCTACACAAATGGTCGGTACCGTCTTGCCAGCTCAAATATATAAGAAAAAGAAAAATTCAAAATTTTGAAACTGACATGCGAAGTCCCCCATTACTTCTAAACAAATGCTCGGTTTCGTCTTGGCAGCTCAAATAAATAATAAAATATTTCAAAACCACCTGTGGCTCGAACTTCTGACGCAAACGTCAAAATCAAAATCAGGTTTCGTTTTTCCCAGGAGAAACAAATAATGAGAAAACAAATACAAAAGTGACCCCTACTACTAACGTATGCTCGCCTGGTAGTTAGATTCTGGATCTAGTCGATTTTGATCGAATTCAAATATTTGATATCATTTTGAAACGGACATGTGAAGTGCCCCATACTTCTACACAAATGGTCGGTACCGTCTTGCCACCTCAAATATATAAGAAAAAGAAAAATTCAAAATTTTGAAACTGACATGCGAAGTCCCCCATTACTTCTAAACAAATGCTCGGTTTCGTCTTGGCAGCTCAAATAAATAATAAAATATTTCAAAACCACCTGTGGCTCGAACTTCTGACGCAAACGTCAAAATCAAAATCAGGTTTCGTTTTCCCCAGGAGAAACAAATAATGAGAAAACAAATACAAAAGTGACCCCTACTACTAACGTATGCTCGCCTGGTAGTTAGATTCTGGATCTAGTCGATTTTGATCGAATTCAAACATTTGATATCATTTTGAAACGGACATGTGAAGTGCCCCATACTTCTACACAAATGGTCGGTACCGTCTTGCCAGCTCAAATATATAAGAAAAAGAAAAATTCAAAATTTTGAAACTGACATGCGAAGTCCCCCATTACTTCTAAACAAATGCTCGGTTTCGTCTTGGCAGCTCAAATAAATAATAAAATATTTCAAAACCACATGTGGCTCCAACTTCTGACGCAAACGTCAAAATCAAAATCAGGTTTCGTTTTCCCCAGGAGAAACAAATAATGAGAAAACAAATACAAAAGTGACCCCTACTTCTAACGTATGCTCGCCTGGTAGTTAGATTCTGGATCTAGTCGATTTTGATCGAATTCAAACATTTGATATCATTTTGAAACGGACATGTGAAGTGCCCCATACTTCTACACAAATGGTCGGTACCGTCTTGCCAGCTCAAATATATAAGAAAAAGAAAAATTCAAAATTTTGAAACTGACATGCGAAGTCCCCCATTACTTCTAAACAAATGCTCGGTTTCGTCTTGGCAGCTCAAATAAATAATAAAATATTTCAAAACCACCTGTCGCTCCAACTTCTGACGCAAACGTCAAAATCAAAATCAGGTTTCGTTTTCCCCAGGAGAAACAAATAATGAGAAAACAAATACAAAAGTGACCCCTACTACTAACGTATGCTCGCCTGGTAGTTAGATTCTGGATCTAGTCGATTTTGATCGAATTCAAACATTTGATATCATTTTGAAACGGACATGTGAAGTGCCCCATACTTCTACACAAATGGTCGGTACCGTCTTGCCAGCTCAAATATATAAGAAAAAGAAAAATTCAAAATTTTGAAACTGACATGCGAAGTCCCCCATTACTTCTAAACAAATGCTCGGTTTCGTCTTGGCAGCTCAAATAAATAATAAAATATTTCAAAACCACCTGTGGCTCCAACTTCTGACGCAAACGTCAAAATCAAAATCAGGTTTCGTTTTCCCCAGGAGAAACAAATAATGAGAAAACAAATACAAAAGTGACCCCTACTTCTAACGTATGCTCGCCTGGTAGTTAGATTCTGGATCTAGTGGATTTTGATCGAATTCAAACATTTGATATCATTTTGAAACGGACATGTGAAGTGCCCCATACTTCTACACAAATGGTCGGTACCGTCTTGCCAGCTCAAATATATAAGAAAAAGAAAAATTCAAAATTTTGAAACTGACATGCGAAGTCCCCCATTACTTCTAAACAAATGCTCGGTTTCGTCTTGGCAGCTCAAATAAATAATAAAATATTTCAAAACCACCTGTGGCTCGAACTTCTGACGCAAACGTCAAAATCAAAATCAGGTTTCGTTTTCCCCAGGAGAAACAAATAATGAAAAAACAAATACAAAAGTGACCCCTACTACTAACGTATGCTCGCCTGGTAGTTAGATTCTGGATCTAGTCGATTTTGATCGAATTCAAAAATTTAACACTTTGAAACGGACATGTGAAGTGCCCCCTTACTTCTACACAAATGGTCGGTACCGTCTTGCCACCTCAAATATATAAGAAAAAGAAAAATTCAAAATTTTGAAACTGACATGCGAAGTCCCCCATTACTTCTAAGCAAATGCTCGGTTTCGTCTTGGCAGCTCAAATAAATAATAAAATATTTCAAAACCACCTGTGGCTCCAACTTCTGACGCAAACGTCAAAATCAAAATCAGGTTTCGTTTTCCCCAGGAGAAACAAATAATGAGAAAACAAATACAAAAGTGACCCCTACTACTAACGTATGCTCGCCTGGTAGTTAGATTCTGGATCTAGTGGATTTTGATCGAATTCAAACATTTGATATCATTTTGAAACGGACATGTGAAGTGCCCCATACTTCTACACAAATGGTCGGTACCGTCTTGCCAGCTCAAATATATAAGAAAAAGAAAAATTCAAAATTTTGAAACTGACATGCGAAGTCCCCCATTACTTCTAAACAAATGCTCGGTTTCGTCTTGGCAGCTCAAATAAATAATAAAATATTTCAAAACCACCTGTGGCTCCAACTTCTGACGCAAACGTCAAAATCAAAATCAGGTTTCGTTTTTCCCAGGAGAAACAAATAATGAGAAAACAAATACAAAAGTGACCCCTACTACTAACGTATGCTCGCCTGGTAGTTAGATTCTGGATCTAGTCGATTTTGATCGAATTCAAAAATTTAACACTTTGAAACGGACATGTGAAGTGCCCCATACTTCTACACAAATGGTCGGTACCGTCTTGCCAGCTCAAATATATAAGAAAAAGAAAAATTCAAAATTTTGAAACTGACATGTGAAGTCCCCCATTACTTCTAAACAAATGCTCGGTTTCGTCTTGGCAGCTCAAATAAATAATAAAATATTTCAAAACCACCTGTGGCTCCAACTTCTGACGCAAACGTCAAAATCAAAATCAGGTTTCGTTTTTCCCAGGAGAAACAAATAATGAGAAAACAAATACAAAAGTGACCCCTACTACTAACGTATGCTCGCCTGGTAGTTAGATTCTGGATCTAGTCGATTTTGATCGAATTCAAATATTTGATATCATTTTGAAACGGACATGTGAAGTGCCCCATACTTCTACACAAATGGTCGGTACCGTCTTGCCACCTCAAATATATAAGAAAAAGAAAAATTCAAAATTTTGAAACTGACATGCGAAGTCCCCCATTACTTCTAAACAAATGCTCGGTTTCGTCTTGGCAGCTCAAATAAATAATAAAATATTTCAAAACCACCTGTGGCTCCAACTTCTGACGCAAACGTCAAAATCAAAATCAGGTTTCGTTTTCCCCAGGAGAAACAAATAATGAGAAAACAAATACAAAAGTGACCCCTACTACTAACGTATGCTCGCCTGGTAGTTAGATTCTGGATCTAGTCGATTTTGATCGAATTCAAAAATTTAACACTTTGAAACGGACATGTGAAGTGCCCCCTTACTTCTACACAAATGGTCGGTACCGTCTTGCCACCTCAAATATATAAGAAAAAGAAAAATTCAAAATTTTGAAACTGACATGCGAAGTCCCCCATTACTTCTAAACAAATGCTCGGTTTAGTCTTGGCAGCTCAAATAAATAATAAAATATTTCAAAACCACCTGTGGCTCCAACTTCTGACGCAAACGTCAAAATCAAAATCAGGTTTCGTTTTCCCCAGGAGAAACAAATAATGAGAAAACAAATACAAAAGTGACCCCTACTTCTAACGTATGCTCGCCTGGTAGTTAGATTCTGGATCTAGTCGATTTTGATCGAATTCAAACATTTGATATCATTTTGAAACGGACATGTGAAGTGCCCCATACTTCTACACAAATGGTCGGTACCGTCTTGCCACCTCAAATATATAAGAAAAAGAAAAATTCAAAATTTTGAAACTGACATGCGAAGTCCCCCATTACTTCTAAACAAATGCTCGGTTTCGTCTTGGCAGCTCAAATAAATAATAAAATATTTCAAAACCACATGTGGCTCCAACTTCTGACGCAAACGTCAAAATCAAAATCAGGTTTCGTTTTCCCCAGGAGAAACAAATAATGAGAAAACAAATACAAAAGTGACCCCTACTTCTAACGTATGCTCGCCTGGTAGTTAGATTCTGGATCTAGTCGATTTTGATCGAATTCAAACATTTGATATCATTTTGAAACGGACATGTGAAGTGCCCCATACTTCTACACAAATGGTCGGTACCGTCTTGCCAGCTCAAATATATAAGAAAAAGAAAAATTCAAAATTTTGAAACTGACATGTGAAGTCCCCCATTACTTCTAAACAAATGCTCGGTTTCGTCTTGGCAGCTCAAATAAATAATAAAATATTTCAAAACCACCTGTGGCTCCAACTTCTGACGCAAACGTCAAAATCAAAATCAGGTTTCGTTTTCCCCAGGAGAAACAAATAATGAGAAAACAAATACAAAAGTGACCCCTACTACTAACGTATGCTCGCCTGGTAGTTAGATTCTGGATCTAGTCGATTTTGATCGAATTCAAACACTTGATATCATTTTGAAACGGACATGTGAAGTGCCCCATACTTCTACACAAATGGTCGGTACCGTCTTGCCAGCTCAAATATATAAGAAAAAGAAAAATTCAAAATTTTGAAACTGACATGTGAAGTCCCCCATTACTTCTAAACAAATGCTCGGTTTCGTCTTGGCAGCTCAAATAAATAATAAAATATTTCAAAACCACCTGTGGCTCCAACTTCTGACGCAAACGTCAAAATCAAAATCAGGTTTCGTTTTTCCCAGGAGAAACAAATAATGAGAAAACAAATACAAAAGTGACCCCTACTACTAACGTATGCTCGCCTGGTAGTTAGATTCTGGATCTAGTCGATTTTGCTCGAATTCAAACATTTGATATCATTTTGAAACGGACATGTGAAGTGCCCCATACTTCTACACAAATGGTCGGTACCGTCTTGCCACCTCAAATATATAAGAAAAAGAAAAATTCAAAATTTTGAAACTGACATGCGAAGTCCCCCATTACTTCTAAACAAATGCTCGGTTTCGTCTTGGCAGCTCAAATAAATAATAAAATATTTCAAAACCACCTGTCGCTCGAACTTCTGACGCAAACGTCAAAATCAAAATCAGGTTTCGTTTTCCCCAGGAGAAACAAATAATGAGAAAACAAATACAAAAGTGACCCCTACTACTAACGTATGCTCGCCTGGTAGTTAGATTCTGGATCTAGTCGATTTTGATCGAATTCAAACATTTGATATCATTTTGAAACGGACATGTGAAGTGCCCCATACTTCTACACAAATGGTCGGTACCGTCTTGCCAGCTCAAATATATAAGAAAAAGAAAAATTCAAAATTTTGAAACTGACATGCGAAGTCCCCCATTACTTCTAAACAAATGCTCGGTTTCGTCTTGGCAGCTCAAATAAATAATAAAATATTTCAAAACCACATGTGGCTCCAACTTCTGACGCAAACGTCAAAATCAAAATCAGGTTTCGTTTTCCCCAGGAGAAACAAATAATGAGAAAACAAATACAAAAGTGACCCCTACTTCTAACGTATGCTCGCCTGGTAGTTAGATTCTGGATCTAGTCGATTTTGATCGAATTCAAACATTTGATATCATTTTGAAACGGACATGTGAAGTAAGTGCCCCATACTTCTACACAAATGGTCGGTACCGTCTTGCCAGCTCAAATATATAAGAAAAAGAAAAATTCAAAATTTTGAAACTGACATGCGAAGTCCCCCATTACTTCTAAACAAATGCTCGGTTTCGTCTTGGCAGCTCAAATAAATAATAAAATATTTCAAAACCACCTGTGGCTCCAACTTCTGACGCAAACGTCAAAATCAAAATCAGGTTTCGTTTTCCCCAGGAGAAACAAATAATGAGAAAACAAATACAAAAGTGACCCCTACTACTAACGTATGCTCGCCTGGTAGTTAGATTCTGGATCTAGTCGATTTTGATCGAATTCAAAAATTTAACACTTTGAAACGGACATGTGAAGTGCCCCATACTTCTACACAAATGGTCGGTACCGTCTTGCCAGCTCAAATATATAAGAAAAAGAAAAATTCAAAATTTTGAAACTGACATGTGAAGTCCCCCATTACTTCTAAACAAATGCTCGGTTTCGTCTTGGCAGCTCAAATAAATAATAAAATATTTCAAAACCACCTGTGGCTCCAACTTCTGACGCAAACGTCAAAATCAAAATCAGGTTTCGTTTTTCCCAGGAGAAACAAATAATGAGAAAACAAATACAAAAGTGACCCCTACTACTAACGTATGCTCGCCTGGTAGTTAGATTCTGGATCTAGTCGATTTTGATCGAATTCAAAAATTTAACACTTTGAAACGGACATGTGAAGTGCCCCCTTACTTCTACACAAATGGTCGGTACCGTCTTGCCACCTCAAATATATAAGAAAAAGAAAAATTCAAAATTTTGAAACTGACATGCGAAGTCCCCCATTACTTCTAAACAAATGCTCGGTTTCGTCTTGGCAGCTCAAATAAATAATAAAATATTTCAAAACCACCTGTGGCTCCAACTTCTGACGCAAACGTCAAAATCAAAATCAGGTTTCGTTTTCCCCAGGAGAAACAAATAATGAGAAAACAAATACAAAAGTGACCCCTACTACTAACGTATGCTCGCCTGGTAGTTAGATTCTGGATCTAGTCGATTTTGATCGAATTCAAAAATTTAACACTTTGAAACGGACATGTGAAGTGCCCCATACTTCTACACAAATGGTCGGTACCGTCTTGCCAGCTCAAATATATAAGAAAAAGAAAAATTCAAAATTTTGAAACTGACATGCGAAGTCCCCCATTACTTCTAAACAAATGCTCGGTTTCGTCTTGGCAGCTCAAATAAATAATAAAATATTTCAAAACCACCTGTGGCTCCAACTTCTGACGCAAACGTCAAAATCAAAATCAGGTTTCGTTTTCCCCAGGAGAAACAAATAATGAGAAAACAAATACAAAAGTGACCCCTACTACTAACGTATGCTCGCCTGGTAGTTAGATTCTGGATCTAGTCGATTTTGATCGAATTCAAACACTTGATATCATTTTGAAACGGACATGTGAAGTGCCCCATACTTCTACACAAATGGTCGGTACCGTCTTGCCAGCTCAAATATATAAGAAAAAGAAAAATTCAAAATTTTGAAACTGACATGCGAAGTCCCCCATTACTTCTAAACAAATGCTCGGTTTCGTCTTGGCAGCTCAAATAAATAATAAAATATTTCAAAACCACCTGTGGCTCCAACTTCTGACGCAAACGTCAAAATCAAAATCAGGTTTCGTTTTCCCCAGGAGAAACAAATAATGAGAAAACAAATACAAAAGTGACCCCTACTACTAACGTATGCTCGCCTGGTAGTTAGATTCTGGATCTAGTCGATTTTGATCGAATTCAAAAATTTAACACTTTGAAACGGACATGTGAAGTGCCCCCTTACTTCTACACAAATGGTCGGTACCGTCTTGCCACCTCAAATATATAAGAAAAAGAAAAATTCAAAATTTTGAAACTGACATGCGAAGTCCCCCATTACTTCTAAACAAATGCTCGGTTTCGTCTTGGCAGCTCAAATAAATAATAAAATATTTCAAAACCACCTGTCGCTCCAACTTCTGACGCAAACGTCAAAATCAAAATCAGGTTTCGTTTTCCCCAGGAGAAACAAATAATGAGAAAACAAATACAAAAGTGACCCTTACTACTAACGTATGCTCGCCTGGTAGTTAGATTCTGGATCTAGTCGATTTTGATCGAATTCAAAAATTTAACACTTTGAAACGGACATGTGAAGTGCCCCCTTACTTCTACACAAATGGTCGGTACCGTCTTGCCACCTCAAATATATAAGAAAAAGAAAAATTCAAAATTTTGAAACTGACATGCGAAGTCCCCCATTACTTCTAAACAAATGCTCGGTTTCGTCTTGGCAGCTCAAATAAATAATAAAATATTTCAAAACCACCTGTCGCTCCAACTTCTGACGCAAACGTCAAAATCAAAATCAGGTTTCGTTTTTCCCAGGAGAAACAAATAATGAGAAAACAAATACAAAAGTGACCCCTACTACTAACGTATGCTCGCCTGGTAGTTAGATTCTGGATCTAGTCGATTTTGATCGAATTCAAACATTTGATATCATTTTGAAACGGACATGTGAAGCCCATACTTCTACAAAAATGGTCGGTACCGTCTTGCCACCTCAAATATATAAGAAAAAGAAAAATTCCAAATTTTGAAACTGACATGCGAAGTCCCCCATTACTTCTAAACAAATGCTCGGTTTCGTCTTGGCAGCTCAAATAAATAATAAAATATTTCAAAACCACCTGTGGCTCCAACTTCTGACGCAAACGTCAAAATCAAAATCAGGTTTCGTTTTCCCCAGGAGAAACAAATAATGAGAAAACAAATACAAAAGTGACCCCTACTACTAACGTATGCTCGCCTGGTAGTTAGATTCTGGATCTAGTCGATTTTGATCGAATTCAAACACTTGATATCATTTTGAAACGGACATGTGAAGTGCCCCATACTTCTACACAAATGGTCGGTACCGTCTTGCCAGCTCAAATATATAAGAAAAAGAAAAATTCAAAATTTTGAAACTGACATGTGAAGTCCCCCATTACTTCTAAACAAATGCTCGGTTTCGTCTTGGCAGCTCAAATAAATAATAAAATATTTCAAAACCACCTGTGGCTCCAACTTCTGACGCAAACGTCAAAATCAAAATCAGGTTTCGTTTTTCCCAGGAGAAACAAATAATGAGAAAACAAATACAAAAGTGACCCCTACTACTAACGTATGCTCGCCTGGTAGTTAGATTCTGGATCTAGTCGATTTTGATCGAATTCAAAAATTTAACACTTTGAAACGGACATGTGAAGTGCCCCCTTACTTCTACACAAATGGTCGGTACCGTCTTGCCACCTCAAATATATAAGAAAAAGAAAAATTCCAAATTTTGAAACTGACATGCGAAGTCCCCCATTACTTCTAAACAAATGCTCGGTTTCGTCTTGGCAGCTCAAATAAATAATAAAATATTTCAAAACCACCTGTCGCTCCAACTTCTGACGCAAACGTCAAAATCAAAATCAGGTTTCGTTTTTCCCAGGAGAAACAAATAATGAGAAAACAAATACAAAAGTGACCCCTACTACTAACGTATGCTCGCCTGGTAGTTAGATTCTGGATCTAGTCGATTTTGATCGAATTCAAACATTTGATATCATTTTGAAACGGACATGTGAAGCCCATACTTCTACAAAAATGGTCGGTACCGTCTTGCCACCTCAAATATATAAGAAAAAGAAAAATTCCAAATTTTGAAACTGACATGCGAAGTCCCCCATTACTTCTAAACAAATGCTCGGTTTCGTCTTGGCAGCTCAAATAAATAATAAAATATTTCAAAACCACCTGTCGCTCCAACTTCTGACGCAAACGTCAAAATCAAAATCAGGTTTCGTTTTTCCCAGGAGAAACAAATAATGAGAAAACAAATACAAAAGTGACCCCTACTACTAACGTATGCTCGCCTGGTAGTTAGATTCTGGATCTAGTCGATTTTGATCGAATTCAAACATTTGATATCATTTTGAAACGGACATGTGAAGCCCATACTTCTACAAAAATGGTCGGTACCGTCTTGCCACCTCAAATATATAAGAAAAAGAAAAATTCCAAATTTTGAAACTGACATGCGAAGTCCCCCATTACTTCTAAACAAATGCTCGGTTTCGTCTTGGCAGCTCAAATAAATAATAAAATATTTCAAAACCACCTGTGGCTCCAACTTCTGACGCAAACGTCAAAATCAAAATCAGGTTTCGTTTTCCCCAGGAGAAACAAATAATGAGAAAACAAATACAAAAGTGACCCCTACTACTAACGTATGCTCGCCTGGTAGTTAGATTCTGGATCTAGTCGATTTTGATCGAATTCAAAAATTTAACACTTTGAAACGGACATGTGAAGTGCCCCATACTTCTACACAAATGGTCGGTACCGTCTTGCCAGCTCAAATATATAAGAAAAAGAAAAATTCAAAATTTTGAAACTGACATGTGAAGTCCCCCATTACTTCTAAACAAATGCTCGGTTTCGTCTTGGCAGCTCAAATAAATAATAAAATATTTCAAAACCACCTGTGGCTCCAACTTCTGACGCAAACGTCAAAATCAAAATCAGGTTTCGTTTTTCCCAGGAGAAACAAATAAGGAGAAAACAAATACAAAAGTGACCCCTACTACTAACGTATGCTCGCCTGGTAGTTAGATTCTGGATCTAGTCGATTTTGATCGAATTCAAACACTTGATATCATTTTGAAACGGACATGTGAAGTGCCCCCTTACTTCTACACAAATGGTCGGTACCGTCTTGCCACCTCAAATATATAAGAAAAAGAAAAATTCAAAATTTTGAAACTGACATGCGAAGTCCCCCATTACTTCTAAACAAATGCTCGGTTTCGTCTTGGCAGCTCAAATAAATAATAAAATATTTCAAAACCACCTGTCGCTCCAACTTCTGACGCAAACGTCAAAATCAAAATCAGGTTTCGTTTTCCCCAGGAGAAACAAATAATGAGAAAACAAATACAAAAGTGACCCTTACTACTAACGTATGCTCGCCTGGTAGTTAGATTCTGGATCTAGTCGATTTTGATCGAATTCAAAAATTTAACACTTTGAAACGGACATGTGAAGTGCCCCCTTACTTCTACACAAATGGTCGGTACCGTCTTGCCACCTCAAATATATAAGAAAAAGAAAAATTCAAAATTTTGAAACTGACATGCGAAGTCCCCCATTACTTCTAAACAAATGCTCGGTTTCGTCTTGGCAGCTCAAATAAATAATACAATATTTCAAAACCACCTGTCGCTCCAACTTCTGACGCAAACGTCAAAATCAAAATCAGGTTTCGTTTTCCCCAGGAGAAACAAATAATGAGAAAACAAATACAAAAGTGACCCCTACTACTAACGTATGCTCGCCTGGTAGTTAGATTCTGGATCTAGTCGATTTTGATCGAATTCAAAAATTTAACACTTTGAAACGGACATGTGAAGTGCCCCCTTACTTCTACACAAATGGTCGGTACCGTCTTGCCACCTCAAATATATAAGAAAAAGAAAAATTCAAAATTTTGAAACTGACATGCGAAGTCCCCCATTACTTCTAAACAAATGCTCGGTTTCGTCTTGGCAGCTCAAATAAATAATAAAATATTTCAAAACCACCTGTGGCTCCAACTTCTGACGCAAACGTCAAAATCAAAATCAGGTTTCGTTTTTCCCAGGAGAAACAAATAATGAGAAAACAAATACAAAAGTGACCCCTACTACTAACGTATGCTCGCCTGGTAGTTAGATTCTGGATCTAGTCGATTTTGATCGAATTCAAACATTTGATATCATTTTGAAACGGACATGTGAAGTGCCCCATACTTCTACACAAATGGTCGGTACCGTCTTGCCAGCTCAAATATATAAGAAAAAGAAAAATTCAAAATTTTGAAACTGACATGCGAAGTCCCCTATTACTTCTAAACAAATGCTCGGTTTCGTCTTGGCAGCTCAAATAAATAATAAAATATTTCAAAACCACCTGTGGCTCAAACTTCTGACGCAAACGTCAAAATCAAAATCAGGTTTCGTTTTCCCCAGGAGAAACAAATAATGAAAAAACAAATACAAAAGTGACCCCTACTACTAACGTATGCTCGCCTGGTAGTTAGATTCTGGATCTAGTCGATTTTGATCGAATTCAAAAATTTAACACTTTGAAACGGACATGTGAAGTGCCCCCTTACTTCTACACAAATGGTCGGTACCGTCTTGCCACCTCAAATATATAAGAAAAAGAAAAATTCAAAATTTTGAAACTGACATGCGAAGTCCCCCATTACTTCTAAACAAATGCTCGGTTTCGTCTTGGCAGCTCAAATAAATAATAAAATATTTCAAAACCACCTGTGGCTCCAACTTCTGACGCAAACGTCAAAATCAAAATCAGGTTTCGTTTTTCCCAGAAGAAACAAATAATGAGAAAACAAATACAAAAGTGACCCCTACTACTAACGTATGCTCGCCTGGTAGTTAGATTCTGGATCTAGTCGATTTTGATCGAATTCAAAAATTTAACACTTTGAAACGGACATGTGAAGTGCCCCCTTACTTCTACAAAAATGGTCGGTACCGTCTTGCCACCTCAAATATATAAGAAAAAGAAAAATTCCAAATTTTGAAACTGACATGCGAAGTCCCCCATTACTTCTAAACAAATGCTCGGTTTCGTCTTGGCAGCTCAAATAAATAATAAAATATTTCAAAACCACCTGTGGCTCCAACTTCTGACGCAAACGTCAAAATCAAAATCAGGTTTCGTTTTTCCCAGGAGAAACAAATAATGAGAAAACAAATACAAAAATGACCCCTACTACTAACGTATGCTCGCCTGGTAGTTAGATTCTGGATCTAGTCGATTTTGATCGAATTCAAACATTTGATATTATTTTGAAACGGATATGTGAAGTGCCCCATACTTCTACACAAATGGTCGGTACCGTCTTGCCAGCTCAAATATATAAGAAAAAGAAAAATTCAAAATTTTGAAACTGACATGCGAAGTCCCCCATTACTTCTAAACAAATGCTCGGTTTCGTCTTGGCAGCTCAAATAAATAATAAAATATTTCAAAACCACCTGTGGCTCCAACTTCTGACGCAAACGTCAAAATCAAAATCAGGTTTCGTTTTCCCCAGGAGAAACAAATAATGAGAAAACAAATACAAAAGTGACCCCTACTACTAACGTATGCTCGCCTGGTAGTTAGATTCTGGATCTAGTCGATTTTGATCGAATTCAAACATTTGATATCATTTTGAAACGGACATGTGAAGTGCCCCATACTTCTACACAAATGGTCGGTACCGTCTTGCCAGCTCAAATATATAAGAAAAAGAAAAATTCAAAATTTTGAAACTGACATGCGAAGTCCCCCATTACTTCTAAACAAATGCTCGGTTTCGTCTTGGCAGCTCAAATAAATAATAAAATATTTCAAAACCACCTGTGGCTCCAACTTCTGACGCAAACGTCAAAATCAAAATCAGGTTTCGTTTTTCCCAGGAGAAACAAATAATGAGAAAACAAATACAAAAGTGACCCCTACTACTAACGTATGCTCGCCTGGTAGTTAGATTCTGGATCTAGTCGATTTTGATCGAATTCAAAAATTTAACACTTTGAAACGGACATCTGATGTGCCCCATTACTTCTACACAAATGGTCGGTACCGTCTTGCCAGCTCAAATATATAAGAAAAAGAAAAATTCAAAATTTTGAAACTGACATGCGAAGTCCCCCATTACTTCTAAACAAATGCTCGGTTTCGTCTTGGCAGCTCAAATAAATAATAAAATATTTCAAAACCACCTGTGGCTCCAACTTCTGACGCAAACGTCAAAATCAAAATCAGGTTTCGTTTTTCCCAGGAGAAACAAATAATGAGAAAACAAATACAAAAGTGACCCCTACTACATTTATAGCTCCTGAGTTTTTTCCAGCATCTGCCGTAATGTGAATATTTGATCAATGGTGGACTTTTGTGGTCTAAGGTTCACTGATGTGGACCTCTCAGGTTGTTGACGAAAGGCTCCAGACGTTCACATAATACTGCAGAAAGGATCTTGTACGCAATGTTCGGGAGACTTATGCCTCTGAAGTCGGCGCAGTTCAGAGGGTCTCATTTCTCAAGGATCAGACAGACAATGCTGAGGTTTCATTCATCGAGCATGCTTTCTTCCGACCATGTTTTGCAGATGAGCTGGTGCATACTCCTAACTCCCGCTTTAAGCAACTCGACAGCGAGTTCATCAGCTCAAGCGCTAGCAGCTTTGTTGGACTTGGGATTCGATGTAGCTATCTTCACTTCATCCAGGTCGGATAGGCGGTATTGTTGGTCTGCGTCGAATGGTACTATTTCTATAGCAGTGGAATTTTTTTCTTCATGAAGAAATGTTCTTTCCAAATTCTCAGCAACTTCGGTTCTACTACGATGTTTCCTTGATTATACATAGAACCAGGCTTCGGCTCGGGGATTGTATCCTTGTGATGTTTTTTTTTTTAACTCTGGGTAAAACTTCCAAGCCTCATTCCTCTCTATTTCCTCGATCAAGTGCTTCTCATGCTCCTTCTTTTTCTTTCTGAGAAGCAGGTGTTCTTCTCTCCTCTTCTGCTCGTAGAGCTCGCCAGCAACTTTGGTCCTTCTTTGCAGAGCTGCATGTGCTTGCCGGCACTCATTGTCAAACCAGAGGTTTCGTTGTGGTGGTTGTGTAAAACCCAGCACATCAGAATGGACTGCTGATTGGCAATGTTGCCACTGGTTCTCAGTACTTGATGCTGGCGGCATAGGACTTTTTAAGAGGTTGTAAGAAACTCGATCGGAAAAGGACCTTGCGAGCGATTTCTTGCTATTCTAAACGTGCAACGTCGTACTTCCTTGTTTTGGCTTGAGTCGGGATATCCGCAGCCAAACCTTGGATACAACGAGGTAGTGGTCCGAGTCAATGTTAATCTCTAGGATCGTGCGGACACCCTCTATGCTGGAGTAGAGCCTTGCTTCGATCGCAATGTGGTCAATCTGGTTCAAGGTTGATTGATCGCCATGCCTCTTTGTGAATATCAAGATGCTTGTACTGCGTGCTAGTTACAAGAACGCCCCGGCCCACAGCGAGTCGATCATCCTGAATCCGTTATCGGAGGTGGTGTCGTGCAGACTACATCTGATTTATTTAATTAATTAACCGAGTTGAATCGTGTAATTTCAACCGAGTAAGTGTGTTTGTTGTATCTTAGGTATCTCACTTGTTTAATTTTACACCAGTCTAACGTTGTTTTAAACCGATCATAATATCGTTATACCTTGCATAAGTCATGTCAATTTTCGGGTACAAGATTCAGGGTGATTCGTCTTTAAGTTATAGCAGGCCAAAATTCGCCTAAGCCACGTCCAATGCTTATGTTCGCCAAGGGCTTGTATATTAGTTTTTTGAGATTTTTCGTTTTGTGATGAGTCGGAGCCCTAGTAAATCTTAAATTCTCAACTATCGCAGATTTTCCTCAAATTTTAAGCCAACGATCTATGAAGAGTGTGTTGCTATCCAATCTTGCAAGATCTAGATATTAACCAGGTGTATCAAAGTTGAAAGCGTTTGCAAAATTCCTAACAACAATGAGTGTTGCATTTCCAAAAAGAGAATAATCCTTGACTTTTTCTGATACAGAAATACCTCCAATATCAATATGTCACACCAAATCAAGGTCAATGTAGTCGCATATTATACATAGCTAGGTATACCTATTCTCGCAACTCGCATATCGACAAAAGCTTAAAGGAATTTTACAAAGATATTATTTTTTGACGGACGGCTTTCAATACAAGGTGCCATAAATCGCACTCCATGTGCACCATAAACAGACCGCGCGAGATGCGACGATAAACCTTGTGCGATTGCCCTGGCTGACTCCTTCGCCTCCCAATGCTTCACCCCTTCGTTATCGCCGTCGTCGTCGTTTCGTCGTCATCCAGTGATATTAATTTTTCATTTCATCATTATAAACTCACCGATTCGATGTAAATCAATCAGCGCAGGCCCAACAACGCAACGGTGAGACAAAAAATAAAATTAAAAAAAAAGAAAAAAAAAGAAAATCTCGACAATATATTGCAATGCGGCCAAATATGGAACAGAGAATGAAAAGCAGTTGTCCTCTTTATGATCATCGTAAATATTGCAAGAAATATAATTTCAAATAAACGGGCGCGCGAGCGACGCGAGTGAGCACAAACTTGAACCCAAAGCCAAAATAAAGCAAGCAGTTTATGTATGTTTATAGTCGTATGCAGTGGCATGAGAAGTCGACGTCGACGTTTGGCGGTGCAATATAGGGAACCTTCCATGGAGCACCTCCATCATCCTCCGACTCTGACTCCGACATATGTAGGTACGTGGCGATGTGGCATTCATCAGATTTACTCGATCATAATTGGCAGGGTACCGTGCGTCGCGTTGTCGGTCGCCACCATTACCTCCTCCTCAGTCCTCACAGCAGCATACAAATAAAAATCATAATTTTCATAAATCGTTGTTGCGCGCGCTGCTGCTTTATTGTTTGCAGTGATTTATCTAAATCTAATCGATAATTTATTAATTATTACCGATCGTAAATATTTGTATGATCGATGTGAAATCGATCAATAGAGCCACTCCACTCCTCTCGTGAATGCTCTGACAGACTTTTAGTGCCAAGCGAGTTTTTTTTTTAATTCAAAAAACCCCGCCAACATAAATGACTCACTTCCGAGCAAAATCTAAGTTATGGCTTCACAATGCGAGTGCACTAATTGGCGCCCGGGAAAAGTCCAACGCAATTATATTCTACAAATAGCATTCCGTTTACATTGTCTTGTGAAAGGTATCATGAAGGTACTTCCAGTAGACATATTGGATTTTTATCACAAAAATGTCATGAGGATGTGGATCATTCACGAGGAAATAACAACAACACCACGTTGATGTTTGCTTCTGGAACAGACGAAAGCCATACATTCGCCATACATTGCAGGGTGATAAATTATTCATAACAGTTGTATGTAATTATTCTTAATGATTTTCAAAAGCATTGTATGAAACTGTATACAGCGCTATGCAAAAAATATCACACATTTCTTGCAGTTTATATAATAAATAAATTAAGGAACATAAACCTAGGGACCTACAACTCTTTCTCTATCATCGTAGTGGTCATCTTGCTGGCAGAATGGACGACTAGAAAGTAGAGATGTGTCAATCAGGATCGATTCGATTTTTTTTAACCAATCATCGAAAAGTATTGATCATTGAAATCAATCATTTTAATCGATCTCAATCTCAATCATTTAGATGATTCTCGATTCTGGATTGTCGATTTTCTATTTCAATCTCAATCACTTCAATGAGTCTCGATTTTCGATATCAGTTAACTCGACTAACCATGATTTACTCGTTTCCATGTGTTCTGATTGGACTGGAATTTCTGGGTTGAAATCGGCATTGAAGAACATGATTGATCGAGTTGGTTGTTGATGTTGTAGGCCGCAAAAACAATTGTTGGGTTGAACTGATGTTATTTGATGTATCAGGATCCGGTATGTTTAATGTAAATTTTTGGACTTTTTTTAATCCATCAAAATCGTAGCCATCCTTTGATGGAATTTGACAGTTTATGACTTGACAAATAGAGGACGAATTCAGCTATGACGTACAAAGTGTATTCGTACAAAATGTCTGCCGAAAGCCCTTAAATTGCTCTTTTCCGGAGCAACAACTAAAAACTCTTTTTCTTGAATTTTTTTACACTTTTAAATCCATGTACAAAGTAGCCATCATTCGATGTTATTTGGCAATTTACGGCTTACAATAAAAGAGTATTTTGTGAGAAATATCAAAGCCACAAGTCAATCTTATCATCGAAATTAAAATGGAATAGGAACAGTATTGAATCATTTCAGTGAAATGAAAATGATCGAATGATCGATCGGTTGAAATGATCGGATCATTTTCGTAATCGATTGTTGAACGATTCGATCATTTGAAATGAACGATTGATACAGCTCTACTAGAAAGAGAATCAGATTTCATGGCAAGAAATACACTTGTAGATTTTGTCATTTCCTCACAATCTATTGAAAATGTGCATCTTTTCTTCCGAATCAGTGAAGCTGTTGTCGATGAAATTCAGGTTTCTGACTCTCTACCACTATATTGTGGAAACCAACAAGGATTAATACTAGGTCCAACTTTTTTCCCCATTCATGTTAATGAAGCCCATAAATTAATTTGTTCACTGCGATGAACACCTGTTTGCTGATGACCTACAATTAATGAAAAGCTGTTCAGTTAGTATGACAGTGTGAGTAAGATTAATGAAGACCTTTCATCAATAAAACAATGGTCTGCAATATGTGGTCTCACTCTTAACCCACAAAAAAACTAGATGACTTGTTCTATAGAAAAGAGTTATTGATGTTTCTCATTTTCCAGCTATATGCTTTAATCAAACGTTAAACTGGAACAACCATATCACCCAGGACGTAGGTAAAGCATTTGGATCTGTTCGATTGCTTTGGCCAATTTGAATGTACACAATTCTTCGTGGCCACGCTATTCTGGTCAGACAACACCAGAAGGAAGGTATTTCGTGATTTTTGCTGAGTTAAGCAACCTGACACAGCTTGTTGACGAACCAACTTGGATTCCTGACGTTGTAGATCTGTTCACCAACACTCTAGACTTGTTCCTTACCTCTGACCCTGATAAATACAAATACAAATGTATTATCGCGTCTAGGGACATTAGACCATTGCGTTATATCTGAAAATTTTTCGTGTCAACAAACCCGAGTTAAAGAAAAAATCCCTTTGAAAACTGTTTGGCTATACGCTAAAGCCTACTGGGACGGTCTCAATGAATTCTTCGTGAAATTCAATTGGTCACATGCTTCCTCGATAGTGACATAGACTCCAGTGCAGATATGGTCACAAATCTGATTCTGTATGGTATGAGAAATTGTATTCCAAATAGGATAAAATGTATCAAACCGAATAAGAATTCATGGTTTGATTCGAGCTGTAAAAAGACTATCAGAGTTAGAGAAGTAAGTTTCCGTTGTTTTAAGGCCAACATAACCAACTAAGGAAAACTGGAGAGAGTTCAAACAAGTTAGAAAGACCTTTAACGTTCATATCCGAAGAACTAAATTTTTACATGATCAAAAATTACGGCAAAAAATACTATTATGTCCCAAAGGTAGTAAAATTTTTTGGACGAATTTTCTTTCGAACTCGTGCGGTTGCTAGAGTACTGAAAGATATTGACATTCACAAACCCGCTGGCCCTGCTATTGTTCTGAAGAGGTGTTTTTCAACGCTTGTAAAATCTCTGCGTAAGCTTTTCCATCAGTCCTACTCTTCAGGTCCATTTCCGAGTGGATGGAAAACAGCAATTATCCAGCATGTCTCTAAAAAAGGAGAATCCTCTTACCCCTCTAACTATCGTTGAATTGCACTTACGCCCTTCTTTCTAAGGTCATGGAAACGCTGATCAATTTTCAGCTTAAGAAATACCTTGAGGAACGAAAGCTTCTTAATAACCGGCAGTATGGCTTTCGTAGCAATAGGTCAACTGGTTATCTGATAGTTTGTCTCACCGAACAGTGAAACAAATCCTTAAATCGTTTTGGAGAAAGTAAGATTATTGCACTTGATATTTCAAAGGCATTTGAGAAAATGTCTGGTATCAAGCTCTATAATCTAAAATGCGTGCATTTGGTATTGATGAATCTCTTCTTTTCTGGATTAGAAATTACCTTTCGGGGACCGTTCACTATAAGTAGTACTGAACGGTGTCATGTTCATAAATGATATTTTGTCTGAAACTTCTAATCTACTGAATTGTTTCGCTGACGACAGTACCCTCAGCTTTTCATATTCGTTCTTAGATTTACACACTTGTCCTTAAGATGTGGACTCCCAACGGCAGCTCCCAAGATAAGCTCATTAAATTCTGATATTGACAGCATTGTCCAATATGGAATCAAAAAGCGTGTAAAATTTAATGCCTCGAAAACTCAATACTGTTTACTGTTGCGAAAACTTAACTTCCGCTCAATGCCACTTTCTATGGGTAGGACTTGCATCGAGGATAAAGAACAGCTTTAGTTCTAGGCATGTGATCACAGACTATCTTTTGTGGAGTGAACACCAATAACACCGCAAAAAGTTTTTCACCCCTTCTGATCTGGCTGTTATATATGTATAAAGCCTTTATTCTTCCGATGCTCGGATACAAATTCTATAACTGGGTAGATGCTCCATAAGCCCACATGAGTCTCTTAGACCGAATTCAAAAGAGAGCTAAGTGAAACATTTGTATATCTCGAGCATCGCCACAATGTTTCATGTATATCATTAAGTGCTTGAGATAAATAAATGTTTGTGGAGTTCAATAAAAAAAATAGAAGTAATAACTATCGTTCTTCGGACAGACAAGGGATTAAGAAAAGGTCCTAAGGGCTATAGCTACAATGGTTACAGGTAACCAATAAACTTTACGTGGAGATGCGTCTGAGTTAAGCCTACATACACTGATTCCTTCGAAGACGTGACAAATTCTCCAAGAGTATATCTTGTCATAAAAAGTGGTACTCATCTAAGCTGCTCGGACTCGGTTTAGAATTATAGCTCACCTTTATGCCTTATTAAATTAAATAATTGACGAAAGAAGTAGGTATTTTACCAGCGGGAGGAAGTCGCTCTGGTAGCGTTTCCATTGGTCCCGATCGTAGGTAATCTGGTCTCGAGCCTTATTATTTTCCCTAGAAATCTTGATGCTTCTTTATGGTTGTCTTCGAGATCGTTTACCATCGTCGAAGGCTGTAGTTGTTCCCTAGTCTCAAGAGTTACTTTGATAAACCAAGATCATCGTTTGTTAGCTTGTACGGTTCCTTCTTCTCATAAGATCATATTTGAAATATGTTGGTAGAACAAAGCGAGTTTTTCAATGTCATTTGACAAAGCTGAATCAGTTTTTCTGGGATCAAAAATAGGCCCATCGGTATATAGAGATTCTGACGATCTAGCATTCTTTGTATATTTAAAGTCGATCTTAAGCTTTACTGGTATTCACCATCTATCAGAAAAAAACAAACGATAGATTTTAATCACAGTTCGAATGATACGTTTTCTTTGCCATTCACTAATACCTGAAAAACTGTGTTCTATTTTCATTTTTTAGTCCAATTTGTGTTCATTTTAGAACTTTACCGTCATTCCCGATATTAATCAAGTTTTATGACACAGGGCATGCGATGGCCATCCACAGGCCACTCTTAATGGCTAAATGGTTTCTGTCCCTTCATTTGACAACGTCATCCTGGTCATATTGACTGAGTTGTTTCCTCAGACTTCTTCTGTTTGCATTTCTATATGATTATACAATCCTATTCTCGCGATCCAAACATTGTCTTATCTTCTTAACGGAAAAGGGTTTAATCTCTTCTTTTTATTAAACAAAAACTAAAACCCCTTCTACAGTGCACTAAAACCTCAAGGCTGGCATTGAAGCCGATATGCATTCAACTTCAAATAAGAAACTCTTCCACTCACTGTGGTATCGCGACTGTTGGGGTTTCGTGGATTTCAATTTTCAAAAGGAAAAACTCATCATCAAAAAATCTTTCCATCTCTTATTTTGCATTTATACTCGTATATGGGACAAAAGCGAATAAGACTCCCTTTTACCCGACCACACGATGAGTTCTTTACAATGCAGTCTTGCGTTTATTTTTACAACCATACCTACCCATGGAAAATTTCTTTGAAAACTAATTTCTTAAGACGCCCAAAAACTACACCACACAATTTAACTTTTTCCTTTGCAACAAAATTTACTATGGTGTAAGAAAATTGAAAACATGTGCAACAGTATTGCCAATAAGATAGATCTTTAACTTGAAATCGTTTATTTAATGAATATGTCAAATACTTAAATAAGAGTCTTAAACTACATAAACAATTGTTTCAATCCAGTTTTAACTGACTAAAGGTTTGTGTGACAGGTACAGACGGTCACTCTACTAGTACAATTTAATTTGTATCTTTATATGTTGCCGTTAAGATAGGTGAAAATAGGGGACAAGAATCTCCCATTCTCCCATTTGCCATTTTAAGAGAGTGAATTCGTGTGGTAATATAAAATACAAGAGACTTCAATGTGTCTGTTTGGCTGATTAGCCTTTATTTTAATTTATAAAATTTACTTTTAAATAAATTGATAAAAATGAAATTTAAAAAATGAAGTGAAAGAAAACACACAACTTAATACTTTGATTTTGCTTTTATTAATGACGTTGAAGAATTGACGTTTGACGTATTATTCGATATGACATTTCTTATAGTAACATTTACATGTGCTGCTTTCATGTCCATTTCTTATTTATTGCTTTCAATTGCATTGCTGATTGCTTTCAATTGTATTGCTGATTGCTTTCAACATTCTCCCCGGGCGAAAGACAATTGGTGGATTGTTAAGTCCCTTTAAGTGCTGCACTATGTAGAAAATGGCTGGTTATTGCGTTTTGTCTTCTTCAACATGAAAAGAAACAATTTTAGTATTAATTCGCACATTAATCAATAAAAAAAAAATTAAATTTGTATCAAGTTGAAAATAAGTTAATCGATAACTTGGACTTCATCGATATCCTGAATCTTGGTAAATTGCCCATGTAGATCTTATTCGTTGTTTCTACTGATAATGTCGAGTAAGCATGAAGAAGGCGACAAACAACAACAAATTGCTTGGTTGCGTTTTATGAATGGAAAATTCCATTGCACTGTTTGGTTATTGTTATAAGTGTTGAGTGTACTTTAAGTTTGTTTTTAATAAGTATTATTAAAAGTGTAAAATTAAACAAAATTTTTGGCTGCAGTTTTGGGAAATGATTCAGGTGAGTTAAATTTCATATTATTTTGTTGTAATTCTGTGGGTTTATATTAAAATGAATGATAATTAAATGTTGTAGTATTCATGTTAAAGATGTGCAGGTTGTTAGAGATGTGCAACGTAATTTTATATTATCGATATTTTCATCGTTATTGTTATCGATACAGTTTGTGATAATTTTATCAATATCGTTGATTTCGATGTCAATGTTGATTTTTATTGAAAAATTGTATAAATCAATTTGGTTTTAAAATATTAAGCGATTTAAATTTAAAATGAGCTTAGATTGTAGGTGTTTTGAAATTTACCATGGCGAATTAATTTCTGTTATATTATTTGTTTGCGTGTTTCGATTGAAATGAGCAAATTCGTTGCCTTCGATTTTGTTTGCGTGTTTTTCTTTAAAAATGAGCGTGTTTTCGTGCAGAAAAATGAGCAAAGTGCATTATTTTCGGGGGCTTAAATAATATAATTAATTTTATTCGATAATGTTAATTAGAAGAAATCGATAATTCGTTAATGTAAATTATTTTAAGTTTGTGTGTGTTTGCGAATGATGATGTTATGTGTGTTTGTATATGCGTGTGTGTATGTGTGTGTGTTTGTATATGCGTGTGTGTATGTGTGTGTGTTTGTATGTGTCAGAGAGTAGTGTGTTTATGTGTATATAATTAGTCTTGATTTGCTGATTCCTCGCTTTTATTATCCGGAAGAAAACAAAGTTTGGTTATTGGTCTTTTCAGCTCCCCTTGTTGAGTCTTTAACTTGACAACTCGGGTTAAATTATCTTGTCCCGGATATGTCTCTAGGATTCGACCCAAGTTCCATTTTGACGTAGGAAGACGCTCATCTTTAATTAAGACCAAGTCTCCAACCTTCGCTTCAGGCTGCGGCTTGAGCCATTTCGGTCTCTGTTGCAGACGCGCCAAGTATTCGGTTTGCCAATGTTGCCAAAAGGTTTGTAAGCTTGCTTGAATACTTCTCCATCGATCCACATGATTTGTTTTACTGATTGTTAGATCAGGCTCTGGAACGGTATACATTTCAGCTCCAATTAAGAAATGTGCTGGAGTAAGCGCTTGGAAATCTTCGGGATTCTCAGTTAAAGGACAAAGAGGCCTCGAATTTAAACACGCTTCGATTTGGGTCAGAAGCGTGGAGAGTTCCTCGAAAGTGAGTGTCCCATTTCCGACGATTCTTTTGAAGTGGTGTTTGACACTCTTTACTCCGGCTTCCCACAATCCTCCAAAGTGAGGGGAAGCAGGGGGAATGAAATTCCACTTTGTTCCATTGGATGCTAAATTCTCCGCAATCTCTTTCCAATCATGCGTGGCATCTTTCAAGAGACTGTACAATTCTGCTTCGGCACCTTTGAAATTAGTACCACAATCGCTGTAAATTTGGCAACAAACTCCTCGACGCGATGTAAAACGGCGAAATGCAGCGAGAAAAGCTTGGGTCGTAAGATCGCTTACAGCTTCAAGATGAATGGCCTTGGTTGCTAGGCACACAAAAATGGCTAAGTAGCCTTTATACGATTTTGCACCGCGACCTTTCCAAGATCGAATACTGATTGGACCAGCATAATCAACACCGGTGTAAGTGAATGGTCTCGAAATAGTAACTCTTGGCTTGGGTAATTCTCCCATCAATTGATGAGCTGTTTTATTCCGATACCGATGACAGATCGTACATTTATGGATGTGTTGCTTTATCGCTCGTTTCATTTGGAAAATCCAATATCTTTTTCTAAGAAAACCCATCATAAGCTGGATACCTCCATGAAGAGTCTTCTCATGCGCATCTCGAATAATAAGCTTAGTAAAATGGTGACTTGGTTCTAAGATAATGGGATGCTGTTGATCGTACGGCAGATTAGCATTCTCCAATCTTCCACCAACACGAATAATTCCGTAAGAATCAACGAAGGGGTTTAAGGATGCCATGCCTCGTGATTTCAGAACACCATCTGGAAACATTTCTTGTTGAGTGAGATGAATAAGTTTCTTGCTTGACTCCAAGATCTCCGTTGGAGAAATCGGGCCAACTTTCCGATCTGATACACCAACTTGTAAGTTTTTCGTAAACCGTAAAATAAAAGCAGTAATTCTTATTAATTTGTTTATTTCAGATGACCGAAGCAACAACTCATTAACTGGAGAAATCTTTTGTTTGATATGATGAACTCGTTGAACTTCCATTGTTGGTTGAGGGCACGAAAACGTCCAAGACTCTCGTAAAAAGTCTGGTCCATGCCACCACATTGAATTGTTCAGCAGGGCAGATGGTAAAACGCCTCTTGAAACCAAATCTGCCGGATTGTACTGAGTTGGAATATGATTCCATATTTTAATGGATGTCAGTCGTTGAATTTCTCCTACGCGATTTCGAACGAACGTGTCCCATCTGGTTGGTGAACCTTGAATCCAGGAAAGGGTTATCATCGAATCAGTCCAAGCGAATATGTTGATGACTTTGGTACGAATTGTTTGAACGATGTAGTCGAGAAGTTTTGCCAACATAACTGCACCACAGAGTTCTAAACGAGGGAGACTAACGGGTTGTACTGGAGCCACCTTGGACTTAGCCATAAGCAGGTGCATCTTTACCCGACCTTGGTCGTCTGCTACTCGTAAGTAGACTGCAGCGCCGTACGCCTTCTCCGATGAATCGCTGAAACCATGGAGTTCTGCTTTCGACAAATCACCATCCGTTTGAACCCACCTTGGAAATTGGATTTTGTTGATAAATTTCAACTCTTCGTAAAAGACCGTCCATTGATCCAGTAGTGATGATTCAATCGGCTCATCCCAAGTCATCTTTTTCGTCCAAAGTTGCTGCATGAATATCTTCGCCATAGAAATACATGGGGCAATCCATCCCATCGGATCAAACAAACGTGCTATCGTAGATAAAATAAATCGCTTTGTCAGTTGCGGATTCTCATCCGAAGTATAGCAGAAAGAAAATTTATCGGCAGCAGGAAGCCAGTGAACACCAAGCATCTTGACTCGTTCTAAATCATCTGAAGGCACTGAGAATGTGGATTCCCGTTCTCCTGTAGGAATGCCTTCGAGTAAATGATCAGAGTTAGACGTCCATTTACGTAAGTAAAACCCCGATGCTTCTAGTGTCGATTTAATTTGATTTATCTTTGCTTTAGCTTCCTCGATAGTATTGCCTCCTGATATCAAATCATCGACATACATTTCATCACGAATCATAGTAGACGCGAATAGATTTGCAGAATTATCTTCAGCTACTTTATGCAGAGTCCGAATCGCTAGATATGGAGCGGCTGCTGTCCCAAAGGTAATTGTATTTAGTCTGTATACCTTTATTGGGTCTTCTAAACCCTTTCTCCATAGAATCAGCTGATAATTACGATCACGTTCAGCTATCCAAATCTGACGATACATCTTTTCGATGTCAGCAGTGAATGTAAATCGATATAATCTCCATCTGAGAATGACATCACAGATATTCGGTTGAAGTGCTGGACCTGTCATCATAACATCGTTCAACGACACGCCACTGGATGTTTTGAATGAAGCATCGAACACGACTCTCAGCTTCGTTGTTGAGCTACTTTCCTTGATGACGGCATGATGAGGCAAAAAATAATGTTGATTAGCTGGCAAACTATCTTTGTCGACTTCAGTCATGTGGCCCAGCTGAAGATATTCCTCGATACATGCCGAATACTGCTCTTGAAGTTGTGGATTTGCCACCAGACGTCGCTCAACACTTTGGAATCGCCGTAAAGCACCTTGGAAAGATTCGCCAAAAACTGGAGCTACATTGCCTTTGAACGGCAAAGCGACTTGATAGCGTCGATCAGCTGTTCGTTCAACATTCATTTGGAAATGATCTTCGCACTCCAAATCCTCAGGTTTTTGAAATGGCTTGAACGGCGTCTCTTCCAATTCCCAAAATTTCCGGAGTTGTTTATCTACATCTACAGTTGTTTGCATAAAGCTTCTGATTGATGGATTTGATTGGCGTAATATTGGGGCCTTTCCAAAGAGAATCCATCCCAAAGTAGTCTTTTGCATGGCTGGCATTGACTTGTCTTCAGGTTGAACCAAGTCCGGCAACAACAATTCGGCCAAAACATCGCTGCCAAGAAGGAGATCAATCTTGGATGACTTGTAAAAATCGGGATCTGCTAAAACATAATCGTTGAGATGTGTCCAACTCTCAATACAGAGGGTCCGGGCCGGCAGATGCCCAGACAGTGACTTAAAAATATAAGCTTGCGTTGTTGTCGCAAAAGAGGAATGCTGCGAAGCAAATGTGATGTCTACTGCTCTTAGACAAGTGCCACTGCTGACCAAACCCAACCCGGACACCTTCGTATGTGTTGATTTCGACTTAAGCTGGAGCAACTGAACAGCAAATTCAGTGATAAACGACGCTTCCGAACCAGAGTCTAACAACGCTCGCAATGTCAACCACTCTCCAAACGATGACTTGACTTTCACAAGGGCTGTAGCCAATAAGACTTGTGTATTTTTCGTCGGAGAACAGTGATGTGAGTGGTGAGATGTCACATTATTAGATGTAGACGGCTGGATACTGGAACTTCGGAATGAAGGTGCTTCTGCGTTTAGACTTGTACCTTGAGAATTCGGGTTAGTACTATTCATTGGCTGTGTGTTGGTTTGAAAAGTATTGTTTTGGTTTTGTGTTAATCGTGAAGGTTGTTGACTTGACTGAAAAGGAGTATTAGCAACATGAAGTAACGTGTGATGTGGTTGTTGACAATGATAACATCTGCGACTACTTTGACAGTTTTCTGTTACATGATTATACCCTAGACAGTTTCGACACAAACCTAGCTTATTTATAACCTGACAACGATCATTAATACTCATTTTTAAAATTTATTACATTTTCTGACACCATGTCTACTCTTCTGACAAATTTTGCAGGAAATCTTCGGAGCATCAGGTTGAGCGTGAGCGATGAACGTCTGCTTGTGTGAAGAATTTCGCGATGTGTTGGATGAACTTTGATGGTGCTGCTGGTCGACTGCTTCAAGAGTCCGGAACCGAGTCTCCAAAAAAGATGTTAACTCTTTGAAAACTGGCAACTCTTTCGGTTTCTCTCTTTCGTTGAGTTTCTCCTCCCACATTTGCTGCGTTCTAGCAGGTAATTTACGCACCAAAAGAAAAATTAGCACAGGATCTAAATGTTCTACCTTTATCCCTAGATTCGACAAACTGTGAACTACTTGGGTCGAAGTGTATAGGAGGTCTTTAATCGACTCCGCACGCTCCTGATTCAATGATGGTAAATTGAATAGGGCGTTCAACTGGATGTTGACAAGAACGCGAGGGTGATCATACCGATCCTTCAAAATCGACCATGCCTTAGAGTAGTTTTGGCCCTGAATCTTTAAGGACAATAGAAGCTTCTCTGCGTCACCTGTTAAACTAGTCTTCAGGTAATGCATTTTCTGAATGTCTGAAAGCGATGCTTTACTGTCGACGAGACTTTCAAAAAGATCTTGAAAATTTGGCCAATTCTCATAATTGCCATCAAATGAAGGTATTTTAATTGAAGGTAAATGAAGCTCCTCGCTTTTATCCACATTTTTATTTTCAGCGACTTCTTTGGATTGCTGCTTGCTGCTGCCACCCAAACTTTCGAGCGAATCCAGAAGCCTGGCCTGAAACACACAATACTCTTCTCTGATCTGATCGTAAATTGAATCAGCTTCTGGTTCTTTTTTGGCAAGTTCATCACTTTTAGTTAAAAATTCTTCATAAATTTTGTCAACCGATGTCCACAACTCCTTCAACAAAATGAGCCTCGTTTGGACATAAGCAAGGCTAATCGCTTTTCCTTTCTTCCCAAAATTTTCAACATCTTTTTTTAATTGCGTGAGTTTTGTTTGCAAACTTCTTGTTGCCATTATTTATAAATTTATAATAAAAGAAATGTAAGTAAAGAACACACTCACTTAGAGATTTTGGGAAATGGCGTCAAAATTTTCCTTTGGATTTTCCCACGTTGCACACACAACACAATTTTAATCCTTGATTATTTTGGTAATCGTTTATAAGTTTTTATATTTGTTTTTACGGCTCGAAGGACCAATGTTTGGCTGATTAGCCTTTATTTTAATTTATAAAATTTACTTTTAAATAAATTGATAAAAATGAAATTTAAAAAATGAAGTGAAAGAAAACACACAACTTAATACTTTGATTTTGCTTTTATTAATGACGTTGAAGAATTGACGTTTGACGTATTATTCGATATGACATTTCTTATAGTAACATTTACATGTGCTGCTTTCATGTCCATTTCTTATTTATTGCTTTCAATTGCATTGCTGATTGCTTTCAATTGTATTGCTGATTGCTTTCAACAGTGTCACTATGGTTATTGTTTCTTTTGATTCTCTAGACTGTTTATGTGCCAGTTTTTGTGTGGTTCGATTCGAATCATGGCCAATTTTCAAGATTAAAGAATTTTTATTTAAGAAAGTTCGTGGTGCAATAGCTTGAAGAGAGCCAGGACCTAGTGACTTACAACTTTCAAGCATTCCTGGGTTCGTGTTACTCGTGCTACAAGAAATTTAAATGACCTACAATTTTCTGCCGATTCCGAAAGGCTAATGAGCAACACTTTTCATGACAATAGATACTCTGGGAGGATTTGTGAATTCCTCACAAGAGGTAGTACACCCCTGAAAAACTTTCTTGCAGCGGCTGAGAATCGAAACCAAGACCCTCTGTTCCCTTCTGCGTTGGTTCTTATTAGATCCTTATTTAGCATTTAAATTGCTTTAAGGTACCACTAGTCCGGATGTTTTACCGATATACCTATATACCTATAAGAGGATTCGGTTATTGGTCTGATTATGGTAGTATTTCTAATGGACTGGATGAGGTTTCTGTCAAGCTATTAAATTTTGGCTTATTAATACAATCTCTTGTTGCTGACTTGTTTCTTACATATCCTTTCGTAGTGTATCTCTGCGCAGATCCGCAAAATCTTTCTCTCGAAGATGGGGCCGCTTGTTAATGTATGTTTAATTTGTCATACAAGATGGCAAAGCAGTCAGTGATGACCAGCCTGATTTGCATCAATATTTGGATATGACGGCTGTGTGCGGGTATTGACCTGTATTCCCAGGTATTTGACATTAATTTTTGGTGACAAGTGGCTTCCGTCAGTTAAAAAGCCGTCTGTCTCTTACGGCTTCCCTATTTCTTGAGTGCTGGTAAAAAACTAGAAACATCTGATGTGGGCTTTCATTCTACTAGAAGAGAATATCAGTCAAATGGTTTTGGAGTACGTGAGGGAGTCATCGGTAAACAGGATAGACCGTGAGTATTCTGGGACAATTTTGTTTGATGTGTAAATGTAGAAGAGGAATGGTCCCAGCCTAGATGCTTGTAAAACTTCGGCTCTAGTTGTTCTCTATGTCGATTGGCGGTTTTCTACTTCAACGTAGAATCTTCAGAAATAAGAAATATTGTAAGTAATTTTGAATTTGGAAATATTAGTTGAAAAAGCTTGGGAGCAAGTCCCTGTTTCCATATACACTGTTAAATGCTGTTTGGATGTCAGGAAAACACCCCACGGTTACTTGGGGACAGTGTACTGAAAAGGCGGATTCTTCCCGAAACTTTAGAAGTCGATGAATATTTTTCCCTCTTCCCGGAATCGGAACTGCATATCAGGAATAAAATGTTCATCGTTGCAAAAGGCTTTTAGCCGCATGGGTATTAGCATCGAAAGAGTGATAGACCTGTATCCAGAGACTTCGTAGTAGTTGGTGTTTTTTGGTATAACCACAATTTTAGCCGTTTCCCGTTTGCTGGAAAAGTAGCAGTTATTGATACAGTTATTGAGGATAATTGCCAAGAAGATCATCCACGATTATTTCAATATATTGATGACGAAGTTGGAGATATTGTCCTGAGTTGTTGGTTTCCTTGGATGAGGTACCTCGATTTCTTCCATATACATATGTTGTGACTTGTGATGCTTTTTTGTTTTCAGCTGAGGTAGGTTAGCGGGATCCAGCGATCCAGGATCAACCGAAGAAAGCAGAAAAACTCCAGTTCCAATTTGTATTTATTGCATATAAATAGATTAACAAAGTATTTCATATAAGTTTACAATATTTACGATCTTATAATAAGCTAGAAAAGTATTTTTATATACTTTAACAACATTCACGGCCTTACAATAAGATAACAGAGTATTTCATATACATTAACGGCGGTATCGGAGAGGGAGTTGAGACAGCGAAGATTGAGATAGGGTCCCTAGTCTGAGCGGTGGAGGAGAGCGGAGGGGGTATTTAACGGCGCAAACCAAAAGTTTCGAAGCAGCTACCTGGTATATGCGATCAGCAGTGTGCTTCTTATAGAGATGATCTTTGCCTTGTACACTTGATTATAACAAAAGACACGGTGGCAAGAAAAATCTGAATTTTGATGAATTTCCACCTCTTACTTGTTGACTTGGCGGCCAAAGCCAAATGTGGATTGTAAAACTGACGAACGAAATTTATTTGCTGACGTCGCCAACCATCAGTGTGTGTCCTCTTGCATTTTTGCGTGGGCGCCTTGAGTTATGCAATACTTTCTGGCCATTTCATCCGAAATAAAAATTGAATTAAAATTTTGGCGTTCTGTCTTCTCAGGGTGGTAAAAGCTGTAATTAGGTTAAAAGGTGTAACTTCGTAACAATGTGAATTCAAGGTGATCAGAGGGGTCGCTAGCGGATAAGTGCCACTGAAATGTACTGTAGTGCGCATACACTACGCTATATTGCATAAGAATTTTATTGCAGGTCATTGCCATAGATCTATACTCCGCGTTCCTATAGCCAACCCATTTCTCATATGTACTCGCATTTCATTCACTCCAGAAAATTATCTAATAAAATGTTCAATGCCACTTGAGTCTCAGATTACTTTTACTATGGTCAAGTGTATCTATCTATTCGTGAAGGTTCAACGAATTTGGATGCATTTGTGCATTTTGAAAGGGGCATGCATATTGGTTATGATTTTGATGACATAGCAAGTATGCTGCCTGATTCTGTCATTTGTTTCCCACCGAATTAGAATTAAATACAATGTATATGTTTTAGTAATACTATGTATAGGTTTAAGTTCTTAGTGTGTAAGAAAATTATTTTTGTATAAATAGCTTAAGTCTGAAAAAATAAAATTCACTTTCGATTTGGAAGTTAAAAGTAATACATCGGCTCCTCAGCCTTCTTTCTTTTAATTTTCAGAGAAGTCAAAACAGATCGGCTCTTTAGCCATCATACTTTTCGGCTTGGGGAAGCCTTTATAATATCTCCCATAGCTTTGTAGGTGAGGTAGGTTATTCCCCAAGCCGGAATCATTACATGGCGATCTTGCCAACCCGAACTTTACTTTATGTCTTTATTATGTCTTATAATAAGAAGGCAATGCAAACCCAAAAACATACCTATCTGGGCAAGTACACAAAAAATTAAAATAGTACCTACTACAACGTCGTCTCTTGGAAGAGATTTTAAGTACAGACACTTAACCGAAATGTTCCACAAACAAAAGGACTATGATTTTTACATCGTCAAGGAAAGCCGTTTAGTTTTTTATTAAAATTGTTATATATAAAAAAAAAGGGAAAATATATACGATATATATATTTTTGAGTTAAATAAGGAACTTCATAATTTTATTTAAAAAAAAAAAAAAAAAAATGTAACCAAGCAATATTAATATCATTTAAAGAGTAAACAAATTGCTAAGCTAAAACTAAATTTTTATATAGCAAAAGAAAGTAAGAAATTGTAACAAAAAATAAAATAAGAATAAAAAAAATGAATTAATGAAAAATATATTGACAATAAAAATATAATGTATATTCTTGCATAAAATATTTCAATTCAATTTATTTCAAAAACAAAATTAAATTTACAAAGATGCATTAAGGTAAAATCTTTTAGAGTATCAATTATTTAAGTAACGAAAAATTTCTTAATAATTCAAAATATGAAAAAATATTAATAATTCCTAAAGCGAAAGAAGATAATTAGGAAAGCTAAAAATACAAGAATGTATAAAAATAAAAAACATATATGGAAGGCTAGACCTATAATAAACTTAAGTTTGATTTGAATAGTGCAAAAATATGTTAAGACAATAATTAAAATTTAAAAAAAAAAACAGAGTCTATACTGCTAAATACTCGTACATAATCTGAAATACTAAAATTGGAAGAAGATTTTAATATAAAATACAAAAATCTTTTAAGATACGGATCAGCAGGCATTGAAAACGATTATAGATAATTTATTAGTAAGGTTGAAAGAAATATCAGACAGTAAAACGAGATGGTTAGAAGAAACAGAAATTAGATAAAATTTAAAAGAGATTAATGTAGGCCTAGGAATATTTTACTGCAATATGGCGAAATTTGACATCATTTCAAGTATACAAATTATTCCAGAATTTGGAGGAGAAGTAGAAAAGTTGACTAACTTTTTAAATTTAGTAGAATACGTTGATTTAAGTCTTGATGAGGTAAATGAAAAAGAAAAACTTATAAAGTTTGTTCTAGGAACAAAATTAAATGAAAAAGTCAGGAATAGATTAATAACAGTAAAACAGCCCAAAACATTTAAAGAACTTAAGGAAACCTTTCGTCAGCTTTTTAGAAGCAAAAAGAATACGCTCCAAATTATTTCAGAATTATCTACAATACAACAGAATTCAAGTACAATAGCAGATTTTGCAACCAGAATTGAAAAGCTGGTATCAGAACTCAATTCCCTACAGTTATTAGAACATGGAGATGAGAATAGGGAAACAATTTGCAAAATAAATGATCAATTAGGTTTAAATGCCTTTAAAAATGGTTTACAGACACCAACAAAATCGACAGTTTTCTCAGCAAGACCGAAAACACTCAATGAAGCAATAGAATTAGCTGCAGAGGTAGAATCATCGAATGAGTTTTCACAGGTTAACCATTTCAGGATAAATAGCTTCAGGATAAATAGCTTCAGGATAAACAGCTTCAGGGAAAACTGCCAACATTTTAATAATAATAGACTAAATAAAGCAGGATATGAAAACAACAACACTAGATTTAATACAAGAAACTATAACAATAGAAGTAACAATAACAGTTACAATAATAATAATAACAGTATCAACAATGTGAGATATAACAATAACAGATATAACAGTGATTGTAATAACAGATTCAAGAATAAAAGATATAACACAAACTACAATACCCAAAATCAAAGAACAATTAACTATGTTGAAAGTTTCGAGAAACATCCAAGGAGTCTCCAAATCCCAGAGAAACTCAGAACAAAGTTTAGAAAACATACAGTAAAGGCAATTCTGAACGTGAATCTCCAATTGACAAATTATATTGTAGCTCAATCTAACATTACTTCTAAAGACCAAAAACTTTTAATAGATACAGGTGCAGATATCTCAATCTTAAAAAGAAGTAGTTTAAATTCAGAAAGACAAATAGATACAACAGATAAAATTACAATTAGGGGAGTTACAAATTCAGAAATATATTCCATAGGTTCTGTTAAAGGACAGATAAGAATTGAAAATAAAGACATCGAGCAAACATTCCAAATAGTAGATGACAATTTCCCAATCAATACAAATGGTATTCTGGGTAGGGATTTTTTGATAAAAAACAATTGTAAAATAGATTATGAAAACTTTACTTTATCTATTTTAATCAAAAATGATGAATTTATTCTCCCAATGTTAACACAATTTCCTAAGTCACAAAATATTATTCTACCAGCAAGAACGCAAACACTTCATCCAACAAATATAAAAATCATAGAGGACAGCATTGTTCTTAATCAAGAAATACAAAAAGAAGTATTCATCGCGGATTCAATAATACCGCCAAAAGAATTGATTCCAATTTCAAAAATAAATATAATGACACGATCAAAATCAGCTAAAATAGCAAATGAAAATCGAAATGAAATCAAAAATACAGAATTAAAGATTAATTATACACCTATTTGCGAATATGGTTCTCTAACAGAAGTTAAAAATAAAAGAAAATTGAAATTTAATAGAGTGCTACAGAAACATGAAGTACATCAGCGAAAATCCTCATCTAAACTAAGGTTCGATTCAGGAGAAGCCTTTACAAAAATGCATGTAAACAATAAGGATATAATGGTAGAATATAGTGATAATCCGAGTTTTGACTTAGGTCTTATCTTGGAGAAGCTATAGTATTTAGAATGAGCTCTCTTAGATTGCTTGTGCACTTTCTACGATAATGTTAACTTTTTCTAAGAGCTCAGAGTCTGACAATGGATTTGTTATTAAGTGTTCTGCAAGGTTGTTAGCAAATACCTTTACTTTGTCTTTGTTGCAAGTAACCTCCCCAAGAGTGGTTGAAATGATTTTTGACCCTGGCAATGATGGTGATGATTATTTTAAAGTTGTTGGCTCCATATTTGATTGTATAAGTCCTAGTTTATGAGAATAGTGTAAAGACCTGTAAGACATTCGGTCATTCGAATGCAACACAAATCACAATACAGTATGATACTACAGGAAAATTGGCACTGCGACCGATAATAAGCCTACCCATCTAACTGTAAATGATGCAATAGACATATTTTATGGAGAAATTTTTAATTCTATTGCTCCTCATGTAGCCTTTTTTAACGTTAAACTTCGTTTTCTTCACTACCTTGGCATAATCACTGGCTACAATCGTTGCGTAACAAGAGGTATAAGTTTGGGTCAATTTTCCTTCTTTCTCGATCTCAAACTGACTTCTCTAATTGTCTTTGTTCTTTTGTTTACTTTAACGAATTGTACAACTCCCTCTATCAAAGCTATTTAATACAAACTCGAAGCAATCTTATAAAAGGCCCAAAATCCTTCTTCCATTTTGTCAACTTTAAACGAAATTTTGATGGTTACCCTCCCCCTCTCTCTTTCGATAACGAAACTTCAAACGAACCACAAACAGACACTAACTTCTTTGTTATTCTTTTTTTAAACAATCGAAATCCACGAATGCTTTATACATTTTTGTAATTATTTCAATTATTTACCGAATTTCTTCATCGGTCCATTTCTACCTGACCCATTTTTATCCAAAGCAAGTTGAATCAACTCAATGATTAATATGAGTTTATTTCCGGCTCAGATGGTCATGGTATTCCCGCAATATTTCTCAAAAAATGCTCTTCAATATTCTCTCTTTCTGTCTCAAAAATCTTTGCTTTATCCGTAAATCCAATACATAAAAAAGGCCCAAGGTGTAAAGTTACAAACTATTGTCCAATTGCTAAACTTTCACACATCCCCAAAATCTTTGAAAGCATTTTGTACGAAATTTTAAACAGTAGGTCTCTCATTTAATACCCTAGTCAACATATCTCTGTCATAGGTAGGTCGACAACGACTAATCTTGTTGAATTCGTATCCTTTAGGCTCTCAGACTCAGAGAACAAAAAGGAAGTCGACGTTGTATCAACCGATTTCAATAAGGCCTTTGACAAAATCTTACATTAGAACTGTCCACTTTTGGGCTTGAACCTATTTTCCTAAGATGGATATCTTTTAACCTGAAAACCCTATAGGTAATATAAAGTTTGATTCAGATCAACCTTCTCCGATGATTTCTTAGCTACCTCCAGAGTCCCACAAGGCAGCCACTTAGGACCTTTTCCCTTTATTCTTACTATTTACGACATTGAAATGGTCATCAAATATTCCCATATTTCACTCTACGCGGACGAAACAACTTGATCTCAACAGTATCCCTGCCTGGTGCCTGGAAATTTGCTTAGAGGTAAATATTTCAAAGTGCCATTGTAACATTAACGGTTTCAACTGCGCCCTGCCTAAATCTCCGTCTTAATCATCTTTCCAATTCACTCCAATCCTGGATTTAAGAGCTAAACTTAAGTTCGATTAAGAAAAAGCCTGATAAATAAGGGTACTGCCCCCACCAAAATAAAAATAACCTCACGAACCAAGTCCGATTAATGTAACGGGATAATAGCACGAAAATGATTGGTGATGCTGAAACCTATACACATCTAAGCAAGCATTCAACCAATTAATCAAATTATTCATATTAAAGATAACTTAAATGCAAATCTGGCAACACCTGCTCCAATTTTCTCGAGACAAAACTTTTATTTGTATGATTTTGCCATTTGATGATGATAGGCAAGGCACTACGCGAAACTATATCGCGCATAGAATCCGCGAAAATCTCATCGCATCAAGACAATGCTTAACTTTTTTGCTTAGCGGTTTGAATAAACCTCAAGACCGACACCCCAGAAAACACCCACTGCTACCGCCACCACCACGCTTCAAGCAAAAAAAAAATACCACCAGCCATTATAACCAAAGTAATTTTAATCGAAAATTGATTTATAATTGAAAAATCCTTTACCCCGATATTGACTTACCGCAGTCTTGTACAGAGCCCACTCTTCTTCGTACTCCAAAACCATCCGATACCAACACCCTACTTATCACCTACCCTTGTTAGAAAATATTAGATCTTGGAAGCATCTAGTACTTGGCAGCATCTTCATGCAAACAAACAAAAAAAAAACTAAAAAAGAAGAGGAAAACCCTATAGAAAAAGTTTTCCAGGAGCCAGGATGGAATTTTCTTTGAAGCGGTCTGAGATGATGGGCTGCTTCCTTTCTACTTTTTTCTTGTGTTCAAGGAAGTGGGGTTAGCGGTGGCATTGGTGGTAAAAGGAGAACTTTTCCAATCGATTGCTGCAAAAGAATCAAGATAAAGTTAGATAAATGCCGAAAGGCGTTTCATTTACTCTTTCTCTATGTCTCTCACTCTCTCTTCCTCTATGCTTAGTACATTGTAAGGGGCTTACGTGTTGGACTGAAGATGAAAGTTCTGAAAATTGAATTATTTCCATTTTTGTTCATCCAGGCGAAAAGAATTAACACCTTGCGATGCAAGGGATTAACATTCAGCACACAACCATGAGGCAAAGTTAAAGGGTATAAGATTGGAGGCTATGAAGTTGAAGTTGATAGTTGTTGTTTACAAGAAAATCCACAACCCCAAGGGGCCAGAGGCGGTTAGATTAATGAGTTCCGATGGACCTTAATGGACCGCACAATACCTACCTTTATAGCAGGATATACTTATATGACGATAAACCCCTTCATTTTGTGATTTGGCTTCGTTTTTGGAGATAATTTGGATAAAGTCTCGTGGAGAATTTAATAAAAGTTTTGTTTATTTGTTCTTTTGATCTGTAATGAGATAAGATGATGAATGGTAGGGTGTTATAGAGGGAATAGTTTCCATAGGCTGTGGACTAATGAATTTGATTTGATTGCTCATTTTATTTTGTTGGATGAGCAATGAAAGAATAAAATAAAAAGCATTCACAATAAAAAGTATGTTATATTATTGGTCTACATATGTACATATAAACCGTAAAAAGCATAAAAAGAAGATACCTTATACTTAAGGGTGTAAAAATCAAAATTTGACAAACCAGCAGCATTAATCTCAAAATTTTTCACAAGCAATCCTGCAGAGTACCTAGAGGTTAGATGACTAGTAAGGATCTGCATTTTTGCAGTCAAAACAAGACTTTTCTGTTTGGACTATATGCCGAAAATGGGACTATCTTCACAGCAATGCTCTCTCGAAGTATTCAGTTGCATTCCTCTCTCAATCAGTTAACCCGTAACACTCGTGAAGACCACTGTTAATCGACCCCTTCTTTTTCAACCACCCCCTCCCACCCCTAATTTCCCCAGCGCTCGTGCTATAATTGTGTTTAACATTATAAAGGTCTAAGCAAATCCATGAGCGCGTGTCAATTATAAAAAAAAATTGCTAACAACAATTTTAGTATGGTTGGCCATTCATAATTGGGCTATAAATAGCCCAAATCTTTGGCGAAATTTTTCTTTGTATAAAAAACCATATAAATAAGTCAACCCTTAAGGCATTCCACAATTTGGCAATGCTTTCTTTATTTCACTGAGCTACGAGTAACTCATTGGTTTTAACTTTTCATATCAACCGCAACAGTCTTCACTTTAATATCATTCAGTTCAGTTGCTCCGTTGTAAACAGGATTTTTACTTGCGACTTAAAGGTACTATAAGGCAAGTTATACATTCGTAAAAAAATAGAACTCGAGATTTTGATCAAAGTTGACATGTTACAATGATAGCGAAGATCAAAAAAGTGGGTCTCGCAATTCTGTCTGTGTGTCTGTCCCCCGGATTTTTTTTCTTTTTTTTAAGACCAAAAATAACGGTACCTGCTATACGATTTTTTTTCGAAATTTTATAAATATTTTTTTATCTCAAAAACTGTCGCACAGATTTAAAAAAAAAAAATGGTAATAGGTAATGGTTGAAAAAAATGTCCAAGAAATTATTATTTTTGGTACCCCCCTTCACACAGAGAAATTCACGCAATATAATTTACAAAAACGTGCAGTAAATTTTACAAAAGGCACTTGTAGTGAAATCTACAACAAAAACTATGAAAAAGTAGTACTCGCAATAAAATTCATAACAAAATCTACGAAAATGTAGCGCTCGTAGTAAAATTTACTGTGATTTTACAGAAATTTTCAGCGAAAATCATTGCAATTGTAATGAAATTTACTACACTGATAGGACTACAAATTCAGTCTAATTTACTTCAAAAAAAGTACAATTTACTATCAATGTAATGAAATTTACTATCATGATTTTGTAAAATCACACTTTTATTGTATATACTACGAATACATTGAAGTTCACTTCACATATAATAAAATTCACTACTTAGGCGTAGTCAAATTTACTACGTGTTTTTGTAAAATTTATTGCTATTGTATTTAGCACAAGTATAGTGAAATTCACTATACATGCAATCAAAATCACTACAATATCGCAGTAAAATTTACCACAAGCTTTTGTAAAATTCATTACTATTGTGTTTAGTACAAAAACAGTCAAATTCACTACACATACAATTTAATTTACTACAAGTGTGATGCATTTTACTACCTGATTTTGTAAAATTTACTACTATTATATTTAGTACAAATACAGTGAAATTAACTACACATACAATATAATTCGCTTCCTTGGTGTGGTGAAATTCACTTCCTGATTTTGTAAAATTTATTACTAGTGCAGTATCTCTTTTTCCTCCTTTTTTGAAAACACTTTTTTATTGTATCTACTACTAATACAGTGAAATTCACTCCACATACAATGAAATTCACTACTCTGTTGTGGTGAAATTTACTACGTGATTTTGTAAAATTTATTACAAATGCAGTAACTCCTTGTCCGCTCTTTTTAAAAATACTTTTATTCTATTTACTACGAATACAGTGAAATTCACTACACATACAATAAAATTCACTACTAAAGCGTAGTCAAATTTACTACATGATTTTATAAAATTTATTACAAATGCAGTATCTCCTTGCCCGCCTTTTTAAAAACACTTTTATTGTATTTAATACAAATACAATAAAATTTACCATTAGTGTGGTAAAATATAATATTACGTGGATTTGTAAAATTTATAACGAATGCAATATATCATTCACCCACTTTTTTTTGCAAATACTCTTGCAGTCTAATTTATTACTAATAATAATAATTACTACAAAGGCAGTGGATTTTACTATACGAATAATGAAATTTACTACACATGCAGTGCATTTTACTATCTGTTTAGTGAAATTTACGAAAAGAACAAAGAATAATAGTGCTCAAAATGAGGTCCAGAGAGGTCGTTTTTGTAAGTTTCGAGGGTGTCATTATTAGTATTAATGATCTCCCAAACCAGAGACGCAAGGCATTTGGAATGACGTGAAATATATTTACGTCCGATAAATGGGATAAGCAACACTAACACGAGTGGTTAAGCGTGTAAAATATATTAACAGCAGAAAATTTCGTCATCGTTCCGAATGTTTCGCATTTGTTTGGTAGAACCATTACTGAGGTTTTTCTTGGCGTTTTCGAAAAAAAATCAGAAACAACATCAAATAATTTCAGAAACGTAAAATACAAATGATCAAATATTTCCCAGGTTAGGTAAATGGTTGATATTCAAACCCGATTGTAATTAAACCCATTATAATCGGGAATAAAGAGGTGTTTCGAACGACAAATTGTTAAGAACAAAAAATCGTTTGGCATATAAAAAATAATATTAATAGAAGAAGTAATAAAAGAAATTTTTTAATGATGGGAATACATTGATTATTTTTTTCCTGTAAAATCATTAACAATTTCATATTTTCCGAAAATTGAACTTAATGGCACTGCCCTCACCTACGTTGAAAAAGTTAAGAACTTAGGAATTATTTTTAATCAAACTCTGTCATGGGAAAATCACGTTTCTTGTGCTTTGGGTAAAACATACGCTGCATTGCGGGTTTTACATACAACTGGAAGCTGTCTGCCTGTGCATACAAAAATGATAATTGCAAAAACCCTTGTTCTTCCTATTCTTCTTTACGGCAGTTTGATTTTCTGCTGTTTAGACAGCAGAAGTAAAAGAAAACTAGATGTTGCCTTCAACAATATTGCTCGCTTCGTATATTGTCTAAATCGGTTTGACCATGTTTCTAGATATGCAAATTGTATCTTAAATATGTCCTTGGGAAATTTTCTTGATTTCCAAGCTCTTGTGTTCTTATTTAAGCTAATGCAGAACAAAGTTCCTGAGTATCTTTTTGAAAAACTTATATTTCCAACATCAGAGAGAAGTAAAATCTTAATTAGACCTAATTATAATTACCTCAACTCAAAGCGACAGTTCTTTGTGCACACAGTGGGTCTTTGGAATTCCCTGCCTGTCAGCCTAAGAAGACTTAACAACTGCAAATCCTTTGAAAGTTCTTTAAAAATCCATTTCAGAAGCTAAAATCATTATTCAAGTAAGCTTTACATTTTTTTCTTTTTTAACTTTGCCACTGCTTAAGTTTTTTTTTTCTAATTTTTATTAATATTCCATTTACTTAGTTTAATTAGTTTAATTAATATATGTAGTTTTTCTTTTTAATTCAGTTTATACCCGAATATGTACAAAGTATAAAAAATAAGACACTATGTTTTAATATACTTATGTTTTGAAATGAATAAATACAAATACAAATACAAATACAAATAATATTTTCCCAACACCAATTCTGTTAAATATTGTTCTATATTGTTTTTTAAATATTTTATCGAGAAAGGCTTCTTCCTAAACTATTTTAACGGGGGCTTGTAAAAAATAAAAATAAGAATTTACATTTATTCCTAAATTTTAACTTAAATACCAAAAATGTCATTATCGTGGCGTATCCCAAGCTGTACTTTCCCTCATAAAATGCAAAATATTAATATTTTGAAATATTGACCCACCCGGAAAAGTTAAATTTTAATCTCGGATGATAAGACCTTGACATTGCCTATTATATATTTTTTTATTCTAAATTTTGTGATTTGTACATTTTGGTGATTTTAATTTGTATCTCGTGTTGTGGCGTAACTTATTTCAAAACTAAATTCTTTTAAATAGGTATGTATTTAATTTGTGGATACTATGTGGTTTTTATAATAATAACAATACAAATTGAATATATCTCATATTTTCATTCTTCCACTGAACTCTTCATTTTCTTTGCTTTTTTTGACAGTTAATATAATTTCAACAAAAATTAATGAACATATTTTTGTGTAAAGAAAATGAAGAGCTTTTGTAATCATTAACGCGTGAAAATTATCTCCTTCATTATTAATTCTATTTGCATGTAGTCTTGTGGCAATTACTGCAAATGCAGTGGAATTTACCATAGAAATAATAAAATTTACCAATAGTAAGGTAAAATTTACTACGTGATTTTATAAAATTCATTGCGAATGGAGTATTTTATTTACCCGCCTTTTTTGAAAACACTTTTATTAAATTTACTACAAATACAGTGAAATTTACTACAAATACAATAAAACTCACTATTAGTGTGGTGAAATTTACTACCTGATTTTGTAAAATTAATTACGAATGAACTACTCGTACATCATTTACCTGCCTTTTTTGCAAATATACTCTTGTGTCTACTACCCATGCCTTGTAATTTGCCTTTTACACTTTTACGCTTTTGTTTTAAAAATTTATTTAATTTTTGTGTACATCTGGTTATAATAATAACACTCATAATAATCATTATGATATAAGAATAGAATACCTATATCTCATACTAGCTATATATTTATTCTTCCACTGAAATTTTCGTTATGTTATAGAATTTTTTATAATATATATAATTTCAAACAACTTAATATCAACTGAATAAAACTTCTCAAAAAATGGTAGTTTATGTTTTTTTTTAACAAACACAAAAATATTTTAATTTTCTTTTCTTCTAAAAGTCACAATGAGGTTTGGTAAAGTTTATCAAAAAAATTGATTAACCCATTAAGAAATAATATGCTCTAAAATCTGCTTGTTAGCCCTTTTTTTTGGCAGTCAGACATATTTATTAAAATTTTGAATATATTTAGATAGCATCTTGACAGCCCGAAATATTTGGAAATAATATATTTTATTTGATTAAATAAAATGTTACATTACCCAAGGCTTAGACAACCGAGTCTAAGTAAGATAACTTTTAAAACACCAACTAAAAATGTTTATCTGTAACTTGGATGGTTGTCCAATGTACTACTACGTTCATAAATAAGATCGAATGTTTCTTCACCAATGACGTATATATTCTCATAATTTTGTGTTCCTTAGTTCAGGACTTTTTATGCCACACTTGAAGTTAAAGTGAACCATCATACACTTATGTCAACACTGTTAACTGGCTTTTATGCCACAAAAATTAATTCCACCTCACGGAAAATTTTTAGCAAGAGAATTGTTATTTTCCTGGCATGGACACAAGTATCGTCTTAAAAGTACCTTATTGTAAATAAATTCTAAAGAAATAAATATCTTTTGCAAAAAAAATCTCTTTATTATCACTCCACTATACTACAAATGAGTAGCTACTGCGAAGTGTATAAGCAGCTTTATGAGACGACAGCACTGGCAACCATTCCACAGACTAAATTCAAAATGGAGTTCTATGGTATTTCATTCGTCTCAGATTTCGGCGTGGCGCGGTGCGTTTTTAAGTTTTAACATTAACTCGGCATCGGTATTTAATTTACCTATCAAAAAAAGTAAAAAAAAGTGAAAAAAGTGAAAAAAAAAGCTAAAAAAAACATTTTCATAACGCAAGTTATAAATCTTCAAAAAATTTCCGGAATTAGCACTCCAATAGGTGAGTTCCAAAAGTAAATTTTTTTTAAATGCTGATTCTTTTTAAACAAATTCTGATGCTCGTTTTTAAGCATCAATTGCTGATTCCAAAAAGGTATCAACCATCGTTGTACGGCTTACGGTTGGTCAGATACACTCCAAAACGTTTTTGATTTGTCTTCATGATGGCAGAAATTAAGAAAATTGAAAAAGGTTTTGGGATGTACCTGACCAACGGTAAGCCGTACAGCGATGGTTGATACCTTTTTGGAATCAGCACTTGATCCTGTTAAAATAAGCATTAAAATATTTTACTCCAAATGTGTAATGAGAAAAAACACTTTTAAAATACACATTCAGGTTCCAATATGCGAGTTACAAAAGTAAATTTTTTTAATGGTGATTCTTTTTTAACAAATTTTGATGCTGGTTGTTCAAGCATCAATTGCTGATTCCAAAAAGGTATCAACCATAGCTGTACGGCTTACCGTTGGTCAGATACACCCCAAAACGTTTTTGATTTTTCTTCATGATGGCAGAAATTAAGAAAATTGAAAAAGGTTTTGGGATGTACCTGACCAACGGTAAGCCGTACAGCGATGGTTGATACCTTTTTGGAATCAGCACTTGATCCTGTTAAAATAAGCATTAAAATCTTTCACTCCAAATGTGTAATGAGAAAAAACGCTCTTAAAATACACATTCAGGTTCCAATATGCGAGTTCAAAAAGTTAATTTTTTTTAATGGTGATTCTTTTTTAACAAATTCTGATGCTCGTTGTTCAAGCATCAATTGCTGATTCCAAAAAGGTATCAACCATAGCTGTACGGCTTACCGTTGGTCAGATACACCCCAAAACGTTTTTGATTTTTCTTCATGATGGCAGAAATTAAGAAAATTGAAAAAGGTTTTGGGATGTACCTGACCAACGGTAAGCCGTACAGCAATGGTTGATACCTTTTTGGAATCAGCACTTGATCCTGTTAAAATAAGCATTAAAATCTTTTACTCCAAATGTGTAATGAGAAATTTCAATTCAATTTTCAATTTTCTTAATTTCTGCCATCATGAAGAAAAATCAAAAACGTTTTGGGGTGTATCTGACCAACGGTAAGCCGTACAGCGATGGTTGATACCTTTTTGGAATCAGCAATTGATGCTTGAACAACGAGCATCAGAATTTGTTAAAAAAGAATCACCATTAAAAAAATTAACTTTTGGAACTCGCATATTGGAACCTGAATGTGTATTTTAAGAGCGTTTTTTCTCATTACACATTTGGAGTGAAAGATTTTAATGCTTATTTTAACAGGATCAAGTGCTGATTCCAAAAAGGTATCAACCATAGCTGTACGGCTTACCGTTGGTCAGATACACCCCAAAACGTTTTTCAATTTTCTTAATTTCTGCCATCATGAAGAAAAATCAAAAACGTTTTGGGGTGTATCTGACCAACGGTAAGCCGTATAGCTATGGTTGATACCTTTTTGGAATCAGCACTTGATCCTGTTAAAATAAGCTTTAAAATCCTTTACTCAAAATATGTAATGAGAAAAACAAAAAAGATATTTTCTATTGTCTTTATGTAGATACGTAAAATGTCTGACCCTGAACTTAAAGGAAGCCAACATTCAGAGGGTGATCTAATTGAAGAAGTCTTAGAAGACTCAAGTGAGGTTGATTTGGGTGACACAAATGAAAACTTAGATTTCAATCAGCAAATATCAAGCAAACACTCAGTCGCTATAGAATATGTTTTATCATATAAGTTGCAAGATGAAGCAATTGGCGATATATTGAAGCGATGGGGACTTTCGGAGCTCTGTGAATTGTTTAATGGTAAATCATAATTAGTTTAATTTTTCCCTTAAAATTGTTTAATATCAGTGTTTTAGAAAAAAAAATTGATTCAGATTGCTTGGAACACATAACAGTTTCTGACATAGACAATTTAATTCCTCTAGAAATGATGGGATTGCGGATCAAGTTTAAGGCAAGGTTAACTGAATGGAGATCTTTAAAGGTAAGATGTCTGTAAAAAGAGGAAGTTCATTTTATAATACATAGAGCTCAAGCCACGATGTTTAATAACTTTTTAGAGCTTACCCTTAACTTCAATATCTGAAAATCTTAGTGGGTGTTCAAGTAGTACTGTATCTGTATCAAGCGACATTATGGAAGCGTTTCCCAAAAATTTACGATCTGATTCCGAAAATAGTTTCAACCAAGAAGTACAACATATGGTGAGTCATAATACCATTGAAATAATGAAAATGGAGGTCCTTATTTTATTTGTAATTACATTTTTTTAACTTTTCACCAGACCTAAAATTTTGATTAATGTAAAAAGTTATCGATAATAGAAATCGACAGCTGCTGTCTTTATAACTATACTTACCTATAAGTCTATTACACGAACAAAAATAATTTCTTCATACGAAACTTTATTCCTCTGACTGTTAATTGAACGTTTAAATTATTATTTAAAATTTGGTCACAAATGAATATTTAATGATGTGCTTCAGTGTTTTTATGGTAAAATACTTGAAATATGCGTAAAGACTACAGCCAGTAATGTTGTTTGTGTAGCTTGAAACATGGTCATACCGCCTTAGATTGTATACGTAACGAACAACATTATTGAACGCTACTAATAAGTTTCTTTTCGATTCTGAATTATGAGTACTTACAACTTGGCATCCATAAGCTATAATTGGAGAAATTAATGTTTTCGCTAAGCTTAGACGAATATTCTGAGGAGTAAATTGCTTTGATAAAAAGAGACTTTGTAAAGATCCATATACCTTTCCGATAACTGTTTGGATATGATCTTCCCATGTAAGGGTATGATTGAAAAGCACACCTAGGTTTTTTGCCTTTTCGACATATTCCAACTGTTGATCGCCGAGAAACAAGTTAGGGAAATAGCTGTAATCAAGGATATTTTTGTAAATGACTAAACATTTGGTTTTGGGTAGTTTATATAATACGTGTTAAATTGAGGGATTTAAATTTTTTTCAATTTACAAAAAAAAAAACAAAGCTGATTTCCACTGTTGTTAATTTTATTTAACCAAAATGTTTAATTAACTCAACTGAAAACAGTTTTTTTATAATACGAAAAATGTATTTAGTGTCCTAAGTTTAAGTGATCTAAAGTCATCCATAATATGCACAAAAACTTATTTTTATTTTAATTCATTAGATTTAAATGAGAAGGATTGGCTGAAATACAATTCACAACCAATAGAGTTGGTAGTTATTAAATGGAAAAGCTGTTTTCATATCAGGAGGGCAGAAATTTTAGAAAAGACCGCAGAGGATATTTTTAATGACTGGCCACTTTTCACGCAATCTATCGGCCTTCATTTGGTATTTCTTTTTTTTTGCCATTTTGGTAATGTTATTCATATTAATTATTCTTACAGATCGATTTAGACTTTATTTTGCTTTTCGGTGAAGAAAAATCAGTTTGCTTGAAAAAGAAATGGGATAGCTTTCAAAGAACCTTCTTGCAAAGTGTCGAGGATCAATTGGAAAGTGCAAGCAAACCTGTTAAGCAGATACTCGAGCAAATAAATGCTATTGATAGTAGTCAAGGTAATTAAAAAAAATAACTAAACTTGATTCTGACTTGTTTAAATAACTTAAAAAGCATACATTTTTGTCTACAATTATAATTACATTTCACCATTTTTCACTTATACTAACATATACAAATTCATTTCATTACAGATTATAAAAACTTATTAACCTACAAGCTCATCCATTATAAATTGCCTCCATTTCAAAAAATTCCACTTCAAAGTGGGAAAAAGTGGCACGCTTCAATCCAGGACTCTATCAATAGCACTATATTAGAAGCCGAAAACCAGGCAGATATCCTGGTTAAATACCAACATATAAAAGAATCGTACAAGGGCTTTCATTTCAACATTCAACCAATGGTAGTGGCAAGTGAAAAATTATATTATGTAATATCAGATAACATATTCCATAAAACAGAAAGCTTTTTATCGGCTCTTGATTCGGCTTTTAAATTAATATATGTATGTATTTAATCCTAAGTATCCACTTCAAAGCCAAAATGTGTGGTTGTTTTTAGAAAACTTCTTTTATGATCTTAATTCAACTCCTCCTAGCTCTGCAACAACAGCTCTGATTAATGAGTTAAGAGATAAACAAAATTAAGTTTTTTTTTTACAAAAAACACAAATTGTAAGACGTCCTTATAAACCTTATCTAATTGCTTGATATCTTGATACGACTAGGTTTCTAAAGACTTTTTTAACATCTTTTAAACCAGTTTATTAGTGTTTTGGCAGATCAAGCTGATAAACTTGATTCTGACTTCGCTACTTAAGACTTTTTTTAACATCCTTTTTCACAGTTTCTTAGGTCGGATCAAGCTGATAAACTTGAAACGACTTAGCTCCTTAAGACTTCTTTAACATCCTTTTAAACAGTTTATTAGTATTTTGGCAGATCAAGCTAATAAACTTGATTCTGACTTAGCTTCATAAGACTTATTCAACATCCTTTTTCACAGTTTACTAGTTCGGATCAAGCTGATAAACTTGAAACGACTTAGCTCCTTAAGACTTCTTTAACATCCTTTAAAACAGTTTATTAGTGTTTTGGCAGATCAAGCTGATAAACTTGATTCTGACTTAGCATCTTTAGACTTTTTTAACATCCCTTTTAAAAATTTTCTAGTTCGGATCAAGCTGACAAACTTGATACGACTTAGATTCTTAAGACTTTTGTAACATCCTTTTAAACGTTTATTAGTGCTTTCGCTAATAAACTTAATAAATTAAAATAAACATAACAAATTTTTAGGTTAAAAAAAAAAAACCAAATCAAGGGCTGATACACTTTATTTTATATTGTGAAGTATTTTATTGTATATACTATTTACATATATAATATATTAAACTTTTGGATTATATATTAACTGTACTCAATAATGTTCAGTTGCTTTGCTTGTGAATTAATTTTTCTAAATTTAGATGATTACTATTCACATTTAAAATGCAAGCATAAATATGAAAAAGAAATATATTGTAAACAAGGGGATTGTCCTCAAGCATTTTCCAATCTTTTTGTCTTAAAACGGCATTTAAAGAAAGTACATTTTGATTTAAATAGCAATTCCAACACCTCTACCAATACCACACATTCTACCACTCACCTCCCTGCGGAAAATGTAAGCAATTTGAATCAAGACTTAGGCTTAAATTCAACGCTTTCATCTCAAAAATCAGAGACTTCATTACTTGCTGATCAAAAGTCTATTGAAAATTTTGAAGAATCGTTTATCAATAAAAAGGATGTCGACCTCTCAGAATGTGCCTTAAGATTTGTTTTAAAGTTGATGAACCACAATTCCGTTCCAAGAAATTTAGTATTCAAAGTTGTGACAGAAATTAAAAATCTTTTACTTGACCCTATTAAATGCGTTATTGAATTGAGCGATTCGAGCTTAGCATAATACAAAAAATAAGTCAATTTTGTGATACAGCTTTTTCTAAAATAGAGACTGAACATAAGCTTAGCCATTTGTCAAAAAAAAAAATTACTCGAATTACCAATCAATAGTACAGTTTCATCTGAAATTCAAAATACAATTGAACGGGGTAAACCAATTTTAAAATACAAGGAAATAAAAGGAACTATTCTATCTATTCCTTTTGTAATTAAAAAATTTTTTGAAACTGAAAATTTGCTTAAAAAAACTTTGAAAGAAATGGAAGATCTTATGGCGCATTCCGATGATATAAAAAATTTTGTGTGTGGTTCTGTTTGGCGAGAAATTCATTCAAGATTTTCAAACGAAAACAAAACAGTTATCCCATATTTTCTTTATAATGATGACTTTGATCCAGATAATGTGTTAGGCTCGCACTCCGGAGTGAATTCAATTTCCGCATTCTACATAAACTTCCCAACTTTACCAGAGCATAAACGTTCTTCTTTGACCAACATTTTGCCTGCTATGCTAATAAAAGCCGAGTATTTTAAAAAGTATGAGCGCCTCGATGTTCTTCATAATCTTCTAAAAATTTTATTAGATTTAGAACTGAATGGCATAATGATTCAGACGGAAGGTGTGGAAAAAAAAATTTATTTTGTTTTAGGCTTAGTTACTGGTGATAATCTTGGATCGTCGTTTTCGGCTCTGCATTTTTGTCGAATCTGTAAGGCTTCTAAAGCAGAAACACAAAATCTTAGTTATGAATTAAAGAACAGTTTAAGAACGGTTTCAAATTATGATTTAGATCTTTTACTTAATGACCCAAAACATACTGGAATATCGGAAGTATGTGTTTTCAATAGACTTCCGTCTTTTCATGCGGTTGTTAACGTGTCAGTTGATATCATGCATGATCTTTTCGAGGGAGTTTTGAAAAATGATATGTGTGCTATTATTTTATATTTCATTAAAACAAAGAAATATTTTTCTCTCGAAAATTTGAATGACAGAAAACAGCTTTTTGATTATGGAAGCATAGACTCGAAAAACTATTCCCTTCCTATAAAACTTGAGGCTTTGCAAAACAAAAATTTGAATATGCAAGCTAGTGAAAGCCATTGCTTTGTACATTTTTTTTCCTTAATGGTTTGGGATTTTGTTCCTAAGGACGATAAATGTTGGCTTTTTTTTTTAAATCTTCAAAAACTTGTAGATCTATGTTTATGTACTTCATTTAATAAAAATGATTTAGAAGAATTGAAATCTCGAGTAGCTGATCATAATAAAACTTACAGAGAATTGTTTAATGAAACTCTTAAGCCGAAAGCACATTTTTTGACCCACTATCCCACTGTTATTGAAAGGGTTGGACCCTTAAAAATGATTTGGAGTATGCGAAATGAAGGCAAACACAAAGAATTAAAACAATATGCTCAGAGCATAACATCTAGGAAAAATTTATGCTACTCCGTTGGAATGAAGTTGTCTTTAAAACTAGCTAACTTTTTTTATTTAAATGAAAAAGACATTAAGATTAAAATTTTAAAAAGTAAAAATGTATGTATATCTCAAAAACCATATTTCAAAGATCTTCAAGAATTTGGCCTTGATGGTATTCAAATATTTTCAGAGAACATACAATTTATGGGAACACCATACACTTCCGGTTTTTTTTTGTTTCATAAGCAAAGTAACTTTATTTATAAAATATCTGAAATAGTGATAAGCAACAAACGTGTAATAATTGTTTCCACTAAATATATGTTTCAATACGATGTAAATATAAATGCTTTTATTATAAAAGATAATACAAATATTTTAAGTTTGAAATTAATTACGGAATTTCAATATTATCCTGCTTTGCCACATAATCTTTCTGATGGTAGAATGGCACTAAGATTTAAAAATGTATAAAATTTATATTATAGTGATTTTAATCGTCATTACTTTTATCAAAAATAAAAATACATATGAACATTCAAAATGATACCTGCTTTGTAATTTCAGATATAGTATTCAACTAAAAAATGAAAAAAAAGAGAATTTTATTTCAGGAAGAATATGTCAAAACATAAGAAAAAATCGGTACCTACTCTAAATCTCTGTACAAGTACCTAGATGCGTAAGTATTCCTACATATCTACATAATATTTAATTCATTACTGTTTGTATAGGACTGATAGATCTCTGTAGAAAAACTCATGGTAGATATACCATTTTTAATTGTATTACAGATTAAAATCAAATCCATTGCATGAAACAGTGAAATTTATTACATACGAGTAGATAATATAGTAAAATGTATTACAGATTAAAGTTAAATTTATTGCATGAAACAATGAAATCTATTACAGATGTAGTTAAATGTATCACATCAAATAGAGGAGAATTTACTGCAGTTGTAGTTAAATTTACTACAACTGCAGTTAAAAATCCACTATTTTATGTTATACATTTTATTACATCTGCAATAGATTTTACTGCTTCTATGTAATAAAATTTACTACCATTGTTGTATATTTTACTACAACTGCAATAGATTTCACTGTTCCATGTAATGAATTTTAATACGGCTGTAGTAGATTTAATTGAAATTGCAATGAATTTTACTACAACTGCAATAGATTTTATTGTTCCATGCAATGATTTTTACTACGGCTGTAGTATATTTTACTATAAATGCAATAGATTTCACTGTTCCATGCAATGAATTTTACTACGGCTGTAGTAGATTTTACTACAACTGCAATGGATTTTACTTTTCCATGAAATGAATTTTACTACCACTGTGGTAGATTTTACTGCAACTGCAATAGATTTCACTGTTCCATGTACTGAATTTTACTACAACTCTAATAGGTTTTACTGTTTCATGCAATGATTTTTACTACGACTGTAGTACATTTTACTACAAATGCAATAGATTTCACTGTTCCATGTAATACATTTTACTACGGCTGTAGTACATTTTACTACAACTGCAATTAATTAAATTTTTTAATGTAATAAATTTAACTACCACTGTAGTAGATTTTACTTTAGCTGTAATAGATTTCATTGCGTCAGTAGTGTATTTTATTACTACTGTTTAGAACAACTGCAATATATTTCACTGTTTATGTAATAAAATTTACTACAACTACAATAGATTTTAGTGCTAATGTAGGAAACTTTAAGTACAATGGACAGCATATTTTACTGTTTCAGTAGTGAATTTTACTATCATTGCAAATCTTATTTTTATTACATCTTGTAGTGAATTTAACGACGTGTGTAGTAGGTTCGGATTTTACTACTTTTATCGTAAATTTTACTACAGTTTTTCGTAGATTTTACTGATTTTTTCTCTGTGTGTTGGAACCATTCTTTTTGTTTTTGATTTTCTCAAAAACGGTACGACTGATTTTGATCATTTTTCTTATGATAAGGCTCCCAGCAGTTTGTGTATTCAAATTTTCAAAATTTTTTTTGCAAAACTCAATATTTCTAAAGCCCCATGCTCGATATTTTCAAACTTAATAAATAAAAGTTTCTTAAGATAATCTACAAGATATGAGAGAAACATTTTGTTTTATCTAAAAATAACGGTACCCTCCATACAAATGTTAAAAAATGGTTTTCGAAAATCGTATTTTCCTCAAAAACGGTTCCGAGAATTTTGCTTAAATTTGTTTCTTTTGATTAATTTTTAAGTTCTATAATTTAATAAAAAAAAATTGAAAAGAAGATATTACTGACTATACCCTACCATAGAACGATTTTTTAAAATTTTGAATTTCTCATTTCAATGAATTTTTTTATAGAGAAGCTTAAAAATGTTTTAAAAACATTGCATTTGAAAACTTATATTTTTTTTTGGAATTTTGAAAAAACAAACTTTTTTTTTTTTTGGAAAATTCAATATCTCGAAAACGGCTGAATATTTTTTTTGTTAATTTGATTTTTATTCGAACAATATTAAAAACTTTAAATTGGCGTACCAAAATTTTTTCTTAAAAATGTTTTAAAAATTTTGTATATAAAAGCTTATTTTTTTAAGAAACCACTACGAAGACTTATAATTTTTGTTCTTGTATAAAGCTATATTTGCTTGAAACACATGGCATCCTTTTTTTACCTTCAGCTACTAAAGAAGTTATTTTAGTCATTTAAAAAATTAATTTTGTGCTTATGAACACTTTTTCTCTTATAACATTCATTTTTGAAATTATAAGTCTATTACATAGGACCAAGTTCGTGTGACTCAGTCGTGCATTATATTTTATTCGCTGAACTCGTCTGTTGTATTTTGTTTTGACAGTTCATCATCGTTGCATTTTCATAGTAAAATTCGCGAATTAAAATTGTAACATTCGTAATTTAAGCTGTTGGTTTTTATTCACATGTTTTGACTATCCTCTGTCCAACAAAAATTGTCAGTACAGCCCTTATGGGAGAGCTTTTTCTAAAGCAGTGGCGCCTGATGCACCCTCACTACAATGCGTTAGGAAAAATGCCACTAAAAAAAGAGCAAGCCACTGACTTTTCTTAAGGAATTGTTGTTTTCATTCTTTGCAAAAAGTCGTGCACCCCAACACGACCGTCGTATCCCACTGCTGATGAGATTGAGATACTGTCAACGTCAAGTGTCACTCAAAACTCAATACGATCGTGCGCTCTTTATCTACATCAAAACAGAGTTACCATTATCATTCTCAATTGCAAGCAAGGAGCTTTTTCAGTGGTTTTATTAAGGAGCTTTTGGGATTTGAAGCTTTTGAGAACACATTTTAAGAAGATGAGTATGTTGAGTGTTGTCGTATTGCTTTTCAACTTAAAAACAACGCGCCTATTATCTTACCGCTTGGCGTTGTAGGAAAAGGTAAATTGAATATTGTATTCAGTCATTTTCAATCGGCAGACGGTAGTCCTACGCGTTTTTTACTCTCATTTGCGGCGATTTATAATGTAAACTACGGAATCCCTGTGAGAGCTTTAAAAGGCGACACACTTATGCATGGCAATGCAACCAGAATGAGAGACAAACGTCCTATCTTCCCTGTACCAGCGTTGCCGCTAAAAAAAAATTTTCGTGCCACACTCTTTGAAAAAACGTGCCATTTGTGACATTTGCATGCCATATGAAAAAAACTAAAGTTATTCTATAAAAATTAGTTTGAATTAAATACTATAACAAACAAAAAATCAGTTCCTCTATTCGTGTATAGGTATTTTCCAGAAACAAGAGTTTTTGGCAAGTTCATAATAAGTAATAAGTTTGTATTATTTAACTACCTATTTCACATCACATGATGAGTTCCTATTATTACGAGTATTATTAAAAAATATAAAGACGTAATAAAGCTTTGTTATAATAAGTTAAATAAATAAATTAGCTGGAGGTTTGAAATTTTGGCAATTATTAGGCTTAATAATTTTATTATATGACATCATAGCATTAATTGTTTTGTATATGACAGTCTGTTTTTGTTGTTTGTTTTAATATTATTTAGCCTTGAAAACACTCGCTCTGCTGATGCACTTCCGTGAGGCAAACTAAGAAAAATTAACATAAATTTTGAAATATTAATGAACATTCCTTCGGCAATATTGTTTTTTTAATTTGTATAACTTAACCTAGAACGTTTTGGAATCTTCAAGAAAAATACTTTCGGCTGTTCCAAACTGAAAATTTGTTCTTATTTCGCCAAAAAGTACATCTTTCTCGCACTCTAATAGATGAGAAAATTCTGATACCAAAATATTGAAGTGTGGCAAAATACTTTGTATGTTTGGATTATTTTTTAAAAAGGTTGGGTCAATTATCTTAAGCGCATTTAGGTAAAATAATGAAAAAAAAACGTGCCATATTGAAACTTTTCGTGCCACCGTGCCACGAGAAAATTTCCGTGTCAAAATGGCACGATCGTTCCACATCGGCAACGCTGCCCTGTACTGACAATTTTTGTTGGACAGAGTATAGGTAGCTTTAGCTAGAATTGTACATGTATGATTGAGGGAAGGTTGTTTTGCCACAATTTGTTATCTGTTCTATAGAGCAAGTATTGGTTCCGGGTAAAAATGTTTTTTATCATATCGTCCGTCAGTCTCTGCGTCTATACGTTCACTGTACTATTTTGTCCTTATATTTAATTAACAGCTCGCAAAAGTTTTTAGTACGTGCTTCATAAAATACTGAAAATAAGACCTAGTCAAAACTTTCTAGACAGGTCGAAAAACTCTAGAATTTTTTGTAGCTTTAACTATAATATTGTAACGAAGCGTTACAATTATTAAACAATTTAATCACATTACCGAGCAAAATGCTACGACACCAACGACCCCTAATCATATTACCGAGCAAAACGCTACGACGCCTACATGCCGCCTTATAATACTTATAATCATATTACACGTATTCAGTGTGTATCTGGAGTCATGTGATCAACACCCATTTTCATACATATAGAATTTTGCCGTTTATTTCTTGTAATTCACACTGACTCCTAGCCCTAGATTTGATAAGTGGTCGTTGGGAAAATGACAAAATTGTCTTTTATTCTCGTCCAGTGTGGATACCAATCTAGTGTGTAGAGAGTTTAAGATCGCGCCACAAACATAAACCTTTTATAAGGCGTTTCGGTGACAGATAGGCATTGCTGTAATGGTGAAGCTAATCTAAATTTTTTTTATAAAATAGTAGGGTTTCATTTGCTAGAGTAGGGCAAGTTTTATGATTATTAGGAGTATTAGCTAGAGTGGGGGAATATTTATTTTTATTATTAAGAGTATTATTATTTACTAAACCAACCCGTTTCTTTCCTTTGATCTCCTCTTCAAGGCAGCTCATTGGAAAGGTTCTCTTTATAATAGAGTTCCACCCGTTTATTTCCCTAGGTTGCGTGCTAGGGACACAGGGCTTCCGAAAAGGTTCCCGACCGTTTCTTTCCTCTGATCTCCTCTTCAAAGAAGTTCACTGGACAGGTTCTCTTTTTAGAGTTCCACCCGTTTAATTTCCCTATAGGTGCGTGCTAGGGACACAATATATGAAATACCGTGTTAGTTATTTAGGCTTATGAATACTGTATTATATGAAATACCGTGTTATTTATTTTAAGAAAATAAATATTGTTAATAAAAGTATATGAAATACCATGTTACGAATACGAAGCCACGAAATAAATTAATTGAAAGTTTTGGAGTATAAAAACAACATTATTTCATTTAGACCCTCCAAACCCAAGTTTGTTGCTTCTTTGGGAAGAACCCCTGACACCGACGAGTTTTACCTCAGCCACGAAGAAAAAGCATCACAATATTATAGTTAAAGCTATTTTAATGCACACAAATAGAAGCTTAGGCTTGGAAAAAAGCTAAACCTAAATGAATTTAGCGTTAACTATTTTAAAATAGCTATTGACTAGCTAACCCTTTGGCATAATGGTTAGTGCGTTGGACTGTCAGGCGGAAGGTCTCGAGTTCGATTCTCAGCCGCTGCAATACAGTTTTTTTCAGGGGTGTACTGCCTCTTGCGAGAAATTGACAAATTCTCCAAGGGTATCTCTTGTCATGGAAAGTGCTGCTCACTAGCCGTTCGGAATTGGCGGAAAATTGTAGGTCCCCTCTGTTTCTGGTTGCACGCACACAGGAATGGTTGAGAGTTGTAAGTCACTAGGTTCTGGTTCACTCCGAGCTGTTGCCAGACCAAATTTAATTTTTTTTTATTAACTAGCTAGCTTAAGCTTATTGTTATTCACTAAAAATCCGCTTTTACTTAAAAATCCAAGTTTTAGCTTTAGCTTTTTTTTAATCACAAGGTCCATAGTTCTAATTTTCAATGGAAAGTACTAAAATCCGTACACCTTAGGGGAACTTTTTTTGAAGCGCCTCAAAGTTTCCAATGTAAACAATATTTATTAAGAACGCAATATTCCCAATGTAAAGAGTATCTTAAATACAATATACACGAAATGTGTAAACGTAAAGGGCTACACGGAACGTAGTCCACGTTAGACCCAAGTTTTTCTTTTACCGATATTTACAAATCAAAAATATTGACATTGATTTTGCTGTTTTTCAGCACCGAGATTCTTGTCAATATCTGCAAAGGAAATTCAGTTTCTATCAATTGCCCAGGGCCTGCCAGTCATCCTTCTATGCCATATGTCTCATCACACGCAAAATATTTTGTTTAAGTATAAAACATTAGACCATGTCCCCTGTCAGACGCAAAAAAAAAAGGATAAATGTGAGGATAACATGATTTTGATTTTATTTTTTCTTCTTCAAAAACAAGTACTAAGTGTAGCTTCACCTAAAAAAACTAAAAAAAAACCAAAAAGATTTGATACATTATCACAAACGACTATACCCCCTTTTTCGCAGTAAGTATCTTCACCAAATGGATGACGAATGTAACGTTACTGTCTCTGATGAGCATGTGGAGTAATCCGTCATACGTTTCACGAAATAATGTTTATTTTGTCAATCACTTTCGTGTGCAACCCTTTTTATTACGCGTCTCGTGCAACTTCCCTTCAATTTCGCTAAAAACGAGAGGAAGAAGATCTCGCGAGGTTATGCTTCTCAGTATCTCAGTAGTCTGCGTATACTTCAAATGATGTAATGTTCCTCTACAAGTTATAAAATTAAATAAAAAAAAAAGTATCTACAACCCTTTTGCTCTGTGTGCTGTCAGTCAATCGGTCTTCACTCTTCACTCTGGAGGATCTGTTTCTGTATGCCATATCGTATCGTGCCTGCAGGAATAACCTATAGATACTTCTCAACAACAATATCTGTATATCTACGTAAATGTATCTACAGTAAATTAATCAATTTAATCAGTTTAATGCGAAAAAGTTAAATGGCATAAAAAATATGTTCGACAGCGAGCACATTTCATTTCATTTGCCAAAGTTGAGTGGAACTGTGTAACGCGTCGATTTCAAGGCATTATGGGTACGGACGGGTGTGGACCCGCACAATATGCTGGATTGAAGTTTTTTTTTTTTTTTTTTTTTTTTTGAAAAAAATAATTCAGCAAAAGTAAGTGAATTACATTTTTATTTATTTTTTCTCCTTTGTGGATGTATACGATTAATAAAATTGACCAAAAGAGAGAGGGAGTTATATCCGTCCGTATCGTATCAGTTGGCGCGTCGAACTATGCGATGCTGTTCAACCCTTCCATAATTTAGGGTGGTAACCAACTGAGTGGAGTGGATGTAGTATTGAGTATGGGAAAATTAAATGAGTATTTTGATTGATTTTATCTTATCAGTGAGTTGACTTCAAACAGAGTTCCACATCGTTAACATAAATTGAATAAACTTAATTAATTAAATCCACAAAAATGTTGTAACTATTTATTCTAGTATATAATATATAGATAATTGGAAAAGCATAAATGTTCAGATAATTCGATTTATCGGGGATAATTTATGTGCGCAAGTAAATCGTTGAATATTTATTTTTTATACAAATGTTTTTATTTTTGTTTAGATCTTTTCAAATATTTTTGTCTAGTGAAGTTAATAAGTCGGTATCTTGGCAGCTTTTTGGATTACTTAAGAATATTTAGAGGTTAAAAAAAGATTTCGAACCACAAGTTGCCATAGGAATAACATTGAAAGCTTGCATAACTGATATATATTATTCTATCAAAAGAAATGGACCTACTATGGACCCTTGTGGCATGCCATGGAAACTCCTGAAAATAAGGTGACATTGGGACCATCATGAACACCTTTTTATACCTAATTACTAATTATCTATTTTATTTAGTATTTTGAATTTAGAAGGTCTTAGTTATATTCTCAACCTGCCTCTTGCAGGAAAAACGTAGCTCCCTTTTATTTCTGGCGACAGCACGCTTAAAAGAATGGTTCAAGGTTGTAATTAGCTGAACATAATAGAGACACACGAGATAAATCAGCACCACAATCATCCGGCACCATAAAGATGTGCAGCTTGTTGACTGGTGCTGGAACAATAGCCAATCCGATTGCTTGATTATTTGGCACAGAAGTAACCAAAGTTCTTCCTAGAGCCATTTCGTCGCTTTGAAAAAAGATATCAAGTCTTTGATCTTTATTTCTGAAAGTTCGTCAATGTCGTCAAAAAATGCCCTTCCTAGAGATTGTGTTCTAAATTTGGCCAGAACAGAACATTTACAGAAGAAGTGGAGGATTGTTTCCTTTTCTCGCTGGTCCCCACAGCTATGATAGAGAGTGTTGTAAGGAATGCCTAGCTTCGCTGCATGCTCTTCTATTGACCAGTGTCCGCTACAAGTAGCTACGATCCTGGCTATGTCTTGCCTGGGCCTGTATACCAGATCAAGTGTTCGGTATTTATTATTGGCGGACCAAATCTTTATATATATATAGTCATCATCATCATCATCATCATCATCGACTCGACAACCGGGTTCCGGTCATGGCCTCTTTCAACAAGTATCTCCACCTATCCCGGTCCATGAGCCGACGCCATCCAGTCCTGGTCTACGCCACACAGTGGAACGAAAACATGAAAAAGTGGTCATCGGGCTGTAACTTTTGAAATAATGGATGGATTTTGAAACGGTTTTCACTATTTTGTACTTGAAACATTAGAGTTTCATACTATATTTCAAAAACTCTGAAAAACTGAGCAATTTTCCTTAAAAAAAATTAACATAACCCCTGAAACTTTTCAAACCTTAGCTTTAGGCAAATAAAACTAATTTTATGGAGGAAGAACAATTAATAATGTAATGCTCGTAATTCATATTACAAGTTTGATGTGCATTTTTGCACTTTTTTTTTAAATATGTATTTCGTTCACATTTTAATTTGAATGTTATTTATATTGAATATTGTTCTAGTTAATGTATGTTTATACAAATTTTTTTTTGCCTTTTCACGGTATTTTATTAAGAAATCTATAACTTTTGAAGAATTAAGCTTAACTTCACCTTTCAGCTTCATTTTTTCGGCTAAAAGAAGCGTAGTGCTGCATGTACTTTGACGTAAATCTTCGGTTTTACGCCTGTTTTTGTCGCTCACTGAAGTTATCAAACTGTTCATTAATGTTGTTAACGTTTGATGAGGGTGGTTTTATACAGGTTAATTTGTAAAATTCTGCTTCAAGCCACGTTTTAAACCGTTTTTTTCGCATTTTATTGTTACTGCCTTCTACAAATCCATTTTCCAGCTTCAAACAAAACTTGCGAAAAAATATAAACAAGTCCAATTTGTTTCCCGAGATTTTACTTTCGCTGTTTGGATAACAATATTTATAATCAGTTAAGTCACGCCCGTTAGCCTTTAAAGCGTTGACAAAATCTTCGTAAGTAAACATAACCATTTTAACTTACTAGAAGGCTTCAAAATTATTTGTGTACTAGGCGATCGCTTTGTTAAAAAAACTAAACAAAAATGGCATTCATTATTATAAAATCACGTGATTACATTTTTTTAAATTAAGAGAGAAAAAATAACCGTTAGCATGAGAGCCATACTTTGTTTTGCCATTAAGTCTATAACAAATAATGATAACCTAAATAAAAAATCTCTTTAACCAAAGCAAATAAGATTTAATTGATAAAAGGAGAATCCCTCACCCCCTCCTTCTTTTTTTTCATGTCAATGTATGCACTGTTTCATAGTTTAAGATTTCTTAATGTTAGTAATTATTATTTATAATGCAAAGATGCCCCTACCCCCTTCTCCAGTTAACAAACTTATTTTATTTAAGAGTTCTCAGCTCTAAGGGAGATTTTTAAAAACCCTCCAGGAAGCGGGGTCGGATGCGGTCGGATCCAATTTTTTGAAAATATGACTCCAAATAAGTGCACAATTCATTTAAGACTACCCAAAAACCGAGCTTTTTTGAGCATTTTTTTAAAATCATCTTCAAATCTGAAATTAGATTTTTTTAAAAATACTCACAAAAACAGTTTTTTTTAAGGCTAAACCAATCTTGTTTCAGGGACTTTTTTAATTGTTAAGCTTGAATGAATCAATTGCATGCCTACAAAATTTATTTCGAAAAGAAAACATGACAAGGGTCTGAGAAAAACAAATTACAAAAAAGCGTTAAAATTCCATTTTTTTTGGTTTTAAAAATACTCCATCTTTGAGTCCCTATTATTTGAAAATTAAAGAGTGTACATAAAAAAACGGTTTTATATGTAAAAGAGGCGACAATTTTCTATGCATATCAAACAAAACATATTTCGAATAATGAAAACAAAAAATCACCCAATGTCCGGAATTTTGTACTAGACGTTCCACTGTGCGCCATCTCTCCAGCGCAAGCATGATCTACCACGCTGTCGTCTACCATAGAATGTACCACAAAGAACTTTCCGAGCAGGTTCCTCTTCGCTCATGCGAGCTAGGTGCCCTGCCCACCGGAGTCACGATATCTGCTTCAAGGTAGATTGCGTACAGTTCATGATTGTACCGTCTCCGGAATCGTCCTTCCTCACATATGAGGCCAACAATTCTCCTTAAGGGTAGGTCTACCTCAGAAGCAAACTCAAATCTCATGTAAAAACGTGTACATGTATTGGTGCACAAATATGGCTCTCTTAGTTAAGAATTTTTGTGTTAAGAAAATAAATTTAGCTCGTCTCGTCTCTTCAGGATACCTCTTTTTTCGCATCACGCATAGAGATAGAGAAAAATGGAATAGAATATCAAAAAAAAATAACAGAAAACGGGAAGAAGGCACGAGTGGCAAGCCGCACAGGCAGCGCACAAGCATTTGATTTTGAATTGACTCGGATTGCGCACAAGATAAATGAAAGTTTTTTTTCCTTTTGTATTTTGGGTAGAAAAAATAATTTTTCGTGAATCGTGATTGTTTGAGGTTTAGGAAAGGCAAATTGAGTTTTTTGCATTCAGCGCTCACAATTAGACACAATAATAGACGGTTTGTTTTCTGTTTTATTTTTGGTTGCAGGTGAATTGAAACTTTTCGCATTTAGGTAGATAGGGTTTTTATACTTTGCGTATTTATACAAGGTTAATCTATTGGTTCTAGGACTTTTACTTTTCAGGATATTTTAAAAAATAAAGAAAAGGGAGCACAGATTTAGACATTAGGAACCCGGGGAATTTGCTCTGATATTCATAATTTATTTTTAATGTAGACAATTAATTTTAGGAAAAAGTTCACAATTCAAAAATTGCTCAACTAAAAAAATTATTAAATTTCCTAACCCAAGTAAATTAATACACTTTCAAAAATAATAATGGTAACTATGTACCTATACCTATAAATGTTCTTTTGAGTCTTTTTCAAAGGGCTGTAACTCTGCGAAAAGTGGTCGTATTGGGATGAAACCAAAAGCGTTTTAAATATTTCTTTTTCTTGTTTCAGAGTTTCTAAAAATAAAAAATATCCATAGTTAAACATTTTAAATTTTTAGTTTTTTAAATAGCTTCATTGTCTTGAGATTATTTATGATTCAATAAAATTAATAAGTGCAAAAAAATATAGCCTCAGATTAAAAAGTGGTTCCGTCTTTGACCACTAATTTACATGTAAAAATTGACAACATAAAAGGTAAATTGGGCAGTTTTGAAAACATGAATAAATTCGTTATAGATAATGGATTCTTTGAAACAATTTATGGAGATACATAATTGAAGTGGAAAAGTGTTTTTTAAACAAACAGATTATCAATTTTGAAATTGGTTGATCAAACCGTTCGTTTATTATCTATTGTTCCTGAATATTATGTACCTAATCATCAAAATAAAAACAATGATATCTAACAATTTTCATATCATAGACTTGAAGTCCCTATCAGCGTTACCACTTCCGGAAAAAAATGGAAGGAGATTTGAAGAAAAAAGTGAAGTAAATTGGGAAAAATCGAAGTAGATTTTAAAATGACTTTTTACTTGTTTTTAGACAAATTTGAACTGGGAATTTTCATAAGTTGACATTACAACACAAAAGAGTAATGATTCCGTCTATCTGCAACTCTGTACCGCAATCTGCAGCCTAGAGGAGAAATTGAAATGGTTGTTTTACTTTAGCTCGGCTCCTTCTATACAGCCATTATGAAATATTATAATTATTTTGAAAACGGCTCTCATGCTTTTTTTTTTTTAATTATGTATAGATAACTGTACCAACAATGCAGTCCACACATGTTATTATCGGTACCTGTCATAGAACCTTCTTTTTATTTTGTACTTTTTCATTTGCGACTCTTCCGATTTCGATCAAAATTTTTACATCGCAGTTTCTTTGATTTTGAAATAATATTGTATACGACAAATGTTTTCCTAAAATGTATACTTTTAAATACTTAAAATTGTCAATACATTTCTTTAAATTATAAAGAAAATTGTGTACAAAAATTTAATTTAATTTAATTAATAAAACATTCTTTTATAAAAAATAACATTTAAATTACTATATTTAAATATAGTTTAATTTTAAATTAAAAACACATATGCAAGCGAAATTTTCATACATAGGATTCGTGTACACATTAGTGTGTTGAGTTCCTATGCTTTTAAACTTACTTATTTGTGTATTTTTATTGTTTTGATATTCTTTTTTTTTGGTAATTCGATGAATCTCTTCTTCGTTGGATTAGAAATTACCTTTCGGACCGTTTACTAAAAGTAGTTTTGGACGGTTTCAAATCTGATATTGGGCATTCAATCCCTAGAATCACGACGTATTTATTTAGGTGTAATGCTTGTCAAAGATTTAATAAATTATAAAATCAATTGCCCTTACTTGCTTTCGTTGATTGGCTTTCATGTTCCTTTTCGTGAATTACGTAATAATCGTTTATTTTGTGTACCCTTTCATAGGGTCAATTATGGAATCAATGAACTCTTAACTCGCTGTTTAAGACAAGATAATTCTGTTTGTAATGCTATTGATTTTAATTTATATTTAAGTAGGGACTGTTTTAAAAAAAATTGTTATTAATAATAAACTTCGGTGGTTAATGTTAATTGTACATTCTATTTTTGTTTTGTTTTATTTATTATTATTTTTATAAATTTACTACTGTTCTAAGTAGTCGTTAAGAGCTGTGTCTCTGCTTGATGAATAAATAAACAAATAAATGCTGGTGTGCCCCAGAGGTCCGTTTTGTCTCCGACAGTTTCTGAATATTATTCCGCTTAATTGTCTTGCTGACGACAGTAACCTCAGCTTTTCATATTCGTTTTTAGATTCACATCCTTGTCCTTCGGATGTGGACTACCAACGGCAGCGTATGATAAGCTCATTAAATTTTGATCTTGATAGCATTGTCCAATGGGGAATCAAAAAACGTATAGAATTTCAAGCTTCGAAAACTCAGTGCTGTTTGGCACTTGCATTGAGGAAACTGAACAACTCTCTGTGCTCGGTATGTGCATTACAGACCACCTTGTATGGAATGATCACATATTCGACGTGGCCAAAAACGCTGTCAAGTGTTTAGGTTTCCTTCGACGTTGCAAGAAATTTTTTACACCTACTAATCTGGCTGTAATCTATAAGGCCTATATGCATCCAAAGCTCGAGTGCAATTCCCACTAGGCAGGTGCTCTAAAACCCCTCTTTAGTCTCTTGCACAGAATTCAAAAGAAAGCTCTAAAAATTATAGGCGGCCGTTGTCCAACTGAAAAATTTGAATCTCTCGAGCACCGCCGCAATTTTCATAAACAGTGCTCTAGTGAAGTAGCCAGTTGCGTTCTCCCCCTCAAACAATTCAACCGTAATACCCGTACTTCTAGGACTGCTCATCATTTTCGCCCAATTTCGGACGTACTGTCAAGTACAGTGATTCTTTTTTTAGCCGCACTACACGAATCTGGAGTGCTTTACCCGGCTCAATATTTCCCACTCATTGTAATGTGCAGACATTAAAAACCAATGTGTATCGGTATTTCCTTTCTCATCCTATCCTACTTTCCTAATTTCTTGCACTGTGTTTAACATTTTAATTTTATTCATAGCCCCTTGACCTTGGGTGCGCGTTTAATATAAAAAAATACTACCTAGAGTGAAATAAAGAAAAAGAAGTAGATTTGGACTTTTTTTGTAAAATTGAAGTAGGTTGAAACAGAGATTTTTAAAATGAGGTAGATTTCAGTATTTGGCTGATGGTGCGAAGTAAGAAGTAGATTTTAAATATTTTGAAAAAAAGATCTATATCTACTATAATTGAAGTAAAATGGTGCCACTGGTTCCCATTAGCTGAAACAAATTTTGTAGAAAAAGTTTGTCAATTTTATTTCCAATAACATCATTGTATTTTAATTTTACTTTGTATACTAATATACTAATTTTAAGCTTCTATTTTATTAAGCAAAAACTAAAAATGCATTTTATATAAAAACTGATCTTATTAAAAAAAAAAAACGAATTTCATTAAGTCATTTCGAAATTATTCACAATTTGTCAACTACCAACGTAACAATTGGTGGTGGTAAGTTAAACGTGTTAGAAAAAAATGTTGATGGGCAGATATGTACAGATAACCGGCTAAGCTTTTATAAAAACGAACTTAATATTGTTTTTTCAAAGATGTCAAAATCTTCATCGAAAAAAAAAAACAAAAAATGTGCTCTTATTTTTATATCATTTTTTAATTTTGACACCAACAACATTATTGGAAAACTAATACTTGTTTTTTTTTTTTTACAAATTAAAAACTAAGTGATAATGAATATATGAACATACATAAATGTATATTATATAAAGGTCGTTCTTATTAGAACTAGGCCAGATTTGCCTATTGTCCTTTGTTAAAAATTATCTCATTTCGAAATTTTCAACGAAATTACATCATGTGGCCTAATGAAAACAAAGTAGGTAGTACATATGTATGTATTTACTATTTGCTTACTTTTTATCAATTTTTTTTGCTTGAGTTTTTTGTTTCCTTTGTTTGTTTTTGGAGGCAGTTGTTGCAAAAAAATATTTATAGGTATGTACAAAATAGATTTGCACAATAAAAACAAAACAGAAAATAACTGTAACAAGAGTATTATCTATCACCATGACATATTGAAATAAAGGAGACAAATCTTCCTATGTAAAACCAACAAAAATACATAAAAGAAGCGCACTTCCCATATTCTTTCTATATACTTTCACCATTCTTCTACCAGTGGAATACATCACCACCGAAAACAAAAAGTGATCGAATTTTCCTTCTTAACTTATTTATATAAATATGTACATAGGTATTTAGATTAATAGATACCTGCATAATATTGTACATAATATTTTGGCGCCATCCACTTGCCATATCCCTTGGTTGTTGCGTATTCGCTTACAGTGAAATGCAATTTGCGTTCATTCACAGGATTAACATGTACTAATCTAATATATTTTTGATACATCCATTACCTACCTACGCAAAATTAAATCAAAACAATCCTTACGATACCAAATCAATACAAGGCGTTGCACCTCTACATTACCTATGAACCTACCTATCGGAAAAAACAACACAAAATCTATTGTAGATACTTATATGCATATGTATCTTATTCTATACACAACATCGCAGATTTCCTTTCTTCCATCATGTACACACCCTTTGGCAAAAAAAAAATGAAGATCACTATGCATCGCAATAATTTATTACTATGTGTGTACCTAAAATGGCTTTCCATAGAAGAAACAAAAAAAAAAAACAGTAGAATGATGATAGATCGCAAATAAAAAAATACAAAAAAACAAAATTTATGACAGCGAATGTGTGATAACCTACTTATATATTCATTTTTATACATACACAAAGAACATTTTTCCACCCTACCTCCGACAATGTGGAATGGTCATTGCATCATATACGATATACCTACTAAAAACAATCATTTCTCACACTTTTTTTTTTATTTTTGCTGTTCTTGTAATACGAGATGCAAGATGACAAGTCATAAACAAGAATAAAAAACTAAATGAGCCCAGACAAAAAAAAAACCAAGAGAGCGGATGGGCGGACCAAATTCTTTTGCACAGAGAATACGAAACCTTCTCTTTCAAAGCGCTGATATTGCAGTGGCATTCTTGTGAACTGAAAACTTACTTGTGTGCGTGTGCAAAGGAACTTTTTGTTAAAAAATGCAAAATAGACCTCTTTTATAAAAATAAAATTAAATAAATATTGAGTGAAAAAAGTATTTTGTATTTTTGAATTTAGTAAATAAAATATCAAACAAAAATAAAAAAAATATGTGAGAACTGTATTGTCAATACTTTTCTTGCAAATGCATTACAAATACTGTCATATTGAATTGCATTTTTATGAACTTTAGATGAGTTTAATTAAATTTTAAAGACCGATATGCTGTTCAGAGAATATAAGTCTTTGATTAAAAAATTATTTCCAAAAATTAAAAAATATAACTCTCAATTTCCCAGGGTAGAGAACAAAATATTTGTAAAAAAATTTATATTTTTTGACTTTTGTTAGTAAAAAGTTACTGTAAAAATTAAAAAAAATTAAAAAAAATATTAACGTAATTGCACATACTTATTGGCTTTATATAAGAGTGAATTTTACTTCGTTATCTTTTATACTTATGAAGTTTTATCCAGTAGAGCATTCATACCACTATGCAAATTTCCTTCGTTTTTCATAGTTTTGTATATTTTTTTTTGAATAAATAATAAAACAGAATAAAAAAAGAAGACCGATACATGATTTGGCAATATGTTTTTTCTATAAAAAAAATATAAAAAAAATAAAAAAGTAATATTTTCGGAATTTCCCTATCATTTGAATAAGGACCTTACTAAAATGTATGATTTTTCCACTTGTGTGGCAGTTTTAAGGCACACAATATTTTTATATTTTTTTAAAAACTGCAAAAGTATTTTGACTAACATTTTTCTAATCGATGACCGTTTATTTCATTGAAATATTCGTAAAATTGTGAAAGTTATACAGCTTAGCGCAAAAGTCTAACCTATTTTTTCAATGGACACCTACCCTTAAGACTTTTCTCTCGAACGCAGCTAAGAGGTCGGAGTGCCTTTTGCTAAGCACCCAGGTCTCGGATCCATACGTGAGTACTGGCAGGACCATGGTCCTGTACAGCAGCAGTTTTGAAGTTATGGTGAGATTTCTGGATTTGAAGAGCTTTGACAGACTTAAGTAGGCTCTGTTGGATTTGAGAAGCCGCCCGCGTATTTCTTCTTCTATATTGTTATCGGTTGCTACTATTGACCCAAGGTATTTAAAGGATTGCACCACTTAATTCGTGCTACACTACCTTGATTGTTTGACTAACTGTTCCTCTCGCATTCGACGCCATCATGTACTTTGTTTTATCTTCACTAATGTGCAGCCCCAGATTTTGTGGCGCCTGCTCGATCTTGATGAAGGAATCGTGTACAGCTTGTTCGGTTCTTCCGATGATGTCAATGTCGCGTCTGCGTAAGCCAGTAACTGGCTGGACCTGTTGACGATGGTCCCTCTTGTTGCCGTGCCAGAGTCACGGATTGCTTTCTTCAACGCCAGGTTGCAGAGGAGGCAGGCCAAACCGTCCACTTGTCGGAGTCCATTAAAGATGTTGATTGGTCTGGATAGCAATCCGGCTATTTTTACTTGGCTTGTTACGTTGGTCATTGTCAACCTACATAGTCGTGTCAATTTATTTGGGATGCCGAATTCTCTCATGGCTTTGTAAAAGTCTACCCTGGCTATGCTATCGTAGGCAACCTTAAAGTCTATAAACAGATGGTATGTTTGGATGTTAAATTCTAGACATTTTTCTCTTAATTGCTGCACGTTGTGACATCTCCCTTCTTATGTATGGGGCATATCATGCCTTTTCGCCAGTCTTCTGGCATTTCTTCCTGCTCCCATACGTGCACTATAATGCCATAAATTGCTTGACGTAAGGTTGGCCCGCCGTGATGGAATAATTTGGCGGGTATTCCATCGGCTCCCGGGGCTTTATTCTGCTTAAGCCGGCCTATTGCCTTTTCAACCTCTGCTATGCTTGGCAACATAGGGTATTCTTCTTGAAGTAGTGGAGCTTCCAATTCTGCAGTGAGCTGACCATTTAGCAATTCATTAAAGTACACATCCCATTGCTCAAGTATGCTTTCAGGATCGGTGATCACATTTCCCTCTCCGTGCAGTATATGGAGCGTGGTGTGTACTGCGTCATGTTTCGGACGGATTGGTAGAACTCGCTCCCAGGCTTATTTTTTTGTCTGTGAAGCCGTTTTTCTATTCTTCTGAGCTTTTTATATTCCTCTTCGCGTGCCCGGGTTCTATGAGATTATTTCATTGCTCGGTAAGGAACATTCTTACGCTCAGTCACTAGCTTGCATTCATCATCAAACCAGTCGTTCCGATTTTTACTACTGCTGCCTAAGATGGAGTTGGCAGTACTAATGACAGTATTCTTAAGACGTGTCCACTTCTCATTTACGCCCAGCATACTGACTCCAGGACTTACTCTCCCTAAATCAAGTGATTCTAGGGCGAGTCCTAACCCATTACCAAAGGTGTTACTGGTGTTTTCATTGCGCAGGGCAGCCGTGATGATTCGAACCTGATCGCCGGATGCAATCCGTCTTCGCAAGGCAATCCGCCCTCGGAAAACCATACCAACAAGATAGTGATCCGCGTCGATATTGGCACCTCGGTACGTTCGTACCGTCATCAAGTTCGAGTAGTGGCGACGGTCTATCAACACGTGGTCTATTTGGTTATGAGTGACTTTCTAGATATAGTGCAGTTACTTAAACTGCTCCATCTATGGTTTGATTGGCTAAGAAAAATTGAAAGAATATTGCCCTTCATAACTCCGAGCGGAATGTTGACTCTTTGCGCAAGTGAGATATGAAGGGCTAATTCTTGCTTGGCCAGCTTGCTTAACCGTTGATTCCCATCAATGCCCCAATGATCCGGAACCCAGATAAGAGGGTTAATATTGAGGCTAGCAAGTCCATTCTGGCTTTGCTGGACGAATTTGGAGTATGATGTAATAGAATTAATTCCTTTAACAGCCGCCTGATTGTCAGTGATAAAAGCCGTATTCCGGTTCTGGCTTGGATCTTCTTTGAGTGCCTTGCACGCCAGTAATGCAGCTTAAAAAACAGCCATCAGTAAAAATAGTTGTGTCGAAGTTTTTCGTCACAACACGTCAATATCCCAGTTTTTTCTTAATGGGAACATAACCTTTAAATCTTTACCTATTTCCAATTTAGGGGTACATTAGTCAGTGGGAGTAGAAAAGATCTCTATTGGAATCAATTTCTTAATATTGTTGTGGTCATAAGGTTTGGCAATCCAAGAGTTCGATTTATTTAGTCTTAATGCACTGCAAGATACTACATATTTAATGTGTAAATAAAGTGGTAAGGTTTCAGAACAAACCTTCAAACAAGGCATTAGTTGGACAAAATCTTAGAGCCCTTGTGAAGCCAACGCTAGCAGATCTTTGTACCTTCTTAAGTTTATCGATGTTTTAGGCTTTGGTAAGAGCGGACCATCATACAATCGGATCATACGTGAGGATCGATCGCACTGAGGTTGGAAGAGAGAAAAAGTGTTTGGCCGTTGAGTCGGTATAAAGTGAAAGGGCTGTATCTTAATTTTGGTAGTAAATAGCATCAATTCAGCTTTGCTTTGGTTAACACCTAGTCAACAACTCGTGGCCCAGTTACTAACTTTCCGTTAAGCTATTTCTGTGATTTCACTTGACACACGTGTGAACTTTCCTGACATTAGCTGAACCACAGATTGATTGCCTAAACTTGAATTAAATTAAATTTGGTGGTGCAATAGCTCGATGAGAACCAGGACCTGGTAACTTACAACCGTTCCTTGGTTCGTGTTACGGTGTTACCAGGAATGAGGGAACCTACTATTTCAGCCGACTTCGAACAGTTAATGAGCAGCATTGTTCATGACAAGAGATACTCAAAGAGGATTTGTCAGTTTCTTGCAAGATTCAGTACACCTTTCTCATCCTATGTCACACAAAAGTTAGGCAAATTCACGTTCTTCCCGACGATTGGGACTTTCAACGAACTTTGTGTCTTGATGACTCTGAAATCTAGAAGAATTTATTTGGAATTTTATATTGTACAGGACCAATCCAGTTCTATATCTTGCCGACAGAGTTCTTCGTCCACTTGCACCAGACGAAGGTCTTTATCCTGCAGCTAAGGAAGTTATGGAGCAGAAAAATTACGGCGATGATGTCTACAGTGGACCTTCATCTATCAGGGAGGGTAGGCTAAAAATCAATAAAATAATAAGTCGTTTTAAGGCAGAGGTCTTCCCACTTCAAAAATGGACAGCCAGCCAGTAATTCATTTAGAAGATGCGCCTACTCAAGAACGTGCTTCGTTCATCGTCACATTCTTATTAAGAACGGCTCTATTAATCGTACATTAGGGTTAAAATGTAAGTCTCTGAACTTTCATTTCCTAACAAATAAATGAACCAACTGAAATGCAGTGAAATGCTTTATTTAGCATTGGTTGGCTTTCATCCGTGGTAGTTTGAGGCAAAGCTTCGAGGAGCTATGGGAAGCGAATTTAAAAAATAATCTTGAGATGCATTGAAAAGTCTACATTCAAGAGCTTCAAGACCTTTTTCTAATTAGCTTACCTAGATGACGTGGATTAACGCCATCATGTTTATAAGTTGAGATCCATGACTTTTTCATAACTGCTTGCAGTCATTTATCCTGATAACTCAAGAAGGGGGCCACCAAAGCTACTTACGTCCAAAAACTGTTGACATTGCCACTTGCCTAACGCTCAAAGCCGGACATAACTCACTTAGGTAAGACATAAGTCCAAAATTCGATTTGGGTTTTATGTCCCACTTAGTTGGGTCACAATTACCAATGATACAAATTAGGGATTATGTCCCTAAGAGTTATATCTATGCGCCACAAATTGTGAAGACCCTGGTAAAGAAGATAATTTCTGATCCGTAATTTCTCCGGCAAATTTGTCTCCAAAGGAATATTATAACCTTCTTAAAAGCAAGAAGTAGTCATGGACTAATAAATAAGTTATGGTCTAAAAGTGGGCTACGAACTCCTCAACCCAATCGTTATTCTTAGTTATAATAAATTCCCTTGCATGCCATGAACCATAAACTATAATAATTTTTTATGACATAAGCGATGGAAATAATTACAAAAATATTCAATTTTAATGAGTAACAATACTAAAGAAAAGTTATTGTGTATGGTTCCATGCTATAATTGGCCACTTTAATTATACCAAGGGGCACCTCAAGAGAACCTTCTTTGGATCTTAATAACACACACACAAACGGCAGTCAAATATAATTCTTTACAATCATAACTATGGCACGACAATTATAGATATAGTTTATCCTGGCGCTTTTCTTGACAGCGAAGGGGACCTCAAGACTTCGATTTTATGAGATTATTATCTTTATAGTTTCAACATCAGCAACTGCCACAAAGCTATGCGCTACGCAGAGGGCAACACCGGCCATTTATAAACACATTTTTGCAAATTTATAAAGGCTGAGCGCAGGGGGATATTTATGTTCGCCATATGGATACGATTTTATTTTAAAAGCAATAGAAAGGAAGGTTAAGAGATTATTATAATCTGGGATTATAGCAGCTACGTGTGGCTAGTATGACGTTTTTAATTCAATTTTAACAACTTGATTAGCAGCCAATTAAGATTGCGTGGAATTGATCTTATGTTGGTATATAAAAAAGCTGTATAAAAGAGGGAACAGGTTCGGGTATTTTGCCGGCTGTAATACACACACAGTCGAGTTATTTTATTATGGCCAGATGGATTTATCTTTAATATAATTAGCTTTCTACGCTTTCAATTGACTTAAGATAAACAAATAAATCAGAGTTAATCTTTCTCTGTACCTAATTCATATTTATGGAGACTTTATTTCCTTTAAATTACTCGAATATTGTTCACTTTTACCTAAAAATTATTAAGAGGCATTTTGTAGAGGCATTTTAAATAGGTGATTTTATATTCCTTCTTGCATTGAGATAGTTGGGGTCTTGTATTTAAAAACTTGCTTGGTTTGAGCACCATTATTTCTTATCCCGCATACAGAACTTTATTTTGTACATATTCCGCCACCGCCCGCACAAAATGGATTCTGACTATCCCTACAAAATATGAGCATAGTAACAGCGTTTGGGAAAGTTAGTGAGGATTTAAAAGGAGATACCGAAGCATATTGATTTTGAATGTATGAACATCGCAATGGGAAGGAAAGCGTCCCACATTCGTGCAGTGCGGTTAAAGAAAGAATTTCTGAATTTGACAATACTTCTGAAGTTGGGCTCAAGGGTAAGCAGATGTCCATTCCCTGACACGCGAGGGAGTGTTACATGAGGGAGATTGTAACTGGCAATGTCTCCAGAAAAGTACTTATAATAAAATGCACGACTGGGTCGCACGAACTTGCACCTATGCAATAGAAAGAGGCTAAGAATTACAAAAATTAATGTTATTAGAGAAAAACAGTTCATAAGCATAAAATTAATTTTTTTAAATTACTAAAACAACTTCTATAGTAGTTGGAGTTAAAAATAGGATGCCATGTGATTCAAGCAAATATAGGTTTATGCAAGAACAAAAATTATAAGTCTTCGTAGTGGTTTCTTAAAAAAATAAGCTTTTGTATACAAAATTTTTAAAACATTTTTAAGAAAAAATTTTGGTACGCCAATTTAAAGTTTTTGTTATTGTTCGAATAAAAATTAAATTTACAAAAAAAATATTCAGCCGATTTCGAGATATTAATTTTCCAAAAAAAAATAGATTTTTTTTCAAAATTCCAAAAAAAATATTTTTCTTAAAGTTTTGAAATGCAATGTTTTTAAAACATTTATAAGCTTCTCTCTAAGAAATTTCATTGAAATCCGTTATGCCGATAGTGAGAAATTCAAAATTTTAAAAAATCGTTCTATGGTAGGGTACAGTCAGTAATATCTTCTTTTTAAATTTTTTTTTATTAAATTATATATTTAAGCAAAATTCTCTGAAACGTTTTCGAGAAAAATACGATTTTCGAAAACCATTTTTTAACAACTGTATGGAGGGTACCATTACTTTTAGGTAAAATAAAGTTTTTTTCCTCATATCTTGTAGATTATTTAAAGAAACTTTTATTTATTAAGTTTTAAAAAAATGGAGCATGGGGTTTTTGAAATATTGAGTTTTAAAAAAAAATTGATTTTTTTTAAATCCAAAACATTTTTTTTGGAAAGTTTGAATACCCAATAATATTAAAACTGCTGGGGAACTTTTGGCATACGAAAAATTATCAAAATCGGTTGTACCGTTTTTGAGAAAATCAAAAACCACAAAAATAGTTCCAAAAGGGGTACCAAAAATAGCCATTTTTTGAAAATTTTGTTGCAATCATTTCCTAGCATTAACTTAATGAAAATTTTTTAATTTTTGATGTGTAAAGATCTTTCCCGGCGGTAGAGTGAATCGAAAACGTGTGTAAAACTTAAACGTCCCGTGTAACCCGTTACGGTTACACGTTACGGTTACACATTACGGTTACACGTTCCGTGTAGCAATCTACCTTACCGACGATTGCATTTAACACCATGTTTACATTGTTAATATTGCGTACTTACGACATCGTGTTTACATTGGAGACTTTGAGTACTGAAATCGCGATTTTATTACTTTCCATTGCTGGCTAGAACTTAATTCAATCCCTCAACATTTCTTCACCTCTCGACAAAGTAGGCCTATTCTGCCACATTTGTTATTCTGCTATAGATTTTCTGTTATGAATCATAAAAGATTTCCACCTTAAAAGATCTTTTATGATTTGTGTTCAGAGGTTCGAACTTTTATAAAAGTCTGTTAGGCTAGTCGCGCACTGGCAACTGTGATCGAAACCAAATAGTTTAATCACCAGTTGAAAGAGAACCGCGCACTGGCAACTCTTTACTCACACACTCTTTTCTCTCTTGCGCTTATGGAAAACAGCTCAACTATTACGAATTAATTTTAGGCAATCGTTTAGTTTGTGTCAATTAAAATAAAATAAAAATATTAAAAACTAAAATTTCATCTTGTGTTTTTATATTTTATCGATTGTTTGCGGTCAATAAGAAAATAAACATATTCCGTTCTTTAATATACAGGGTGATTGGCATAAGGTGTGACAAAAAGCTAGGGCGTGTAGGTTGGACTTAGACAAGAAAAAAATCGTATGGGAGGGGGGGTCTATTTCCTCCCGTTTAGGCGGGAGGGGCAATTTAAGAAAAAAATCACTTAAAACAGAAAAAAAATTATTAAAAAATAACGGTGATACCTAGAGAGTAATGCTATAGCATTTTGAAAAGCCAGAAATACATTCTTTAATTTTGTTTTTAAATAAAGTTGTTCGAGTGAATAGTTTTTGAAAAATTAATTTTCAAAATCAAAATTTAAAAAAAAAAAAATGAAAAATTTTTTTTTAAACAAATTTTTTTCAAAATTTTACGTTATTAAGTATTATTTTTTTATTCAATATTCAATGCTCATATTAATTTTTGATCAAACACAAAAAACCGGATGTCAAAATGTTTTGCAGTTTTTGAGAAAATCAAAAATAACAAAAACTACTTTTGTTCTAAGAAAAGCCTTTTATTTTAGTTTTTACGTTTTTGGATTCTTAGGTGAATTTACGATTGAAAGGATTTACTTTCTTTTTACTATTTTTTTAATTATCGGTCTTATAAGCATACAATAATGTGACAAAGTACTGGATTAACCATATTTCACACATTTTTTCATTGAAAACACCTGCGTGAGAGCATTGGATTAATATTGACCTGTGAATGTTTTTTAAATAATGCAACGTTACACGCCCTAACTAGTGACAGAAAAATGCAATTGCGAAATAAGAACAAAAATGTTCCTGAATCTTGAAATCAATTAAAATAAGAAATACATGCATATTTAGATAAAATACATAATTGCTGTTTATTTAAATTTTTAACTAAAGCTTATTACAAACAATCCTCAAGCATAAAAATCTAACGGAGTTAAATCTGGCGATCTAGACGGCCATTCTATTGGACCTCCTCTTCCAATCCAATGGTCACTAAAATGTTCATCAAGCCAGTTCCTTACAGTGCGGCTGTAGTGTGCTGGAGCTCCATCTTGCTGGTAGATTAAATTGTCTGCTATGGCCAAGGGAACGTTGTCATTCAAATCGAGCAGAAGGTCTCGTAGTAACTACGAAATGGGGATCATATCGAAAATTTTTTTGTAATAAGCTTTAGTTAAAAAATAGTTAAAAATTTAAATAAACAGTAATTACGTATTTTATCTAAATATGCATGTATTTCTTATTTTAATTGATTTCAAGATTCAGGAACATTTTTGTTCTTATTTCGCAATTGCATTTTTCTGTCACTAGTTAGGGCGCGTAACGTTGCATTATTTAAAAAACATTCACAGGTCAATATTAATCCAATGCTCTCACGCAGGTGTTTTCAATGAAAGAATGTGTGAAATATGGTTAATCCAGTACTTTGTCACATTATTGTATGCTTATAAGACCGATAATTAAAAAAATAGTAAAAAGAAAGTAAATCCTTTCAATCGTAAATTCACCTAAGAATCCAAAAACGTAAAAACTAAAATAAAAGGCTTTTCTTAGAACAAAAGTAGTTTTTGTTATTTTTGATTTTCTCAAAAACTACAAAACATTTTGACATCCGGTTTTTTGTGTTTGATCAAAAATTAATATGAGCATTGAATATTGAATAAAAAAATAATACTTAATAACGTAAAATTTTGAAAAAAATTTGTTTAAAAAAAAATTTTTCATTTTTTTTTTTTCAAAATTTTGATTTTGAAAATTAATTTTTCAAAAACTATTCACTCGAACAACTTTATTTAAAAACAAAATTAAAGAATGTATTTCTGGCTTTTCAAAATGCTATAGCATTACTCTCTAGGTATCACCGTTATTTTTTAATAATTTTTTTTCTGTTTTAAGTGATTTTTTTCTTAAATTGCCCCTCCCGCCTAAACGGGAGGAAATAGACCCCCCCCTCCCATACGATTTTTTTCTTGTCTAAGTCCAACCTACACGCCCTAGCTTTTTGTCACACCTTATGCCAATCACCCTGTATAACGACCACAAAATCACGTTCATTTTAATTCGGTGATTAAATATCGAATGTAATTTTATAAATCAAATCACAAACTTTTTAGTTGCTTGAATCGAGTTGCTTTAAGTGCGCGCTGTCCTATATAAGCCCATATGTTTCATTTTAGCAACTAAACAGTTGCAAAACTAAAAATTGAATGTGCGCGCCTGGCCTTATGCTACTTCGAAAACGAGATCTGTTATCATAATCAGCTCTGATTATCTAAAATATTTCATCTGACATAATTTAAATGGATGACGAACAAAAAAGTAAACTCTTAGGTCGGTATTCACCGAGCGCTCATAACTTAAGAAGCTCATAAACCTATTCACCAAGCAATATTAGTGAAGATCTACGAGCGCTCTTAAAAGTTAGGAGTGGTCCCGACCACGAACTTCGAAAAACATTTGCGAGTGGTTGGTGAATACCCCACAGAAATTTCAAGTTAAGAGCCGTTTAGGAGCGCTCGGTGAATACGAGCCTTAGGCCAGGCGCGTACATTCAATTTTTAGTTTCGAAACTGCTTGGTTCGAGCAACTAAAAAGTTTGTGTTTTGACACAAACTAAACGATTGCGCGCACATTCAATTTTTAGTTGCACAACTGTTTGGTTGCTTATAGAAAACAGATGAACTATTTAGTTGAATGTCCGCGCAGGTATATATAATTATATGTTGTGTGTGTGTATGTTTATTGGGTACGTTCGATAACAAAAATTCGGCACTCGGACGAACGTTGATGTTTACACATCTTAACCGTGAGTCCTGGCACTCACACTTTTTACTTGCGATATAGGTACTATAGGGCAAGTTCTGCATTCTGCAAAGTTGACATTACGATGATAGCGAAGACGAATAAAGTGGGTCCGGCAATTCCGTCTGTCTGTCTGTAGGTCTGTCTGTCTGTATGTCTGTATGTCTGTATGTCTGTACCTCGATCTAGAGCCTAAGCCACTGGACCTATTTTCTTCAAACACGGTAGTTATGGGTCTTCGGTGATTCCCTAGAGGGGAAATTGAAATTTTTTTTTTAGCTCTAAAACTAACGGTACCCCCCATACACCCGTAATGCAAAATCTTATTTATCTCGAAAACGGCTCTAACGATTTTAACTAAAAATTTTCAACAGGAGTCCCCCTAAGCTTAAAATAATATTGTATATAAAAATATTCGAAAAATTATTTGTTGGTTTTTTTTGAAAAAATTTTTTTTTTGAAAAATCAATATCTTCAAAACCTATGAACTATTATTTTTTGAAATTATTTCCTAAAATCAATATTATTAAATACTTAAAATTCGCATCCCACATTTTTTTCTTGAAAAATTTTAAAGAAATTTCGTATATAAAAAATTTATTTATTTAATAATAAAACGATTTTTTAAAGTTTGTTTGCATAAATTCATACTTTTCCAGAAATCAGACGGCAGTTTCATTTTAAATTCATGTTTTATATTTATAAAATGTATCTTAAATTCCGAAGTACCTTTACATAAGAGCAAGTTCGTGCGATCCAGTCGTGCATTTTATTTTTCTTAATCTGTGAGACAGTTTTTGATAAAAAAAATTATAAAATTTAGAAAATAAATCGTATGGCAGGTACCTACCGTTATTTTCGGTCTTGAAAAAAATAGAAAAAAAAACATCTGGGGGGCAAAAAATAAAAATACTATCTACCAAGTTTAAAGAAGATCGGCCGAGCCGTTTAGTGTGCAGTCAAAAGACAGACAGACAGAATTTCGAGACCCACTTTTTTAGTTTTCGCTATCATCGTAATGTCAACTTTGATCAAAATCTCGAGTACGATTTTTTTTCCGAATGCATAACTTGCCTTATAGTATCTACCTATAAGTCGCAAGTAAAAAGGAATTAGGATAGGGAACCGAAAGAATGATTCTTGTTACGGCAAATTTTACCGTAACACGAAGCTTAAGCTAGAATTTTCTAGCACAAGCTATAGCGTTGGCATTTTCTTATTCACATAAAACAAAGCTTTAGCTAGAAATGTGTAGCTTTAGCTGCTAGTAAAAGCTACGACTAATTGGCCTTAACTTCCTCCAAAAAAGCTTATTTTTTTTTATTCACAAGACCCAAAGAATCTTGACACTTTTTAAGCTTTTTACAGTCAATAAGGTATTTTTAATCAAACAAACTGAAGATTAAGCTGGAAAAACTGGCTTAAGCTATGTAAAACTACCTTAATAAGTTCGATTTAGCCTAAAAATCCAAGTTTTTAAATCTTTCTGTTGAATCACCTGGAGTACATCGATTTTGAGATATCTTAAAGCGGGTTGTGCCATGAATTTATTTTCAAACTGTTTTTCAAAGTTTTGAAAATCAAATTGATTATGTTTTTTAACACAATCGAAAAATATCAACCTACCACACTCCAATAATTTCTATATAGGTTAGGTTAGATGGGGTGATGACTGATGATGCGGCAAGCCGTATCACCTCACTAGGACCTCACTGGATACACTGTGCTCCACAGGGTGTGTGGAATGTAGAAATGGGAAGGGTAAGAGAAAGGATTTAGTGGAAGTCTTAGGTGCTTTCCTGAACCATCCTGATTTCTATATGAAGTTAAGGTTGCTTTTTAGTGGAAAAAATGGAACGTGTCGCCAAGTTCTTTGAAAAAGTATCAGCTATGTCTAGGCTGAGCATTCACAAAGGAAGTTATATGAGCCTTCTTCCACCTCTTCGTCCTCACACCTTCTGCATATGTAATTCAGATATGCTGATGACCATTTTGGAAATTGGGTTCCCACTGTTTTTACTTGCGATATAGGTACTATAGGGCAAGTTCTGCATTTGGAAAAAAAATCGAACTCGAGATTTTGATCAAAGTTGACATTACGATGATAGCGAAGACGAAAAAAGTGGGTCCGACAATTCCGTCTGTCTGTCTGTATGTCTGTATCTCGAACTACAGCCTAAACTACCGGAGGTATTTTCTTCAAACTCGGTAGTTATGGGTCTTCGGTGATTCCCTAGAGGAGTAATTGAAATTTTTTTTAGCTCTAAAACTAACGGTACCCCCCATACACCCGTAATGCAAAATCTTATTTATCTCAAAAACGGCTCTAACGATTTTGATAAAAAAAATTAGTGTGTGATATTATGAACATAAGTCATACATAAGTCAAACAAAATTTTGGGGCAAAATGTTATTAGGGGTACCTGCCATAGACCCGTTTTTTATTTTCTACTTTCTCATTAACGGCTCTAAGAATTTTAACCCAAAATTTTCAGCAGGGGTCCCCTTAAGTTTAAAATAATATTGTATATAAAAATATTCGAAAAAATATTTGTTGGGTTTTTTTGAAAATAATTTTTTTTTTTAAATCAATATCTTCAAAACCTATGAACGATTATTTTTTGAAATTATTTCCTAAATTAAATATTATTTAATACTTAAAATTCGCATCCCACATTTTTTTCTTGAAAAATTTTAGAGAAATTTCTTATATAAAAAATTTATTAAAAAATAATAAAATGTTTTTTTAAAGTTTATTTGCATAAATTCATACTTTTCCGGAAACCAGACGGCAATGTTATGCATTTGAACGTTATTATCTCATTAAATCCATGTTTTATATTTATAAAATTTATCTTAAATTCCAAAGTACTTTTACATAAGAGCAAGTTCGTGCGATCCAGTCGTACATTTTATTTTCTTTGATATAACTGGCAAAGATTCCTTGAAGCCCGACAGGTGTCAATTGTTGACAATCTGTCATTTGCGGTCTTGAGCATTTCCATAAATTTGACGGTGTCCCGGGTTGCATCGAAGGGTGACCGAAATGTTTGCCCCTAGCAGTCTTAACTCACTACGGCAACGAGCAACCAGTTTTGACTTCGTGACAATTGACTAAATGGCTGTGATTTCCTCCTGGCTATTTATGAAGATATCAATGTTCTTATTCGATAGTTCACATGTGGAAAGATATTTTGCGGCCTTGCCAACTGTAAGCACTTCCTGAAAAAGTTTGGTAGCTTTAATGATCTATTTCTATATAAGTCAAAGCTTATCCACTTTACTTTCTCACGACAACTTGAACCGTGAATATTCGATTACGTTTTTCACAACACAACACAACGATTAAAATTGAAAAGTAAAATTTATTTCATAACTTCAGAAATGTAGTCATACAATTCTGACAAAAATATCAAAACCATCCTAAATAATTCAACATTTCGCCGCAAAAAAAAAGGATAAATCCTTCACAATTTGTCTCGTCGCCATTTATGTTTTTCTTTTTTTTTTTTCATTTCCAAAACCAAACTAAGCCTCTTCGACCAGATTCCACCTGACTGACTGACGCCTGTCTGTCAAAACCCACCCAAAACATCATAAAATCATAACCGAATACATGTCGAAAACTGCATCCCCCTTCCCACCTCCTCGACTGGTTCCCTAAAATTTGACCACCAAAGAATCGAAATATATTCCCGTGGACATTTCTAAAACGCAAAATTATGCGAACCGAAAGCAATCCTTTGCTTGCCATCCAGAGAGATCCAGGAGTCCTTTTCGCAAGAAAAATATTACATAGCCCACAAAAAGTATCTTCTCAGAAATAAATCAATCAATTAACTCGCGCTGCCTGGTTTTTTCGTTGGTTCATCTCTTTTTATGAGCCACTGGCCATCATGAATACCTGAGCATGATGATGATGACGTCGTCTTCGTCGCCATCATACTGTATCCACAAAGATGTCAACCCAAACCTCTTCCTGATGATGATGATGGACGAAAGCTTTTCTATAGTTAATCGTGTTCGTTTGGTAATTAAAATTTCGGCTAATATCCACCGGAATGGGGGACGAGCAAATGTGACCACGCTGGAGCCCTATGGAATTTCGAGAATTCCCTGCAGTTGAGTTGATTTTTTATTTCTTTTGATTTTATTTGCAAGACTTTGGACAGCATCAGAGGGGGCCATCATATTAAATTGTGATGATGATGATGACAAAACGCGATAAAAACGGGCATAACTTATTATCAATCAACGTGGACACGGAACTGCCATTGAAATGCCACAGCAGCGAAATCGGCGGCGGGTAGCGCGGATCATTTTTGACTTGGCTTGAGGGTTTTGCGCATTTGGTGGGCGCCATTCATCTCCATAATAAATTCGTCAAAATGCCTTGGCATCATGGACATGGTGGAGGTAGACTCTGGGTTAAATGGACCAAAGGTTTTTGAGGCTTGTCTTGTGTCCGGCGTAGTTGGCTATGTGGTCCTGGTGGCGTCAGTTTTTGTTTGACATTGCATTTTTGAATGTTTGGCCATTTGACATTCCTAATGGCAGATACTAAAGTTAAAATAAAAACCAAATGTTCTGGTATTTCGATGATACTTAAGGGATTTTTTGTTTCGTTGGAAAGAAGAAAGAAGCTAGACCTTGCTATTACATTGTATTGTATTGGATTAAAAAGGAAATATGATTGCTTTAGTGAAAATAACGAGGTTACTTTCCATTCGAAAATTATTTATAGCGTATTTTTTAAGCAATGTTCTAGTGAACTACCGAGACACATGCATCACCTTAAACAATATTCAACTCTAATACTCGCGCTTCGGATGTACTTTCTTTAACCGCACTACACGAATGTGAAATGGTTTACACGATTCAATATTTCAAGCATTTTAAGACGAGTCTTTTATTTTCTTGATGTGACTTAAACTTGAGGGAGTCAAATAGTACAAAATACTTTTGCCTATTCACTCCTCTTCAGGCCATAAATTTGTATCCTAATGTTCTCCGAATTCATATGTGGTCGCCTACCTTCACTGAAATCGAACAGGGTTTTTTGACATACCGCATGCTAACATCGAAAATATAAAAATGTCCTTCTTGGGCACCATTTTCAAGAAACAGCGAATAGCTTGGACCAAATATTTTAAACTTTGTAGTGTTTTTTACTTGCGACTTATAGGTACTATAAGGCAAGTTATGCATTCGTAAAAAAAATCGAACTCGAGATTTTGATCAAAGTTGACATTACGATGATAGCGAAGACGAAAAAAGTGGGTCTGGCAATTGTGTCAGTATGTCTGTCTGTCGGTTCGGTTTTCTTTAAACTTGGTAGATATGGGTTTTAATTTTTTCCCCCCACACGTTTTTTTCTTTTTTTTTTAAGACCAAAAATAACGGTACCTGCCATACGATTTTTTTTCAAAATTTTAAAAATATTTTTTTTTCTCAAAAACTGCTGCACAGATTTAAAAACTAAAAACACAAAAAAAAATCATTTAGTTAAAGCTAGGTAATGGGAAAAAAAAATTTTCCGAAAAATGGTTATTGAGGGTACCCCCCATGGAACCATTTTTTTACTTTTGATTTTCTCAAAAACGGTACCACCGATTTTGATCAATTTTTTTTTCGCGAAGGCTCTTCAAAAATTTAAATAGAATTGTGTATTCAAATTTAAAAAAAAAAATTTTTTTGGATTTTTAAAAAAAACTTCAAAATTTTTTTTTCAAAACTCAATATTTTGAAAACCCCATGCTAGATTTTTTTTAAACTTGATAAATAAAAGTTTCTTAATATAATCTACAAGATGTGAGAAAAAAAATTTGATTTTACCTTAAAATAAAGGTACCCACCATACAAATGTTAAAAAAATTAAAAAAATGGTTTTCAAAAATCGTATTTTTCTCGAAAACGGCATCTAGAATTTTGATAAATTTTTTTTCTTTCAATTAGTTTTTATGATCTTTAATTCATTTAAAAAAAAATTAAATTAAGATATTACAGCTTGTACCTACCATAGAAGATAGAACCATTTTTTTCGCATTTTGAATTTCTCATTATCCACATAACGGTTCTTAATGAAATTTTTTATAGAGAAGCTTCTGTCTAAAACACATTGCATTTCAAAACTTAAAAATAAATATTTTTCGAATTTTTGAAAAAAATCTATTTTTTACTTTTTTTTGAAAATTCGATATCTCAGAAACTGCTGAATATTTTTTTTTTAAATTTAATTTTTATTCGAACAATAATAAAAACTTTAAATTGGCCTACCAAAATTTTTTCTTAAAAGTTTTTTTAAAAATTTTGTATATAAAAGCGTTTTTTTAAGAAACCACTAAAACGACTTATTATTTTTGTTCTTGCATAAATTCATATTTGCATAGCATTCTGTTTTCGTCTCTTACTTTAAAAGAATTTAAAAAAATTAATTTAATCCTTATGAACAGTTTTCTCTAATAACATTCGTTTTTAAAATTCCTAGTCTCTTACATAGGAGCAAGTTCGTGCGACCCAGTCGTGCAATTTATTTTAATAAGTTTTTTTCCTAATATAAGATATTTAAGAGATTTTTTTTTACAATAATGAATATTAATGAATTCGTGAATAATGAAAATTATATTTAAAAAAAAAAATATTGACCCAATTTTGAGATATCGAGTTTTCCAAGAAAAAATTTAAATTTTTTCAAAAATCTGAAAATTTTCTTTTTTTAAAGTTTTAATATGCAATATTTGTAAAGACTTTTTAGAAGGTATACAAAACTTAATTTAAATCTGCTCTGTCTGTTATGTGTGTCAAAAAAAAATAAAATGCACGATTGGGTCGCACGAACTTGCTCTTTCGTAAAGGACTAAGAATTTCAAAAATGAATGTTATTAGAAAAAAAATAAAAATTTAATTTACAAACAAAAATATTAAGGCCGTTTCTGAGATATCGAATTTTCCAAGAAAAAAATAGATTTGTTCTTTCAAAAACTCAAAAATAATTTTTTTTAAGTTTTGAAATGCAATGTTTTTTAAACTTTTTAGATGCTTCTATGCAAAAAATTTCATTAAAATCCGTTATGTCGATAATGAGAGATTCTAAATTTGAAAAAATGGTTCTATGGCAGGTTACAGTCAGTAATATCTTGATTTCAAATTTTTTTTTTATTTGATTACAGATCGTAAGAATTAATCAAAAGAAAAAAAATTTTAGCAAAATTCTCAGAACCGTTTTCGAGAAAAATACGATTTTCGAAAACCATTTTTTTAAAATTTGTTTGGGAGGGTACCGTTATTTTTAGATAAAATACATTTTTTTCTTACATCTTAAAATTTTTATTAAAAAACTTTTATTTTTTTAAGTTTTAAAAATATCGAGCATGGGGTTTTCGAAATACTGAATTTTCAAAAAAAAAAAATTGAAATTTTTTTTAAAAATCCAGAATTTTTTTTTTTGAAAATTTGAATACACAATAATATTGAAACTGCTGGGGAGGCCTAACATAAGAAAAATGATCAAAATCGGTGATACCGTTTTTGAAAAAATCAAAAACAAAAAAATGGTTCCAAGGAACGCACTTGCGATTTCAATCGGGCGATTTTTTAGTCGCCAAAATAGAACATATGAGCTTAAATGAGAATGAACGCACTTGATACCAACAAATCGTGACGATTTAATGGTCGCAATTTGTTTCATTTTTCACGCGATGCGATTGTCATAAGTTAAAATGAAAAAAATGCACTCAAATGGATATGCTCAAACTTGCGATTTAAATTACTACGACTTAAAAATCGTAGTTGCAACAAGAAATTGTTAGTTGCACGCACTTGTGATTTTTAATCCACGATTTCTTAGCCACAAAGAATAAGACACATGGTGTTAAATGTGAGTGCACGCACATGCGACTTAAAAATCGTAGCGATTATAAAAATGAAACAAGTTCCATTTTTCAAGCGATTTTTCTGTCGCTACTTATTTGTAGCAAATGCGTGCACTCACATAAAAAGTAGTGTGTTTTATATTATGCGATTAAATAATCGCGCGCAAAAAAAATCACAAGTGCGTGCATGACAATAATTTGTAGCGACAACGACTTTTTAATCGCCTCAACGAAAAATCGCAAGTGCGGTCCTAGCCTAAAGCCTACTCAAAAAAGTAAAAAAAAGGATTGGGTACATCCGGTTATAAGTGGCAGGTTACTTAACGGGAAGTTGCATAAAATCCACGATACTTTAAAAAAACAACCACTGAAATGTATGCAATACCATTGTATATGAAATCTATAGTACTGTTGTGAACAGACCTTTATACTACTACAGCGCCATCTGTTGGAAAATTGCATAAATAATTTATGGAAGAAACAAAAAAAGCTCTCTTCCAATGTCAAATGTATTTCCCCTTATTCCAACCATCTAGAACATTCCAAGACAAGAACTTTCGAGAACAACTAATTTGAGTATATAAGGGAGTGTTCACGGTGAGCGAGAGACAGTTGATTTTTGATTACGGAAGTGTGCAAAACTCTGGTTATTGGATTGTGTAAAGTGTAAAACAAGTGTGATTTTAAATTGAATAAAGTATTTGAGTTGATTATAAATTGAGATTTATTGTTGTGATTTGGAAAGTAAAAATAAAGAAGAGATACTAGAAAGAGTAATAAGTTTTATTTAACGAACCTAGCTAGCTGTCTCCAGCTTCGCACGCCAAGTTGCTTGAGGTCCTCCCCTACTTGTGTGCGCCACTTGAGTCGCGGTCTTCCTCTACTTCGCCGTCCCTCGGGGTTTGATTCGAAGACTTTCCAGGCCGGAGCATTCGGGTCCATTCGCTCTACATGACCAAGCCATCTCAGTCGCTGGACTTTTATACGTTTGACTAGATCAGTTTCACTGTACAGCCCAAAGATCACACGAAGAATTTTCCTCTCGAAACAGCCTAAAGCGCTCTCATCCACCTTCGACAAAGTCCATGTCTCTGCACCATAGACAAGGACCGGGATGATAAGGGTCTTATAGAGGGACACTTTAGTTGCTCGAGAGAGGGCTTTGCTACTCAATTGCCTTCTTAGTCCAAAGAAAAAGCGATTGGCAAGAGTTATTCTCCGTTTGATTTCAGCACTGGTGTTGTTTTCAGAGTTTATAGCGGCGCCTAGATATATGAAGTCCTTCACTACCTCAAAGTTATAGCTGTCTATAATGACGTTTTTTCCAAGACGTCGGTGTTGTGTGTCCTTTCTTGATGACAGCATATACTTGGTCTTGCCCTCATTTACCGCTAAACCCATCTTCTTCGCTTCCGTCTCAATGTTCACAAAAGCGCCACTAACATCACGCTTTGTTCTTCCAATAATGTCAATGTCGTCGGCGTATCCAAGTAATTGGACGGACTTTTGAAAGATTGTGCCTCTTGTGTTGACGCGTGAGTTTTGCACTATTCTTCCAAGAACTATGTTGAAAAAGTCGCACGGTAGAGCATCGCCATGCCTAAAACCTTTTTTGACATCAAATGCATCGGTGAGATCTTTTCTGACCTTGATGGAGCAGCGTGCATTCTCCATCGTCATCCTGCACAAACAGACAAGTTTGTCAGGGATGCCAAAACTAGACATTGCTCTATATAGTTCGTTCCTATAGATGGTATCGTACGCGGCTTTGAAATCGATGAAAAGTTGGTATGTGTCGATTTGTAGCTCCTGGGTTTTTTCCAAGATCTGCCGTAATGTGAATATTTGATCGATGGTGGACTTTCCTGTTCTAAGGCCGCACTGATATGGACCTATCAGGTTGTTGACGAAAGGCTTCAGACGTTCACATAATACGGCACATAATGGCGCAGTTCAAAGGGTCTCCTTTCTTGAGGATCGGACAAACAATGCTGAGATTCCATTCATCGGGCATGCTTTCTTCCGACCATATTTTGCAGATAAGTTGGTGCAAGCTCCCAACCAAGTTATCGCCTGCCGCTTTGAATAGTTCGGCAGCAAGGCTGTCAGCTCCAGCGGCTTTGTTGGACTTGAGCTTCGATATAGCTATCTTCACTTCGTCCAGGTCGCGTATTGCCAAACTGTATATCAGCACAGATCTCCTTAATCTGTGCTCAGCCATTTTCTGCTCACGGAATTTGAAAGTATTGTAGAGCAAACTGTATGCTACCACAGAGCGCTCTGTGGTCACATGCAGTTTGCTTGTAAAATATTAAAAAAGCTGAAGCAAACTATATACTATTTCAGATCGAGCAAAGTACCTGTGATTACAGAGCTATCGTTCACGTTGGTGTGGTTATTGTGTGTGGTGTGTAATGCCGTGACATAAGGCCAAGTGACAAAAGGCCAAATTTGTTTGTGACTTAAGGCCAAACATAAAATGGTTTGTCTTGAGCAACAGTACCTTAAGTGGCCCGCTTCGCGGGTTTTCAGGATTTTAACTCCCTTTTCGGGCCTCACACCCGCTCACGCAACTCCGTTGCTCCACTTAGGGTATGTTCAGTCGCCAGGCAGGCGCCTGTAGGAACAGTTTTGTATTTTACATTAATTGGAGTATGTACTGCTGCTCAGGAAAACTGTTGCTACAGGCGCCTGCCTGGCGACTGAACATACCCTAAGCGGAGCAACGGAGTTGCGTGAGCGGGTGTGAGCCCCGAAAAGGGAGTTAAAATCCTGAAAACCCGCGAAGCGGGCCACACAAGATACTGTTGCTCAAGACAAAACATTTTATGTTTGGCCTTAAGTCACAAACAAATTTGGCCTTTTGTCACTTGGCCTTATGTCACGGCACCACACACAATAACCACACCAACGTGAACAATGGCTCTGTAATCACAGGTACTTTGCTCTTAGTTTCCTGAGCAAAATGTATACCAACAAAAAAATCTGCTTTTGATCTGACACAGTATATAGTATGCTCTTAATTTGAATGAGCATTCTGTAGTCTATTATAGAGCGTCGGAGCTCTGTACTGATATACAGTTTGGCAATACGCGTCCAGGTCGGGTGGGCGGTATTGTTGGTCTACGTCGCCTAAGTCGAATGGTACTATCTCTATAGCAGCGGCATTCTCTTCTTCATCGCCATTATAAAGATTGGAGAAATGTTCTTTCCATATCCTCAGCATGGACTGCGGTTCTACTACGATGTTCGATGGTGTTCAAGGGAAACAAATTGGATTGGTTCACTTTTCGGTGAGATATGCCATCAGATCACCAGTGGACCTTTAGCTATACGAAAGCCGTACTGTCATTCATTTAAGAGCTTTCTTTCTTCGAGATATTTTTTGCTGATTGTTGATCAGTGTTTCCATAAACTTGGAAGGAAGTCACGTTAGTGCGATTGATTGGTAATTGGAGAGGGATGAAGGTTCGCCAAATGCTGTTTTCCATTTGCTCGGAAAGATACCCAAAGAGTATGACAGATAGAAAAGCTTAGGCAATGGTTTTGCCAGCGTAGAAGAACACCACTTCTGAACTAAAGGGGGACATAAAATCTAACCAAGCAGATTTATGTTTTTCAAGATCTTTGAAGACTCTCTGGCGACTGTAAGAGTGCGATGTAGAGATTTTCACACAACTTTCTTCATAATTTTTCTTTTATATACCGGTTACTATATAAGGCTCAAATGTTAGTCACTATCCAAGTGACCAATCTAATTATTTGACAAAAAATAACTATCAAAAAAAAAAATTCCTAATCGTTGCTATTCACTTGTTGCAAATGCGTGCACTCACATAAAAAAAAGTGTGTTTCATTTGTTCACAAGTGAGTGCATGATAATAAGTTGTGGCGACCGCGATTTTTGAGTGAGTTGCCTAGACAAAAATTCCCAAGTGGGTTCCTCGCCTTAGTTTACAATTAATTTGGTCAGTTAATGATATTTAAAAAACTATCAGTTTATTATTCGCGCGATAGAAATCGCATATGTAAATGCTCCACAAAACGAAACCCCAAGCTGAACAATAATTGACTTCCCTCCTAAAATAACTTCATTTTTCCAAAATTAGAAAATTAAACGAACCGAAAGTAATTGTGTCCCTTTTCCCTTTTTTATGGCAAAGAAAAAATCTCAATAATTCTTATCAAACACAAAATTATCCCTAAATCTCGAGGGTGCGTGCAAAAATCAAATATTTATTCAATTCTTTCGGAGAAAATAGAACAAAATTCCCAAAAAGAACCCATGGTGCGGTACAGAGCTCTGTGGTCTGATGGTGTGAGAAGGGCATAGTGTTTTGGATTGTGGTTTCCTTTGGAAACGCCAACAAAAAAAATCGTTTAATTAAGTGCGTCCAGGGCCACAGCAGGATTCATTTTCCACCATACACTTCAAGTAAATGCTCCAAGTATGGATTTACTTATGAAGTAATTTAATCAAGTATCCTTACGCAATTGTCCAACAAGAAAATCAAATTTGATTTTACAGCAATTCAAGGACACATTAACCACTCGAATGTTCAAAACATTTTTGTATTCTTCCGATGAGTGCTGATGGTGGTTCGGTTCGTGCATGGTGGATTTGGAGTGTTCGTCATGATGTGCATTTTTGAGTAGGTACTTGCACTCCGGAATCAACTCAATCTTTTATTTTTTTTTTTTTTGTAAAAAAAATAAATAATTTGCACGCACAATTTTCACACCATTCATATGAATGGGAATCTGCTAAGAGTGGGCTTTCGAGTGGGTACAATATTTTTGATGGAAGCACTTAGTAAGCCACCAAGAAGGAAGGAGGTAATAACGCGTGAGGGCCTCTCGAATGGATTGTATGATGCTCTTAGGAGTGGTAATGAGACTTGCGAGAAGTATGTACATACATGTTCATCTCATGCAAAGAGTCACCAATTGAACACTAAAGTGCAATCTTGTAAATGTAGAGACTGGAGAGTCAATGAATGTGGGAAATTATGCAAATCTAAAGAGGAAATTATCTATCAATTTATGGTCATTTGCTTAAGTAAATTACTTTAAATATTGTATTCGAATTTGGTTGGTTGTATTGTCTAAGTACTACATAAATAATTCCTTTACCTAAATCGTTTCCCCGTCAAAAAACACCCCTGAAACACAGATGGAGTCTTTTCATTCTTCAGTCTTAAAAAAATTATTTAAAAAATTTTTAAACTTTTTTACATGTATTCGTAACAATTTTTGATAAAACTTATTATTAAAATGGTAGCAAAGAGAAGAAAGAGGGTGGGAAATAGCCGGGCTAAGCATTCCACATCACATTCGTGTTGTGCGACTTAAGAAAGAATATCCGAATTTAACAGTACGTCCGAAGTTGGGCTCAAGGCTAAACTGATAGGTATACCCTGAAGCGCAAGTATTACGGCTGAATTGATTTAAAAAAGGAATGTAACTAGCTGTGGTCTGTTCATCTGTCTGTTTGGGAATAGCTTAAGCACATAGGTCGGTTTTCTTCAAACAAGTTACTTGTCATTTCTCTGTCCCTAACCCAAGACTCACATATCTTTAAAGACTTAGCTTTAAAGTCATTTCGGAAAATCTTATTTTTCAAACAATTACTCACATATTCTTATAAATAAAATGCACGACTTAGTCACACGAACTTGCTATTATGTAATAGACACAGAATTTCAAAAATGAATGTTAAAAGAGAAAACTTTTCAAAACCATAAAATTAATTTTTTTAACTTTTTTAGAAGTAAGTGATAAAAACAGAATGTTATCTGATTTTTTGAGAAAATGTGATTCTACCTCTGTATGAATGAACAAAAATTATAAGCTGTTGTAGTGGTTTCTTAAAAAATGACCTTTTATAAGCAAAATTTTGAAAAAAAAAAAAAATTGAAAGCCAACTTAAAGATTTGTATTATTGTACGACTAAGAATTAAATTTAAAAAAAAATACAGACCCGTTTATGAGATATTGAATTTTCAAAAATTCAACAACATATTTTGTTCTTATAAGCTTAAAGATGCTATATTCTTGAAAGTTTTTAGAAGCTTTTCTATAAAAAACGTCATTAAATTCCGATATGCTGATAATAAGAAATTCAAAATTCGGAAAAATGGTTCTATGCAGTCAATAATAATAGATCGTTAAAATTAATCGTAGCACACAAAAATTGGCAAAATTCTAGGCGCCGTTTTCAGTAAAATACGATTTTCAAAAATCATTTTTAAACATTTGTAATATGGGTACGTTCGTCCGAGTTTCGAATTTTTGTTATCGAACGTATTTATCAAACATACAAAGCAATCGTATTAGTTTGTGACTTTAGATATATTCAAATCAATGCAATATTTTTCCCACAATTTATCCTTTCACTTATACTTAAATACAAAAACATTTCTATATGGCTGTACATAACGCTTTCCCCCTTATTTTGTATTTTTTGACCATTCCCTGTATCTATCACATCGATAGAAATATGGGCGACTAATGCGCCAGTTATACACATGCATACGGCATACGTAATAGGTAGCCATCATTTAAACTTCTTATTGACTTTTTAATATTTAATTTCAAGACACTGTTCACATTACAATTGAACTTACTCATCAGACTTATTTTGACGTGGTAGAATTTCAAAGTAAAGGAACAAACCTATCTATTTCATAATTTAAATATTGTAATAAAAAGAATGCACCATTGGACTCTGCTACGTAACGTAAAGTTTGTTTGACTTACATATGTTTAAACAGGGATGTTGTTGAGACAGAATTGCATTTTTACACTTATATTCAAACAGAGATGTTATCTGATAGAAAATAGACTGTTTTTACACGAATCCGATTTCAATCTCTGTTTCTCTTTTGGCTTCCTTTCAAATGCATAAGTGCTTTTAAACACAGTGGCTCAAAATTTTAAAAATTTAAAACCTACTCTAAATCAATTTTAGAATGGGAGTCGACTCTAAAAATTGAGTATAAAACGAGAACCGACTTTTTGTTAGTTTTAAAGGACATAAACTATACTTTAACGTTAAAGAGCTCGTTTTACTTTAACAGCAGCAAATAGCTAGTTTATCTTTTAAAAGTATACTTTATCCATATTGACAATGGTCATTTCATACCAAAGCAAATCGAAGAAAAAATGTTTACTGATGTTTTATTCGATTTTTTAAAGATGTTTTTTTGTAAATAGACTGAATAACTGAATATTATAAATTCGAAATAATCGTACGAAAGTGCTCTACGGCGGCGCACAGTGGAAAATAATTGGATGTTTCTGATCAAAAATCTATAACTTTTTTGTTTTTGAAGATAGAGTATTGAAATTTTGCACAAATACAAAGGAGAGTATTGTTTTAATGAATTGCTTTTAATATAATAATAACGATAATAATACTTGCATATTTAGAAAAACAAACTAAAAATTTATAAAAACTCCATGGAACAATTTATAGTAAAGGGTGATTGCAAATAAGGTGTGACAAAAAGCTAGAACTTGTAGGTTGTGTTGAGGCCAGACAAAAATTGATTAAGAGGGGGGTCTTTATCCCCAATTTAGGGGAAGGGGAACACACACAAAATTATTTAAAAATACTTACAATGTCATGCAGTTTTTTTGAAAGACAGAAATCCATTCTTTAATTTGCTTTTTAAATCGATTTATTTGAGCAAATAGTTTTTGAAAAAATTATTTTCAAACTAAAAGTTTTGAAAATTTAATTTTTTCAATACTGTTATCAATTTAAAATCAGATGATCTATTATTTCTAAGACATGAGAAAGTTAGAATAAAATCCCGATTAGTGAGCGTCAAAAGTGAGTAAGCACCTATATAATTTCTGGAGTAACATGGAATTCGATCAACCAAATAAGCAATGAATTCGGATAATAAAAATCAAAAATAATAAATCAAAGCATAAATAAAAATTCAAAATATAGCTTCCTTCAATTTTTCCTAATAGAAACTAAACATACTCCATATTAACGCGTCACAAGTAAGAAAACATCATAAACAGAATATAAGGAGCACAGTAAAACATGATGGTGTGGTGATGTATGGCAGCATATTCGATCGGGAATCTTGTTTTCATTGAAAGTACAATGAATAATCAAGACTATCTAAACATCCTAAGCAATAACCTTCAACCGACCTTATGAAAATTAGGGATGCTTAGCAATCGGATCTGTTAGCAAGACAATGATCCTAAGCATACCTCGCAGTTTCTTAAATAATGAATATTTTATAGGACTTCAAAGCACCACCACCACCCTCCCCAATCGCCGCACCTAAGCTCCATACAACATTTATGGGATCATTTGGACCGGAAAATTTCACAAACGGGTCATCAAGAACAAAGATGTTCTTAAAAGGGTTTAATTGAAGAACTGCCCCAAATATCCTCCGATGTTAGAAATAATATTGTTGTTTCCATGTCACGCTGACTAAGAGATGTTATAAAGTCTAAAGGTGATCAAATGAAATACCCAGTTTTTTACTTGAGGTACTATATTTATAAATAATTTTAAGATATAACAGATGTTTACTCACTTTTGACGCGTAATATATGAAGTTTATTTAGTTTTTATTGGGTAAAAATGCATTAGATCGTTTTTTGAATTTTTATTTTACTTTTTATTTATTGCTATTAAATATAAATTTTATTTTGTATAACTGGAATTCAATTTTTGTTAATTTTTTGGTTTAAATTCCATGTAACTAAAGAAATCATTTACATAGGTGCTTACTCACTTTTGACGCTCAGTGTATAATACGAGTATTATCAGATATAAAAAGGAAAAACGCATAATTGATATGACATTAGCCGTGTTTTTTTGGAAAAGTTATCCGTAGTACAGTATAATGTTATATGAATAACAAATACAACATCCGCAGTAGGATCACTGCCGATAAAAGGAGAAGTGAAAGGTTTAAGGAACATCTCGATTAAGCTGTATTCTAAAAGTCAAATAATGAAGTTGGTTTTGATATTTGCTTATATTTTCAAAAGTATAAGTCGCACGACCATCTGGTTTTCAGTTTTTAATTCCAAATTTATAAAAGCATTGAATTTTTAAAACAAAAATAGTACTAAATAATGTAAACTTTAAAAAAAAATCACTTCGAAGAAAAAAATATTAGTTTTTTTTTTTTAATATTTTGAGTTTGAAAATTAATTTCTCAGAAACTATGTAATAAAATAATTTGATTTGAAAAGTAAATTAAAGAATTAATTTCTAGCTTTAAAAAAACATATAATATGAAATTGTAAGTCTTGTCATTGTTTTTTACTATTTTTTAAAATGGCTCATGTAGCGATTTTTAGTTTTCTGGCTTTAATCATTATTTTACCGATAACTTCCAAAATCGCACGTTATCGCAGCTGATTTTTATAAATGTTTGTTTATAAGAAACTAAGCTACAAATTAATATAAAAAGCAAAGCATCGCGAAGCATCGCTAACTACTAAAAGTCTCTGTGAACTTGAAAAATTTTTTTTTTTTATTTTATTTTACATTTTAATTAATTACTTGTGAAATAAATTAAAATTTATAAAAACGTGAAGTTGTTTTAATATTTCCATAAAATAAGCTTTTCAAAAATGTATAATACTTTACACCTATTCCTACAAAGTCTTATAGAAAACTAAATTTCAAAGTGATGAACCAAACGGCCTTGAATTGAAAATTTAAAAAAATAATAAACTTTAATGCTTTAAAAAAATGATTCATACATATATTTCAAAAAAATTCTTGCACTTTCGTAAAGATTGACTATTTAGCTTTCAGATAAAATTCAAATGTAAAATTAAAAAAAATTTAGTAAAAATCATTTATGATCAGCTGTTGTTCTACCATTTTCCACTGTGCGGCGCCGCGCCGGCCGAGACGAGTATAGCTAAATGAATCTGCACCTTGCAACAACAAATTGAGTTTTTATGCTGTGAATTTGCGATTTATACTTTATTTCCATCTAAAATAATGTAAATAACTTATATACAATCAAAATGTGTACCGAGGTAGTATATAAAATGTACTTTTTTCGGCGAAAAATTATTTGATTTAGAGTTGTCTGTTCTTTTTACTTTTTTTTTGTGTTTTTGTAGTTGTGTGAGTTATGTATCTGTCAAATAAAGGGTTGTTCAACGCAAATTCGCTTAGGTTCTGTTGTAAAACCCACATCAGTTAGAAGGGTTGTCTAACGTGTTTAAAATTATGCAAAAGTTAGACCAAGTCTCCAAGCTAAACGACTGCGTTAAGAAGAGCCGGTTTTATTCCTTAAACGAGAACTGTTTAAAATTTTGCGCCAGTGATTTTTAATATAAGTTAACTTTTTTCATGCGAAAAGGAGTCATCTCTTCGCACTCCTTAGTCCTTACTCTACTCAGTTAAGCGAATTTCACTGAGCGAACCCCAAATATAAATAAAGAAAACCACAAAGAATAATGAACGATAACTACGCATTTTCCCAACCTCAGCAATTGCGTGTAAAGCCAAATATATTGTTCAAATGCATGACAAGCACGTGTAAGTAGATGTGGATGTAGGCTTGAAGAAAAATCAAAATCTTTTGATTTTCCTTCAATCTACCGTACAGCATAAAATTTTTTTATATGCAAGATTGATGATTGGTCATACATTTATTGGTTCATTTGCAAACGAAAATTGTATGATGAAATGAACAGACAAAATGAAACAAATTAATCGTAATTACAAATATGTACATATATCAAAAAAAATTCGAAAAAACACAATTTTGCAGAGAAAAAAAAACTCACAAAGAGCTACCAAAAATAAAAGATTGAAGACTCAAGCTTGATGTGTGTATATACAACTTTAACCAGAATTTACTAATAGACTTTCACGGGCTTATCATGCATTTAAACAATGTATATCTGGCTTCACTTCGCCACCACATATGTATGTACATATGTCTCTCGCAAACATGCTTACAAATTGCAGAGTGATATCGCATCGTTTGAAAGCAGTCATACTACAACTATTTGCTCGGAGCATTAATAGCTTCTTTCACATTCTCAAATTTGTTTGACAAGCACGGCATGATGAATATTTGATGCATACAAAAAGGAGCGTTCACAAACATGCTGTCAAACATCACTTCTCATTAGAATTTTGACCATGGCAGACCAGCTTACTTAACGAACATGCGTTCACATTCTCAAATATGCTTGTCATACAGCGAAAATGTCAAAAAAAAAATTTGTTTGTCAAGCCACTAGATGGAGCGTTCACCTTATCAAAATCAAGCCAATCCCTTAACTTTTTTTTTAGATTTCTGTACTTTATCTTACTTCTTCTGTCAGAGATTTATAAACCGATTGACATCATTCCCACCTTGTAATAGAAATTGTTAAAGTAAATATAATTGCCACTAAATTTTTTAATCCATTGAAGTCGTAGTCATCATCCAGTTCATGGCTTGACAGATGGAGAACGATCTACATTTTAATATAGTGAAAGCTAAAAGTATATTTTGATATAATATAGAATATTTAATTCGATAATTAAAATAATTATATGGTATGACAGATAAGGGACGAATTAAATTTTGACGTATCGAGAATATTTCATTGCAGATTTCAACTGATTGCCCTGAAAAACATTTTTCGGTTTTTTAAATGTCAACTCTGAAAATGCAAAAGAAATGTTGGGGGATTGAATTAAGTTTAGCCAGCAATGGAAAGTAATAAAATCGAGATTTCAGTACTCAAAGTTTTCAATGTAAGCACGATATCGTAAGTATGCAATATTTCCAATGTAAACAGGGTGTTAAATGCAATCGTCGGTAAGGTAGATTGCTACACGGAACTTGTAACCGTAACGTGTAACCGTAACGTGTAACCGTAACGGGTTACACGGAACTTATAAGTTTTACCCACGTTTTCGATTCACTATACCGCCGGGAAAGATGTTTACACATCAATAAATAAATTTGGTGGTGCAACAGCTTGAAGTGAACCAGAATCTAGTGAGGTGGCCTACAAGATTCCTAGAGGATTACACCCCTGAAAAACTTTTTTTGCAGCATCAGAGAATCGAATTCGAGATCTACCGCATACCGCATGACAGTCCAACACACTAACCAATATGCCAAAAGGTACTAAGGTAAGGACAGTATTCAAAAACTGTTAATTTTAAAATTAAAAAAAAATCGACCATTAGGTTTACGAAAATTAGAATTTTCAAAGGAATTAAATTAAATTTTCAAACACAATGATCTTCAAACTTTTAAGGAGCCTTAGCATTCAAAATTTGATCAAATTCAGACAGACAGACAAACAGAATTGGGACACCCACTTTTTTCGGCTTGCCTTTCATCGTTATGTAGGCCTTCGGCATAATTTTTAATCCGTTTGACTGTCATGCAGAAGGGCTTGAGTTCAAAGGTGTACTACCTCTTGCGAGGAATTGACATATCCTCCAAAAGTACCTATCACTTGTCATGAAAAGTGCTGCTCATTAGCCTTTCAGAGTTGGCAGAAAATTGTAAAATTGTAACTGTTACTCAAATCCTGGTAATACGCACATAGAAATGCTTGAGACTAATAAGTCACTAGGTCTTGGTTTTCTTCGAGCTGTTGGACGACCATTTTTTTATTATTACTACCATCGTAATGTCTAGTCTGCTTAAAATCTCGAGTTCGATTTTTTTTACGAATCCATAACTTGCTATGTATGTACTTATATGTAGTACCTTTATACCGCGAGTAAGAATCTCTAGTTGACCAATAAAACTAGCGGATCTTTTATATAGGCTCCTTTAAATAGGATTTTGTTTAAGGTTTTTTCAGAGTTATATCACTTTGGCGAATATCCTAGAAATAAGACACCAAAAATCGATATGACCTTGAAAAAACTTTACAAGTTCATTGCAAAATGTCTGGCTGACCCCAGTTGCTGGTGCAAATTGTTGACCCTTTCTCACGATCTAGTGATCTTTCGGATGATATATATTGTTTTGCGAATAGCCCACAAATAAGGTGCCAAAAATCTTGCGTGACCTTGAAAAACATAAGCTGTAATTTCAATTTTTCTATGGCTGCAAATTTTATAAGACTATTTGACATTTTTTGAACAATAACTAATAAATATTTGGGTTGTCAAGATCCCAGACCCCTAATAACAGAGATTTTGGTTAAAATAACTTGAAGAGAAGAAATCGTTAATTTTTAGCATAAAGCATTTCTGGAATTGCGACTTGTTGAATGCAACACAAATCTTAGGCTGAAAAGGTCTCCCTTTTACCAAGAATTTAAAATCTACCCGCTACAAACTCTTCACCGAATTAGTAACTTTAACAAGTTTTCTACTCCTGAAATGTTGTCGGAGAAGTCCTCATGATGAATAAATGACCAAAACCTCAAAATTTAATTGGCTTCCTCATGATTGGGCTAAGTGCAAAAAATGTGAAAAAATCTTTGGACTAATCGGAAAACGTAAACACATAACAAACTCCCTATTTAATTTATATATATTGTTAGTTTGGTGCTTCGTTAGCAAACCAATTGGTTATGCACAAAGATATAGTCCATTTTGTGTTTCAGTCAATAAAGCGGAGGACACACCACACACATAACTACCATACGCACAAAATCAATAAAAACTTTGGACACAAAACAAAAAGCTTTCTAAATTGCCATCATTCACATCACTGCCCAAATTATAATAAAATATTCAAACCTGTTTATCATTTGTCAAGCTAAATAGTGTCCGCTTTGATAGAAAATAACATACCTACCTGTCTGATGATGGGACTACCATTAGCATACATAGCGAGATAGCCCCCAATAGCCCAAAATCAATGCAGTTTTTGGGGTCTCTATACCTTAGCAATAACTCTAACCCCAAGCCTCGAATAGGAGCTCTTCCAAAACTTGCAAACTCTATAGTACATCACTGCAAAAGGACTTTATTCATTTACATCCCCATACCTATGTTCCTGTGTTTGCTGGTGGCATTATACCATTTTGGCCATTTGGCAATCTAACTGCACTCAGGACGCCGTAAATATTCGAAATGTCATTTGAAATCCTAATTTACGCTCTCGCATTGTGTGTGTGATGAGCATGCAATCAAAATTTAGAATTTCTACACAATGCACGACCCTCAATTCTGTGTATTGCCTCATTGCAATGTCCTTTTTCCTAGAACCCCATCACTTTATGCCTTAAATCAGCTATACCAACCTAGCCCACAACGGTACAACCCCCAACACACGGAGAGAGACGGAGGGTAATACGTACCTATAGGAAAATTAGTGCAACATAACTTGTAACGGTATGATTGCATTTTGCACAAGGATGAGATATACATCCTTCACAAAGCCAGGCGAGGCGTGGGGCTTCTGTCCTCCCGTCCTCCAAATATTTGGGGGGATTATTGCGAATGCGTTGGATGTTGGATATGGTTCCCATCAGAGTCATGATAAAGATGGAGGTTATAAAGGCAGTTTTGACGCAAGGTATGCAGTATGCACTGCGCTTTTCGGTCCATTGGCATTGGCATGGGCACAAACATCATGTACATATATAGAAGTCCCTGGTTGCGTATATGTGTATGTATAACAAAGCGACAGGACCAAGCAAATGAACTATATGTTCGAGTTATAGGAGAGTGTAGGCGTTTTCGGTGGGTTGAATTGGTAAGCATAATCGAATATTGGCATTTCTGACATAAGTCCAGATGGATTGTGCTCTCCTCGAGTCGATAGTTGGAATTGTTGATTAGGAATGTACAGGGTGATGTGTGTTTCTATTTCTGTTGAAAAAGCCAACTTGTTCGATTATAAATTGTGCATTTCACGGATGTTAAAGATTGAAGTATATTCCTATACTTACTTAAATATTAGTTGAATTCTAAAGGTTTGTCAAACTGCATGGAATCAGAGTGCGCATAGTTGTTCGCTTTAAGTACTTTCCAAGTTTGAAATAAATACTCTCCATACGTGAGAGCATCATCTCTAATATTTGACGTTTTTCTTATTAACCCATCACGGTAGAAAAGTGAGTATAAGAGATCTATGTACTAGTTAGTACTGAGCTTGCAGGTTGAAGAATGTATGCTCTTTCGGAGAATGTTCATAATTCTCAATTTTATTTATGGAACCTCCTTGAACACAACCTTCAAAGTCTCATTTAAATATAAATCTGTCAAGTGACTTAAAAATGACTGCGTTCAGCGACGAATAATGTTGAAATAAAATAAATTAATAATAATTACGAGAATTCCTGTTAAAAATAATAATTTTGACCTTAGGTTCTATGTATTAGCTGTCCGTAGCCGGCATTCAAGAATGATTGCAGACTTTTATTTTTCTCTGTAAGTGCGCAAATCAATGTATGAAATCACTACATCTCTGCTAGAGTTAAACTAACCCTCAAATCGTTCGTGCAGAATGTCAATCGTGGCTTCCACCTTGTGGTATGAAGAGCTAAAATCACGCATGTCGTATAGATCCATATGGTTCAATTTAAACCATACAAAATTGGTTATCATCGTTTTGTTGCGCTAGCCATTGACAGTGACCGCCCCACCAACGTCGTTTTCGAAAAAGTATGGACCAATGACGTTGCCACCAAAATACACACCAACCGGTTACTTTTTCAGGAGGATGCATTGTCACCTGGTGAATCTAGTTTGGGTTGGTGTAGACCCATAAAAGGAGATTTAGCTTGTTAACACAGCCATTCATCCAAATATGCGCCTCGTCGCTAAAGATGATTTTTCGACCAAAATTGGGGTCGTCTTCCAAACGATTCCAGTCAGCGAACAAACGGTGTTGGTTTTCAGCTCCTGGGGCAGTTGTATCTTGTACGGGTATAAGCCCCAAGTCCCGATGCAAAATTCGATAAGTCGAAGTTTGCGAAAGGCCAAATTCTTCACGAGCGAACCTCGACTGATTGATTACCAAAGCGGTTTCTAATTTGGTCACCAAACGTTGAAGAGTCGACTATGAAGACCCACCACGTCTACCGTAAAATTAACGCAACCTCCGCAACGTACTAACGAGCACTCATTTTGATTTTTTTTTTTTTTTGACTTGCTGTTTAGTTGTGTTGGTTGCCATCTTGATTTGTCATCGGTTACTGAATAACAAACAAGATATTTGACAGATGTCAACAAACCAACATGGCCGCCACAGTTCACCAAAATCTACCCGTGCCAATTGAAAAACCCTACAATTAGAATATCCTCAAACTGCATATATAGTTGAAGACAACTATAAATGCCAGTCGAACTGACGTAGGTAAGACGTCAAATTATTTCTTCATTGCCGTAGAGATGGACGATCTAATAAAATAATGTAATATTTTTACTTGGTTCGTTAAATAAAACTAATTACTCTTTTTAGTATTTCTTCTTTATTTACACTTTCCAAATCAAAACAATAAATCTCAATTTATAATCAACTCAAATACTATTTATTCAAATTTAAATCACACTTGTTTAATAACACTTTCCACAATCCAATAAGCAAACCTTTTGCACACTTTCATAGTCAAAAATGAACTGTGTTGTGCTCACCGCGAGCACTCCCTTATATACTCAAGTTAGTTGTTCTCGAAGGTTCTTGTCTTGGAATGTTCTAGATGGTTGGAATAAGGGGAAATACATTTGACATTGGAAAAGAGCTTTTTGTATCTTTTGTATGGCGCTGTAGAAGTATAAAGCTCTGTTCGCAACAATAATTTGTTTCGGTCCTTATTCGGAATTCCATCCCAACAAAATGCACTTTTTTTTTAATGAATCGATAAAAAAAAGTGTGCTGTTGATAAAAAACATCAAATTATGGAGGAGAAACACTTTTTTATGGTAAAAAAGTGAAGTATACAAAAATTAATATAGGCCATAGGGTAAATTCAAAGTTTCTTTAAATCCAGATTCTGTAAATGCAAAAGAAACCTTGCATACACCCAACCTCGCACCTACCCCAATTCCTATAGTGTGCCCAAGCAGGGGGGTTGCAGGGGGGCAGCATGCCCCCCCATACATATCTCACTGTTTATAATCCGCCGTAATGCGTAAGCAAGCAAAAAAAGCAAATATCCCATAAAAAAGTGGTTTTAGTTATAGTACTGTGGCTGGTCGGCTTATACTTCACTTTTTTACCATAAAAAAGTGTTTCTCCTCCATAATTTGATGTTTTTTATCAACAGCAAATATTTTTTTATCGATTCGTTAAAAAAAAGTTCATTTTGGTGGGGGGGGAATTCCGAATAAGGGCCAATAGTACTGTGGGTGGTCCGCTTATACTTCACTTTTTTACCATAAAAAAGTGTTTCTCCTCCATAATTTGATGTTTTTTATCAATAGCAAACACTTTTTTATCGATTCGTTAAAAAAAAAGTTCATTTTGGTGGGGGGGGGAATTCCGAATAAGGTCCTTTGTTTCATGAAATTTTTGGTCTGTATTGGAAATTTCCATTGCATGTCTGATTTTCTGAAATAAACTATTGCCTGGGGAGGCGTGGGGTTGGAATTATTTGTCAGTCAGTCAGTTCGACGACAAAGGACTCATTCAACCGAATCTCTCCTTGAACTTGTGTGAATAGAAAAGAAACATAACAATTTCAGTAGAATTACAAATTTATTGAAGTGAAATAAATTCATTGTTTTGACAACCATTCTTTAGAGTTTTCAATGCGTTCATTGCAGCACTTGGTTATGTGTAGTTCAATATGTATTCCACACATTTGCAACGATTAGTCTTGCGATTTATTAGTCAAGGCGAATCGTGAATCGGTAACGGGTAGTTTAAAACGGTAAGTCGCTTGGAAGCAGTGATATTTTTGGAATAATAACATTCTCGCCACAAAACCTCGTCTACTTCTCCACCCTGGTATAATCGCAAACTTCGTTCTCTGCGAAATAAAAGAAATAAGTTGTGGGAAACTTACCTCCGTTCTCGTTTTCCTACTGACTATACTCTAACTATCTGGGTTCTAATCTCCATTTCACCGAGCTATGCAATTCCCTTTACCAGCGTTATCTAATGGAAACGCAATCCAACCTTATCAAAGACCCTAAGTCATTTTTTCAGTTTGTTAACTACAAAAGAAAATCCGATGGCTACCCAACCACTCTCTCTTTCAATAACGAAACATCAAACGATCCTAACACTATCGCCAACCTTTTTGCGACATTCTTCAAACAATCTTTTGCTGATGACTGCTTTGTTCCTGATTCAGCCTATTTCAATTATCTACAAAGTTTTTCTGTTGGACCGCTTCTCCCTCGTTCCGTCGATCCCCATCTCATCGAATATAAATTGAATCAACTTAACGATGAATTCAATCCTGGTCCAGATGGTCTCCCTGCCATACTTCTAAAAAAATGCTCTTCCATCCTTTCTCTTCCCCTCTCAAAAATTTTCAGCCTTTCCCTAAATAAAGGAGAGTTTCCTGAGATATGGAAATTATCTTTCATAACCCCTATTCACAAAAAGGGTCCGAAGAGCGATGTTAATAATTATCGTCCCATTGCCAAACTTTCACACATACCCAAACTCTTTGAAAGTATTTTGTATGAAACCTTAAGTTTCCACTGCAAATCTCTCATCTCCCCCTCACAACATGGCTTTCTCAAATGCCGGTCTACAACCACTAACCTTGTTGAATTTGTATCCGTCACCCTTTCAGCCTTAGAAAAAGGCTACGAAGTCGATGTAATCTCAACCGATTTCAGCAAGGCCTTCGACAAAATTTCCCATAAGCTTATTCTTTTCAAATTGTCCACTCTCGGCTTTGAACCCTCTTTGTTACAGTGGATCTCTTCTTACCTTGAAAACCGTTATTACAGCGTTCGATTTAGATCTGCCACCTCATGCCCTTTCTTAGCTACCTCCGGTGTCCCCCAAGGCAGCCACCTCGGCCCACTTTTGTTTATTCTTGCTATTAATGATATTGATAGGGTCATCAAACATTCTTCTGTCTCTCTGTACGCTGATGATACCAAGTTTTTCAAGACCATTTCCTCAACACATGACTCTTCGCTTATTCAAAAGGATCTAGACAGTTTTTCAGTTTGGTGTCTAAAAAATTGCATGGAGCTTAATGTCGTCAAATGCCAATCAATTACTTTTTCACGCAAACGTAACAAATCTCCTCCCCGTCTCTACCTGCTCCATAATCAACCCATACCCACAGTTGATAATATTCGTGACCTTAGCATTATATGTGACCCAGAGCTTAATTTTCTCACTCACATAGACGATATCATTCTCAAAGCAAACTCAGTGTTCGGTTTCGTCAAAAGATGGTCCAAAGAATTCTGCAACCCCTATGTAACCCGGTCCTTATACATATCGTTTGTTCGTCCACTGCTAGAATACGCCTCTCAAGTTTGGAGCCCTTACCAAATTACTCATATTTCCAGAATCGAAAGCATCCAACGTCGATTCCTACGCGTTGCTCTTCGAGGTCTATCATGGAACAATCCTCTGATTCTGCCTCCCTATCTAGATCGACTTAAACTAATCAATCTGAATTCGTTGGAAGAACGAAGAGAGATATCAGACATTCTCTTCATTCATCGACTACTCTCCGGTTCCGTTGACTGCATGTCGCTCTACAACTCCATCTCTCTCAATACTAATCCCCGTAATACACGAAACCCTCGTCTCTTTTATATACCCACCCACCGAACCTCTTACGGCTCCAACGAACCTGTCTCTCGCATGCTACGGGCTGTTAATTTAAACATATGCTTCTTCGACTTTAACCTGAGCACTCCTTCCTTAAAACTCCTGCTTCTGAACCGTCCTCCCCCTCACTAACCTTAGCTTAAGTTCTTAGTTTTTAAGTTAGATTAAGAATTAGCTTGTATTAAGCCGAATAAATGGGGGTTTTGCCCCCACCAAAATTAAATTAAAATTAATTCTCGCTTTTGATTATTTCTATGATTCTCGTTGCTCTAATACATACATTGTTCATCAGCTTCTTAACAACGAGACTTGTTTCATTGCATAGTTTCAGTTGGTTCCGGTTGCGTAACGTGATTATCAACAAGTCGACTTTAAACTTCGAATTGGAGAATTTTACGCTTTATATTTAGTTATACATTTACACCAACTAACAATACTTTTGAAAATCGAATTTACCTCGTGCTGAAGTATCCATTCGAGACTCGACCTTTGACAGCACATTTCAAAAGGCAAACGATGATTCTTTTTTTTATATCATGGCAGTGAAATAGAAAGAATAATCTATAGCAAATGATGAAATCGAACTAGCCTCAAATATAATACCTATGGAAAAAAGTCAGTTCGATTGGAAAAATTACGATTTGAAGGAGATTAAATCACACTTAACCTCGGGTTAATGGTCGATGAAAACGTACATAATTTAACGCACTAAACATGGGTGTCAATTCAATTCTTTTTTGTTATATATAAATATTCAATATTTGTTGTTATGAACAAAAATGGCAGGTGTCAAAGTAAACGTCACTTTTTTCTTATTAAAATTTTCATAATGTAAAATAAAATTCAAATATCCCACTTCTTCGGTGGATTTTCCTGGCATTTTCTTTCATATTGCTCTGAAATTATACGACCACAACGTTAAATGGGCAGGAAAATGGAACATGCTAGAAGCTGGATATCTCAAGAACGACATAAAATATGAAATTTGCTTGAACAGAATTACAAAAGCTGGTATTTCTTCTAAAAAAACGACCTAAATGAAATTTCTCTAATTAGTACTAACAGAGCAGTTATCGGTAACATGAGTCATGGTAAACCAAAGTAAGCCTTTCTTTAAATCCCCGATATATGATATACAATTTGGAGATAGGCCCTTACTATTGAAGGATTTTTTCTTATTATACCCAAGAATCACGCCCTAAGATTTTATGTATGAATAAAAAGACACCCTGCATATAATTTTTAAGAACAAAATTTAATTTCAAAAACCAATTGACCCCTCTTTGAGATATCGAATTGACCCGTGGTACCCGTTTCGCTAAGAATGCATGCTCATCATTTTACCCTCGAGCCTAAATTTGGGCATACCGTCAAATACAACGATTAATTTTTGAGTCGCACAACAGGGGGTTATGGTATAATATACCCGGCACGGTTTACCCTTGCAATTTCAATTTTCAAACATTCAAGAACAATGTTCACGGATTTACCCCCCCCCCCCCCCTCTGATTTCACCATCGCTCGTGCTGTGCTTAACATTATAGGGGCCTCTCAATAAACCCTTGAGCGTTTATGTCTTTTGAAAAATGTTTGAGAAAAAATTAATTTTCTTAATTTTCAAAAAAATTTATTAAGGCCCAATTATTCAACCTTATTCAAAAAAAAATATATATATATATATAGCACACTGCTAGTTTTGTAAATCACCTTGTTATGTCCTGCAAACTAATTTTTAAGGTTGTTTTTATTTTCTAATACATTTTTTTTTTCAATTATTTCTGTAACCAATCGAGATTCTTTTTTTCCAGATCTACTACGCACGAAGGACAGTCTTCAATGGTATCTACGTCATTCCTAGATGAAGTCCACCTGAAATCATGAAAACAACCATCCCAAATCTAATGTCTATTCCTGACAATAATATTACAACAAAATCCCTGCGTATTTTTCGAACTTCAACTAAAACCATCAATTTATTTGAAAAATTCAGCCACAACACTTTTCAACTTCACCCTGCACTTAAACCAACATCGAGCACTCAGTGTCAATTGACAAAGTCATGCATAATTGTTAGCGAATGCACTTTGAACCGATGGCATATACACAATAAACATCATCAGCATCACAAATACCCGGTATCAATAAATTTACCTATTTGTAGGTCCACCTCAACCCAACCTCCATGCCATTTCCCATACATAAGGGTAACACCCCCCCAAAGCAGACCATCGAGAATAATGTATCGCTACCAAATTGCTGACCCATTGTGTAATCATAAAATCAACGATGCACCACTGTTATTGGATTAGAAGCATACAAACGCACACAGAATCCTATCATCATCCCCGCTCCCAATTCCAATCAAAGGAAACAAATTTTCATTTGCGTATTTTCACAAAGACCCCAAAGCAAACATCCAAAACTATACAGAGAACCTGGAAAAGCACATACGATGCAGCCTTCCAGAAGAATTTCAACTAAAAAAAATACAAATTCCCAGAAATGCATTTTACAACTTTACACAAAGAAAACACAAACTAGTAGCGCGCCATGGACCAAACCAAAAGTCCAGAGTAAAGCATCCCGCATGGCATCGCATATCCCAATTAAAACGGAGGGAGCCATAAAATAGTCGATCACTGAAAACGATGACATTTTATATCATCGTTGGCATCATCAATATCATCTCTCATCCACCTGTGTTCGAATCCCGATCCCAACCGATGCCATCGACCAAGGTGTCCAACTCACAACCTAATCATGGGTCATGTTGGTGGATCACCCAACGGCGCGATCGTCTTCTCTCTCTCCTATGGAAATATTGAATTTCATTTCTAATAAATCTCTGATCGTGGAGGTTTTCCAATGAAGTCGTAAAGATTAAAACAAACCAACAGAGCTGCGATTAAATCGAGGTGGCCCGATCTCCATAGAACGGCAGAGACCTCAAACCGATCAATCAATAAAACCAAAACATACAAGTGGCCCCCGATGTGAACTGAACTTTTTATGGCCAAAAAGCGGTTATTGGTCGGCTGTTCGGATAATAAAATAAAGTTGTTGTCCGATGATCAGCCGGGGAATCACCTTCAACTCCGTCCGACGACACTCGAAAGGGTGAAATGCTGTTCCTCCGCTAATGGAATCCCAATAAAACAAACCAATAAAAAAGAAAGAACAATTAGAAGAAATGATGAGAACAATTCGAGTAGCCCGATGAAGAAGAAGAATTAACACATTTTCCTGGAAAGCCTTTCTTTCTAAAAACCACGAAGGGAAAAGATAAAATTATCGAAGAACCATTTCTTAATTGCATCCAAAAGTTTCAATAACAATTATCATCGTTCGAATAACACACGAATTTATTTCGGAAAAAAAAATTAAATGTATTTAGAAGCAATAACAAACGTAAAGTGAATAATAAATTTTATTCCAGAATGCTATAAATTTTAGTTCGGACGGGGGAGAGGAGCATACTTTTATATTATGTAGGAGCGTAGAGTCGAAGTCGGTAAAGACAGCGGACGCATTGAGGAGATAATTTGTGTGATTGCACTATGCTAAACATCGTTTTGAGTGTGTGTTATTGTTTAATTGGGTTTTAATTGCTACCAAAATGTCGGTTTAATAGGCTGGAGACCTTTTCAGCTCTTGTCTAATGGGTCAGGACAGAAGCACTAATCGATGGCTCTTCTCATTCAATTATTGGGAAATTGTTAATAATTGTGTGATTGGCTATTGATAGGAGGGGTTGGGAAAAACAATTTGACAGCATTTCTAAGAAAAACTAAATATTGGAAGTTTTTCAGGAAAAATGACAAAATTAAATCCTCTTCAAATGGTGAAACACATCGCCAACTAAAACAGTTATGTGACGCAAGTAAGGTTGAAACGAAGCGTTACTACACCTACATACCGCCTTATTAAATAATTATTCAGTTTGCACCTGAAGTCATGTAACCATTGCTAACTTGGAATTCCCTACAATTTTGTCTCTTATCTTCTCAATTCACACTGACTTACAGCCGCATAGTTCATAGGTGGAAGTTAAGAAAATACCAAAATTGTTCAACTGTCTAGGGAAAAACAAACCAATGCCTGAAGTCATCATCAACAACAGCATTGAGCTGACAACAACAGCTGACAAAGTGGAAGTTTTCGGGAATCACTTCGGAGAAAACTTCACACCTAAGCTATCAACGGACTCTGTGTTCCTGGATTAAATCAGGACATCCGTCCAGCTAACTTTACAGCCAAATTTGGTAGGGTTGGAGTTTGACGACCATCTTTCAGCTAAATGCCCAACAGACAACCCTCAACTATGCCAAGCAGAGAAAATTGCTGAAATCATCGTCAATTCCAAGCCAAAGAAGTCAATAGGAATTAATGGAGTCTCCAACAGTGATGCAGTGATGACACTACTCACAATCATCATAAACAACTGCGTCAACAACTGCTACTTCCCTAATAAGTGGAAAACAGCAAAAATCGTGGCAATCCCGAAGAAATGCGCTAAAAACCTGGTTTCCAACTATAGGCCTATATCCCTCCTCAACAATATCAGCAACATTCTGGAAGAAGTTATATTAAAGAGGCTCAAGAAGTACTGCAACATCATCCCAGACATGCAGTTTGGCTTTCGGCAAGGGCATTCAACACTGCATCCGTTACTAAAATTCCAGTCTGACATCTCCTTAGCACTCAACAGCCATCGTGCCACCGTAGGATGCTTTCTGGATGTCGATAAAGCATTCGACAGCGTATGGATAGAAGCCCTTTACCATAAACTTCAAGTACTTGGATTACCTTTCCCACTAATAAAAATATTATTTTCTTTTCTCTCTTTGAGGAAATTCTTCGTTGGACCAGACAGTTGCAAGTCTTCAATCACATCCATCAAATCCGGAGTCACCCAAGGATCGAAGCTGTGTCCCTTTCTATATAGCCTGATGACGTCTGATAAACCCGTGCCAACTGATTGCGAGAACCTGCTTTTTGCTGACGACTCACTGACCTACGCCTCATCGATAGCGCCAAAACTTGCAGCTCGGAGAGTTGAAGCCCACGTTTTCAGAGTCTACGAGTACTACAGAAAGTGACTTATCCGAATAAACACTGCCAAATCTGAGCTTGTGTGTTTCAGCAGACCCACCAGCCACCACCAATGACAACCGTTGTCGTTCTGCAGCCACTTGCAAAAATCTGACCCTGAAGCTCCCCGATGGGTCGACGATAGCAGCCAAACGAAATGTTAAATACCTCGGAGTCCTCTTCAACGAGCTGTCCAAATTCAAACCTCACTCGAGGCAGGTACTAAGGAAGACAAACTTCGCGTTTCACCGCTTGCCACCATTGCTAGCCAGAAGAACCGGACTAAGCCAGCCAGTAAAACTACTGATATACAAGCAGCTAATCAGATTAGTCATCAGCTATAATTTTTCTGCATGGTACACCATTTCGAAGACAGCAATGCAGAAGCTTCAACTTCGAGTGAGCATTGCTTGTGAAAGAAGCGATGAAATAAGAAAACATTCCGACGGTGCTCAAGATATGGGTATGAATCCATGATAGCTCTGTTTCCAATCAGTTTTAACGCTCTGTTCTGAATTCTATCAAATAATTGGAGAGAAGTTGAGCCTGCGCCTGCCCAAAGACTTGATAACTCGAGTTTTGAACGTATAAACGCCTTATAAATAATAGCCAGATCAGATGGGGTAAACAATTTCTTACATCGATATAGAAATTCTAAGCGTTTAGCAACATTTTTGGCGGTCTCGAGAATGTGATCATTACAACGAAGATCATTGTTGATACATACATATACCGAGTACTAAGGGCTTTTCGTTTTCTTGAATGCAAGTGCCGTTCAAGGGCAATGGCATAGGGAGGACATTTTGCCTCAATGACAATAGATAGCATTGAGTTTTCGAAACATTAAACTCCACACGGTTTTGTATACCCCATTTAACAATGCTGTAAATATCGGAATTTAATGAGCTAATCATCAATGTGATGGAATACAGCCTAGTATCCTCTCCCGAAAAGGGAAAGGACTCCAATCTGGCGAATCTTGAAAAGTCAATAAATCTAAACTAGTCTCTGATGTCCAATGAAACATAACAAAAAGGTAGTAATCAAGTGCTTGTCTGCTTGATTTCACCAGACTTGGCATAAGTAAACCACTATTATATTTATGCTTTATGTCTTTATGACATGCTTAATGGCGGTTGTTGTCAAAATTGACAATATAACTTCTTCAGCAATCTTCGATATTAAAATTGGGCTTCAGCGATTCTTTTCAGCATTTACACCAGCAATCTGAAAATTAGTCTAACTAACGCAAGCTCCAAAAGTCGGCCATCAGAACTCTTTTGCAGTGTAACTTCGAAAAGATTCAGCTACTCGTATATTGGGATGACTGGAAGTTGAAAATCAGACTTCAGAAATGTGAAACTATTCTGCCTAGAACTCCTTTGCGTGGAGCCTCAAGGGATATGAGAAAGAAAAGAACTGGTGCAAACTAGTGATCGTAGGGTAACATGAACAGCCACTTGCAATTAAAAATGTAGTTAAGAACCTTGACATTTGGTTGGATCCGTATTTGTATTTCGACATATGTACATATAAATGTTGGAGGAGCTTTTGCCCTGACGAAACGGTAGTTTTGTACCAGCCGGCTGTACAGCAGGGTGAAGATGTGTTGTTACATGGCCTTTATCCGTGTGCTCAGTGTTGTTCAACGTTGTCCCATCTCAAATAGAAAATATTCGGGTGTTCGAGAGGTCGTGTCTTCGACATTGCCTTTTGGATAGTTGCATTACACAGAAATCCAGAGTCGAAGTACAAACATTATTATTCCAAGCAGGCTTTATACAACCGAGCTAACATAAGCAGAATTGATAATTTTTTGTTAAAGCTGATTCGGGGTCGCATTGCGAGAGCGACGTCCTCGACCAACAGCCTACTTGCTTAACGACAATTATTACGAGAGTGTTCGTCTAAGCGGGATTATCAAAATTCTAGGTGCCGTTTGCGAGAAAAATACGATTTTCGAAAACCAATTTTTAACATTGGTATGGAGGGTACCGTTATTTTTATGTTAAATAAAAAATTTTTCTCACATCTTGTAGATTATATTGGGAAACTTTTATTTATCGAGTATTGGGTTTTCGAAATATTCCATTTTCCATGACTTCCGCAAGATTTCCGGTGATAACTGTTCGCATTTCTGTCGAATATTCTCTCCTTTCGAAACGCTTAATATCTATTATGGCTCGTGCTGTGTGTGCGTTTGCTGCATCTTGTTAAAACCACATGTTCACCAAGCCCTGCTCATCGAATTTCGGCAGTAAGCACCCGTTTATCATCATGACCAAACACTCCTCCCGTATGAACGCGCGCCGCACAGCACATTGGCTGTGAGTGGATGTTATGGCTCTTTGTGAATTATACTCGGATTTTCAGTGCCCCACAAACGAAGATTTTGCTTATTGACGCTTAAGTGGAAATGCACCTCATCGGTCAGCAGGCATTAACTAATAAACTGTTTGCACTTTGTACGGGAACATGTGTTCTCAGTCCGGTGCCCCCACCACCGATTACTGGTAAAAAAATGACACATTACTCCACGCTCTTGCCTAGTGTAACGCTCCATTGCTTGTCTGTTGTGTACTGCAGCTGTCTAGTTCACAAATGTCAAATATAATTGACGTACGACGCCATTTGCAAAAATTTATAACTTCTTACCTCAACCAAAAAAAAACACGAAAAGGAAGGAAACGAAGGACAACCATTGTTTCGAATAATTTTAACGTAATAATAGAAAAATATTATTTTTGTACGACCTGTTCAACAAATAAAAAAAGACTGTTTTAAAATTTTGTGTACCATTTCGTATAAAATTTTTAAAACTCTAAACTTTTTGGACATAAGAACTAGTTCGTACATTTATACATACATTTTTTTGAAATTTACTTCAAAAATATGTATATTCGAACAAAAAACTGATCTTTATAAAATGCATACTAGATATTCTTGAAAAACAGTTGAATAAACTAGACAATAAGAGGCAAATAGAAAAAAAACATGTGTGAAAAAAAAACACAAAAAAGTTCCCTAGAGTGAAATATTTTTTTTTTTCTTTTTTTTTTCTTTTGTCGATAACATTTTTGTAACAAAATCTTCAAAAAATAAAATTTTAACCGCGCGCACACACATGCTTCCTTGTTCCTCCCTATAAATTGAGCGGAAACACTGTGGTACCAAAATGTATGCACAGTTGGGGGATTCTAAGTATCCCAAAGGGGAGGAAACGACACCCTCTAAAAAATGAAAAATAAAAAAATTAAATTGAAAAAAAAACCCATAACGTAAATTTATCATGCTTAATATGGCACGTTGTTTATTCATACCCCATCATGCTCAAAATAACCCCACTCCAGCACTCCATCCCCCATTGGCATCATTGTCGTCATCATGAGACTCCTTAAACACGCATCCTTGTCAATGTCATCCATGTATGGATTCGAGTTCGTTCTGTTGGGTGTGTGTTGTTTTCTTTTTACTGCATATGGAGGATATTATATCAGAAGCAGCAAGGAAACCCCAGAGCATCGCCCGAGATGAGTGAATTAAATGTAAATTTCGCAGGATATATGAAAAGCCATAATGGGTGCCATGTTCGTGTTTTTTTTTTGTTGATATTAAAAGTGCGATGGTTCGGATAATGACACAAGGCGCCCGCCATCCCCGCATTTCAATATCGTGCTGTCGATTTACTGACACACAAGCTTGGATCCTGAAGTCATCGTAGAACTACATACTTATGCACAAGTAATTGAATTAGGGATGCTTTGGTGGGAGTGTTGGATAAATTATGCTTTTGCGTGTGACTCCTGTCGATGCTGAGCGGAGAAATGATTAGATTTTCTTATGAAATGTCAAATACCGAAATTTTGTTCAATTACCAAAATCAATCTTTCACAAATACATCCTGGAAAATTGTGTTCTTATTTTTTGTGTTAGGCATAGGTATGATATAATTAATATCCCAACACGTGCACTTATAAGTAATTGCCTGCATCCTCCCCCAGATTCTACTTCGCCACTGTCACAATACTGCCGCATCCACATGACATCAACTAATCACAAAAATTTATTTTTCAAATTAAAACTTCCTCCCGGCATCCATGTAGCTTAGAGAGGAGCAGGAGGAGGCGGAGAAAGTCGACAGCGGTGATCGACTCACCTTAGAGGCATGATCCCCCCACAGGATGCTCCTGCCAAGTGTCGAGATTTATTGAATTCAATTCAATGTCATTGATGTAGAGTTTTTTGTAGACGACAGCGACGACATACGACGACGACAAAGACAACAAAGACTCCCTCAATTGAACTTCAGTCAACAAGGTCAAGAAAACTATCTTCAAAAATCTAGCTCTGGCTTTAGTTCAAATTTCGGGGTGTGTGGAGCGCAGTGGATCCTATTTTTAAACTCCGAACACAGATGACAATTTCAATTGCTCTAATGTCACTTTGTTCGATATGGATTTCTGTGGGTTATGATCAAATTATGGATGTCTATTTCGGGAACACTTTAGGGACTGTTATGATTATTGTATATTTTTTGTTTACCCAGAGTATGGGGAGCGGTTATGAAAGGACACGTGCCAGTCGTAATGCACATAATTTGTCACCATATACCACTCTAATTGATTCACAAGTTCGTTTAAGATTACATTCGAGTACTTTGGTGTTTTTAATTGAGTTTTTAGCAGGAGTGGAAAAAAACTGACGTACCATGCTCCTGGAAGGTTTATAAGGTTTTACAAATGAGCCATACTATTGGATTGCACAAGCGTGCTGATATTCTTTGTTGCAGTTATGTTTTGATGGTGGATTGGCTATTTTTACAAAAAGATTGGAATTGATTTAATAGAGTCCTATGAATTTGTATAAGCTTTTAAGTCAACCCTCTACTCTTTTTACTTGCGATATAGGTAGATACTATAGTCTATAGGGCAAGTTCTGCATTTGGAAAAAAAATTGAACTCGAGATTTTGATCAAAGTTGACATTACGATGATAGCGAAGACGAATAAAGTGGGTCCGGCAATTCCGTTTGTCTGTCTGTCTGTCTGTCTGTCTGTCTGTCTGTCTGTATGTCTGTAACTCGATATAGAGCCTAAGCCACTGGACCTATTTTCTTCAAACTCGGTAGTTATGGGTCTTCGGTGATTCCCTAGAGGGGAAATTGAAATTTTTTTTTAGCTCTAAAACTAACGGTACCCCCCATACACCCGTAATTAAAAATCTTATTTATCTCGAAAACGGCTCTAACGATTTTGATAAAAAAAATTAGGTATGATATTATGGACATGGACTACGTTTTGGTAAAAAAAAAATTTGGGGCAAAATGTTATTAACCGTACCTGTCATAGAACCGTTCTTTTTGATTTTCGATTTTCTCATTAACGGCTCTAACGATTTTAACCAAAAATTTTCAGCAGGAGTCCCCCTAAGTTTAAAATAATATTGTATATAAAAATATTCGAAAAATTATTTGTTGGGTTTTTTTGAAAAAAATTTTTTTTTGAAAAATCAATATCTTCAAAACCTATGAACGATTATTTTTTGAAATTATTTCCAAAAATCAATATTATTAAATACTTTAAATTCGCATCCCACATTTTTTTCTTGAAAAATTTTAAAGAAATTTCTTATATAAAAAATTTATTTATTTAATAATAAAACGATTTTTTAAAGTTTGTTTGCATAAATTCATACTTTTCTAGAAATCAGACGGCAATTTCATTTTAAATTCATGTTTTATATTTATAAAATGTATTTTAAATTCCAAAGTACTTTTACATAAGAGCAAGTTCGTGCGATCCAGTCGTGCATTTTATTTCTAATATATGTATATGAGCTTGAAAGCCAAGCTATAGATCTTACTTGGTTGTTTGGCATCTTACTGTTAAAATGTTTTCTAGAGTGAAATTGAAACATAAGCCAGAACTTGATGAAGCTTCACTTGTCACACTTTACGAGTAACGCCTTACCATTTATTCACAGACGGAAAGGCGATATTGGCCCAGCTTAACGTTGAGGCTCCGGGCTTCAAATTTTGTCATATAAGACCAATAATAAAATAACCAATAATTTTTCTCTGAAAACAGCTTGAGGCGATCTAATCTACTTTTGGTAGAGTCTGTGTCTTGTAAATTGAGACTGCAGTCGCTCGAGATAGGACTTGGCTACTGCCTTATTAGTCAAAAGAGCCAACAGTAGGATAGAATTCTTGGTTTGATTTTAGCGCTAATATCTCAGTCGGAGTTTATAGCGGAGCATTAGAGACAACGTTCTAACTACCTTGAAGCTATAGCAAAGTTTTGTCCAAGACCTCAGTGTTGGGTGACCTTTCTTGATGGCGTAATATACATAATATGGTCTTGCTCATTTTGATCACCAGAACGTGTTAGGAAAACAGATAAGATTACGATGTTCCATGTTCATAAGTTTTGAATTTCTTTATATTACAAAGGGAAGGAAAAATGGAGCTAGGTAGAGCATTCCACATTCGTGTAAACTTACTTACTTAAGGTGGTGGTTCGGTGGTCTTCCTCTACTGCGTCGTCCCTCCGCGTATGATTTGAAGACTTTCAGCGCCGGAGCATTCGGGTCCATTCGCTCTACATGACCTAACGATCCCAGTCGTTGGACTTTGATTCGTTTGACTAGGTCCGTTTTGCTTTACAGCCCGTGGCGGTCCTTTAGTTGCTGAAGAGAAGACTTTGCTACTCAATTGTCTTCTTAGTCCAAGGAGGCAGCTATTGGGAAGAGTTATTCTCAGTTTGATTTCAGCGCTGGTGTTATTGCCTGAATTTATAGCGGCGCCTAGGTATATAAAATCCTTAACTAATTGAAAATTTTAGCTGTCTTTAATGACGTCGGTTTTCTGTCCAAGGCGTCGGTGTTCTGTGTTTCTTGATGACAGCATATACTTGGTCTTGTTGGTCTTGCCTTCATTTATCGCTAAACCCATCTTCTTCGCTTCCGTCTCAATGCCCACAAATGCCCCACTGATATCACGATTTGTTATTCCAATAATGCCAATGTCATCGGCGTATCTGAGTAATTGGACGGACTTTTGAAAGATTGTGCCTCTTGTATTGACGCGTACGTTTTGCACTATTCTTTCAAGAACGATGTTGAAGAAGTCGCACGACAGAGCATCGCCTTGCCTAACAACCTTTTTTGACATCAAATGCATCGGTGAGATTTTTTCCGACCTTTATGAAGCAGCGTGCGTTCTCCATCGTCATCCTGCACAAACGGACAAGTTTGTCAGGGGTGCTAAAATTGCTCTAAATAGTTCGTTCCTATAGATGCTATCATACGTGGTTTTGAAATCGATGAAAAGGTGGTAGGTGTCGATTTGTAGCCCCTGGGTTTTTTTCAAGATCTGCCGTAATGTGAATATTTGATCGATGGTGGACTTTCCTGTTCTAAGGCCGCACTGATATGGACCTATCAGGTTGTTGACGAAAGGCTTCAGACGTTCACATAATACGGCAGAAAGTATCTTGTACGCGATGTTCAGGAGATTTATGAACCTGTAGTTGGCGCAGTTCAGGGGGTCTCCTTTCTTGAGGATGGAACATATAATATTGAGGTTCCATTTATTGCGCATCTTTCTTCCGACCATATTTTGCAAATGAGCGGGTACATACTCCCAACCAAGTCATCGCGAATTTGGCGCTCGTTCGCACAGTTGGAACTCAGGGCTTCTTTCCTCAGACTAGTTCCAACAACAAATCGGCATCCAAATAAACGCCGTTTTCCTAGGAGCATTACGAGCATTACGGTTGAATTGTTATTGTGGATCAGCGAAAATTGCTATTTCACTAGAACACTATACATTGAGGTGTGACATTGTTCGAGAGATAAATGTTTCTGTTATACTTCAATCATTTTGTAAGCTCTCTTTTGAATTCTATCTAAGAGCCAGTGAGTTAATTAAGCACCTGTCGAAACGTGAAGCTTAAGGCACTCGCTCACATAATTAATTTTTCAAGACTCATTGCTCAATAAGTCTTCCTTCAGGGTGAAATCCACACAGAAATTGACTTTGCTTTTTAACTCATTTACAGTCATGGAACTATTGCAGCTATTTAACTTTATTTCAACCACTGTTGAAGCATATTATATCAAAATTAATTTATTAAAAATTATTCAAACATACTTACATGTATTCAATTAAAAATCTTATCTTTCGAATTATATAATATCGTATATTTATTTTAAATTTAAATCTCGCGCCTAGTTTATACCATTCGCCATAATTTTTGTATTTTTTAATTCGCCTGAGAAACTTTTGTTAAAAATTATGTAAATTTTCTCTCAATTTTGTAAATTTTCTCTCAATTGAAATGTATAAATAGGAGCTTAAAATTTGAAATAAACCTCTTTTCGTGTACTAAAATTCTAAAAGTTAATTCTCGCCATTCTTCTCGTCGCTAACTTCAATTTTGTCGTTTAATTCGCTATTTTCGAAAATATTTTAGACGTTTTAGTTTAGACGAACTATTCAGTATCTAAAAAATATAGTTTCGATACAAGTTCGCTTAAAATATCTTAAAAAGTTATCAACCAGGAGCGCACTATCTTTTTATATTGAAAAAGCCATAATAGAGCTCCCGGGTTGGCGGTCCATGATCGTTCATTTTGGCGCCCAACGTGCATAAGTGCGAAAATCCATTAAAAATCGCTCAAAAATCATTTTAAAAAGTGTAAAAATCATAAAAAATTCATTTAAATACATATACAAATGTACCTCGTGACAATTATTTTCGGTATATATATATGTACAATATAAATTGCACTTAGTGACTTAAAAAACTAAAACTATAATATAAAGTGCATTGAACAATATATCCCCGCGCTTTCGGTTTCGCGAGTGCATGGTGCTGGTAAAAAATCAAAAATCCAGAAAAATCGAACCACTGAAGTCCAGAGAAAAATATTCATCGCTCAACATCCAGATCATCACCCAAAATCGCAACGAAATAGGAAAAGCATACATTGGAATTTGTGGGAGATAAGTATAACATCACCCACCCAGGTACTCTTGGTCTAATTTTTATTCAAATGTGCGTTAATGTGTTCAAATAAATCAATTAATTAACATTTCAAGTAAAAAATATAATATACAACGCACCTTCGATATAAGAAAAAGACAAAAAATCTAAATCATTTATAATATTGAACAACATATCATAGGATATTGTATATAAAATTAATTCGAATCGCCAGAACATACAAGATAATAATTTCATACATCAATCGCTGAACATAAAAATTATTCGATTAGCCTATAGTCATTGGTGTTGTCGCCTCAAAATTTGTTTCATAATCCACAAAAGAGAGTTTTTACGTTCTACATTTGTATCAATCATACACATTCACACACACATATAAACGCTTAACAAATCTTATCGAAGTTACTCATTTTCGAACATAGAACCACACCATTGCATTTTCGTTTTTTCGCTCTAATCGCTCTTACACATATTTGTCATCTCTCACGATCATCATCAACACCCACATATTGAAGCCACTGCATACATACCTGAGTTCGTTTTCAGTGCTCAGATCTTCATTTCGCCCACATACCATTGTTTTTTATGGAAATCGTCATCGTCGTCGTCGCGGGAGATCTTGCTGCATGATCGTTGCACTGAAAAGCTTTTGCCGAATTTGATTTTTTTTGCTATTGAATCCCAAAAACAATATCGTTGAAATTTGTGGATTAAAAGCTTATATCAATTATTCATTTTCATCGATACAATATTGCTTCACTTTGTTTTGAAATAACTACCAATTAACTCCCAAAAAACTAATCGTTGGCTTATGGTTGCCAACTACAATTTTCAATAATTTCTATTGTTTGTTTGTCGCATATTATTTTAACATTTATAAATTTAAAAAAATGAATATGGAAACCCTAGCCGAGTTAAAACAACAACGAGCTTCAACTAAAGGAAGTATAACCCGAATAAAAAATATAGTTTAGATACAAGTTCGCTTAAAATATCTTAAAAAGTTATCAACCAGGAGCGCACTATCTTTTTATATTGAAAAAGCCATAATAGAGCTCCCGGGTTGGCGGTCCATGATCGTTCAACCACCCCGGCTCATCCCATATCTATTCGTTTTTTCTCATCTTCTTGTTGTTCGGCCATGTAGCCTACTAACACATTAAAGGACCTAACATTGGTATCCCAAGTATCATTAAAACTCATCAAAGCTTTTGCAGAATCTGAACCAGATTTCCTGCAAATTTTGTTAAAATTTCTTGAAGTTTCTTTAAATCTAGGGAATAAATATCACCTCACTAAAAAGTTGTACTTTTCTAAGATTATGATTTTGAACGTTAGACAATTATTCCTGCGTACCCCGGAAATAGATTTGATCACTGTTTAAATATTCTGCGAAATTAAAATTCAAAACAAATAACAATCAAATATCAACCATCAGAGGATCTTACTTCATGACATACACCGTACCGATGGTGTCAAGAACACAAGCCATTGGCAATTACTTAAAGATTTTATTGCAGAAACTAAAAAATGGCTCACCTGAGCTGTTTTCCTGTTTGAGTCCTTGTCGCACTGAATTTAATCAGAAGAAAAAAAATTACTTACCTACTTTGGTCGAAAACAATGCCAACATTAATGTGCACAGGGTCGGACAGAGAACTAAAAACTTCAGCTGGCGATAAAAAGGAGGGCTCCTTCTAATTATTTTATAAAAGACATATTTTTGAGAACTTGATAATTTAAATGGCTATAAAAGTTAGTATAAATAAGATAACGTTCATAAGCGACAAGTTTATTCAATCCTTTAAAAAAAGTAGCGGACCTAAGATTTTTCACAATGAATTTTTCCAATAAATTGGACGACTGTCCAGAGAGTCAACCATCTTTCCACGCTATATAGGAGTCCCAGACATTATGAAAACATGAAAACGACAAATTTATTAGCTACAACGTCACTTCAAGCTCAGAGTAAAGAATTTTAACTCAAAAATGGAGGTAGACAAGGTTGCATCTTCTAGTTGCTAGTTTCACGACTATAAGTGGAAGAATTCATCTGAACCTGACCTTTAAAATCTAATACTGAGAACTACTAGAAGACATATCGTAGGTCTAGCTCCAATAGGATCACCGACTTACCCATGGCCTTAGTACGCCTCGGTAGTGTATTGGACTATAATGCAGAGTGTCTTGGGTTCGATGCTCAGCCACTGCAAAAAAGTTTTTCAGATGTGCACAACCTTTAGGGAGGAATCACAAATCCTCCAAGAATATCTCTTGGCATAAAAAGTGCTGCTTATTAGCCGTTCGGAATCGTCAAAAAATTATAGGTCCCCTCCATTTCTCCAAACACGCATACAGAATTGGTTGAGAGTTGTAAGTAAGTTGTAAGTTGTAAGGCACTGACGGCTCATATCATGGGCCCTTACTTATATATTTTTTTAGGTTCATTGGCTTACTGGAAATGCTAACAAAAGTAGTGGATTGAACATCAAAACAGTAAAAACAAAAATTATCAGATCAATGTCGGAGAATGTATTGCGTTAAATGTAAAGAACAGAAACCCTCTAAGAGGTTATGGTTTGAATATCGTAATCGCCCAACAGCTTGTAGAGAACCAGGGCCTGGTGAATTACAACTCTTAACCTTTAATATGCTCATGTTGGTGACAGAAATTGAGGGGACCTACAATTTTCTGCTGAATCCGAACGACTTAGATGAGAAATATAATGACAAGGTGTATTATAATATAATTTTGGAGTATTTGTCACTTCCTCACAAGATGCATTTTCCTTGTAAAAACATTATTTTTCTTAAACTTAAATAAAGCAAATAATATATTATACAAAACTTAACCGTAGAAATAGGTCCAATGGTCATCTGATGGTTTATCTCATCGAAAAGTGGCACAAATCTTTACACAGTTTTGAAGAAAGTAATAATACTGAACTTGATATTTTAAAATCATTTGATAGAGTTCGGCATCAAGCTCTCTTATCGAAAATGCGTGTATTTGGTATTGATGAATTTCTTCTTCATTGGACTAGAAACTACCTTTCGATCCGCTGAATACAAGTTATGTTGGACGGTTTTAAGTCCGCAATTCATAAAGTTAATGCAGGTGTGTCACAGGGCTCCGTTTTGTCTCAGACTTTCTTTCCCATATTCATCAATGATCCTTTGAGTGAAACTTCGATTCTATTGCATTTTTCGACGACAGTATACTCTCAGCTACTCATATTCGTTTACAGTATCACGTCTTTGTACCCCGGATGTGTTCGGAAAATGTGTGAGTCACAGGGAAGGGGACTGCCTTTGAAAGTCGGCAGTAACTAACATTATCGACATTCGTAGGGATGGGATAGTTACAAAATACACCTTTGTAAAAAATTATAACACAGAGTTCAATTGCAAAAGGGAGTGGGTAGGCGAAACAGAAATCAACACACTCAAAGCTAGTCTCATAAAATAATAAACGGATGGTTTGAGAACGACACAAAGAACTGGTGCTGGAATTTTTGGCCCTAGAACCCAACTTTCCATACTAATGGAACAATCCACTAGCATTTTCCAAGTCAAAGTCATAGCGGAATGTGAAATCTCGAAACGAATTACTGAAACCAAAACATTATTGCAGATAGCCAAACCGCAATCAAAGCACAAAGCCCATACGCCATGAGGCATCGCATCTAAGTTGGTGTGCGAATGAGTAAGCAGGCTAAACGAACTTGGCAAGAACAACATTGGGTACCTGGGCATGTTGGTGTCCAGTGAAATAAGGAGGCTCCCTAGCAAAAATAGGCGCAAGGCCTCCTTTAATGGGGCCAAGGCCCTACTGCGGAATAGTATAAAACAGGATTAAAAACGAAAGCAAAACTAAGGCAGGCCAAACTACTTCTTGTTAACTATATATAACCAAGACCGTTTCATGTACTGTACAGCTTAAGTAGGAACAATATACGAATAGTAAGAAGACACTTGAATAGTCTTCACTAGGCAGATGCAAAGCACTAATGCATCAAAGAAATAATTATCTGGGACGCTACAAGACAGAAGAGAAGTAGGGATAGAGCAGAGCTGTAGCGTTAGCAACGCGTCTAGGTTTGGATGGGGATACAATAGATCTTTTGGTCGCAGTGAAAAGCTCCTCTCAATATTTATTCATTCATTCATACTACAAAAACTCAATGCTGGCTTTTTTCGTTAAGCATAACGGTATGTGTATCACAGACCAACTTGTGTGGAATGACCATATATATTCGACGTCGCCAAAAACGCTGCTAAGTGTTTCTCCTTATCTGGATGTTATCTAGAAGCTTATTGAAGAGTTGTGACCAAGTTTATGAATTCATACAAATGTTCTAGAACTTTGTTTTATTATAAAAAATGTGTTCGTATTCAGCTTTTTTGGGTCTAGAAGGCCTTTATTCGTCTAAGGCTTGAGTAAAATTCCTATATTTCCCAATAACCCACCTGAGATTTTTGGATAGAATCCAAAAAATTGCTTTAAAAATATAGATTATAGAACTATACGTTTGAGTATGTTTCTTATCTTTTATTATATGTATTACCATAATTTTTATAAACAGTGTTCCAGTGAAATAGCAAGTTGCATTACTTCCCTTAAACAATTTAAACCTACTCACGTTTCAGGTAGTACGTATCAGCTTACCTTGAATCTGACGTACTGTTAAATTCAGAAATTCTTTCCTTAGCCACACTATACGAATGTGTATTGGCTTATCCGACTCAATATTTTCCTCCACATATCATAGTCAAACATCCAAAATCAATGTGCATCGATATCTCCTTTTAAATTCTCTCCCTTAAGTGCGCGCAAATTTAGAAGAAAAAAATAATCACTGTCAAGTTTTCGGGCCTTAGGTTACACTTTCTGTATTCCAAATCCTGCACTTCATTTTATGTATGTGCAGACTCATCATATTTAACATTATTTTCTCTCCAAAAGGTTTGGAATGCAAGTAATGTCCCATCGAATCTAATCAATCCACAAATCTACAAACCAAACAAAATAACATGTAACATGTAGAAAATATCGAAGGTAGAAAAATGCATCTGCAAAAAATTGTCCTATTTTTTATATGACCCTATAGTAGTAATGTAGTAAGTACTTGCTCTCACTTAAACGGTTTATTTATATACGTTTTTTTTATTAAATTATAGCCGACACATAAATAAAATTTTATCAGACTATGGCGCCTGAATATAGGGAAAGGTGTAGTGTATTGAGACTTGAAAGAAAAAACTGTCAAGTTTCTAAGAGCATGTCCTTTATTAAATACAAACATATAAACATATCTGTACCTAGGACTTACGCAGAGTGTTTGAAGACCCAGGTATGTGTATATATTGCTTTTCGTGGGACATTTAGTTTTTTTTTTTGTTTTATTTTTTAACCTGATGACTCGGCGCCAATTAAATTCATTGATAAAGATGATCCCTTCGATTAGAAAAGGATATTGTGTAAAAATCAGGATATAATTATTCTTCGAGTTGTGTGTGTCATAAGAAAAATAAAAGGAAAGATTCATGTATGTCACGTAAGAATACATGTGGAAAAAGAAGCATTAATGATAATGAATTTATTGCAATGGCTCCAGTTTTTGACACTTTTAATTTTTTAACCAAAAAGGATTTGCTTTTTTATGACTTCTATAGGTAGCGTGGTGTCATTTGTCACGTATTAAATACAAGAAGGAAGATAGATACATTTTCACATTTTCAAGTTCTAGATATACAGAACTTGTGATGAAAAAAAGCTAATTAATATTCATGCATAAAAGGTCTAATCATTTGGATACGGAGTTTTGAATTGTTGAAGTACTAATAAAATAAAATAAATGAATTAGAGGCCAAGACGGCTCATAGAAGACCAAAACCTTTTAACTTACAACTCTCAACCATTCTTGGAATTTTCTGCCGATTCTGAACGACTAATTTATCAGTTCGGTTTTAAGGCGGGACATGACACCATTCATGCCGCGTCTAAGCTCGTTTCTGATATCCAATGGAACAAAACTAAAAATCAGTGTACAGGTGCTTGTCTGGTTGATTTGGAGAAGGCTTTCGACACCCTATGGTTAGAGGGTCTATATCTAAAACTGACTAGACTCGGCATAAGTGAACCACTATTGTATATACTTTATGACATGCTCAATGGTAGAAAGTTTGTTGTCAAAAGTGGCAATGTAACTTCTACCATCAAGAATGATCTTCAGCAGGGAGCGGTGAACTCGCCGATTCTATTCAGCATTTACACAAGCGATCTGATAGGTAGTCTAACTCAGGCAATTGCTTATGCCGATGATCTAATAGCGTACAGAACAGCTCCAAAAATTGAGGTCATCAGAATTCTTTTGCAGCGTGACTTCGACAAGATTCAGCGTTGTTGTGATGACTGGAAGTTGAAAATCAACTTTCAGAAATGTGAAACTATTCTGTCAGGACTCCGTTAGCTAGAGCCCCTAGGGATACTAGAAAAAACTGGCGTAAGCTGATGATCGTAGGGCCGCACCGGCAACCACTGGCGAGTAAAAGTGTGGCAAAGTGTCTTGGCATCTGGTTGGATCAGTATTTGTATTTCGACAGACATATAAATGCTGCTCTGAACAGGGCTAGGGGAGCCTTTGCCCTGACGAAATGGTTGTTTTAAAGCAGCCGGCTTGACACCAGGGTGAAGGTGATTTGCTACATGGCCCTCATCCGGCCGATGATTGCCTATGGGTGCCCGGTGTGGTTCAACGTCGCCCCATCTCAAATGGAAAAGATTCGGGTGTTTGAAAGGCAGTGTCTTAGACGTTGCCTTGGATTGCACAGAACACCAGAGTCGGAGTACAAACATTATTATTCCAACCAGGTTCTATACAACGGGGCCAATATAAACAGAATTGATAATTTTTTAATAAAGCTGATTCGGGGTCACATTGCGAGAGCGATGTCCTCGACCAATAGCCTAATTTTTGGGGCTTACTTCCCTAACAACGATTACTATGAGAGTGTACGTATAAGCGGCTTTATCCCTCCCGATGCATTTCTCTTTTTAGACAGTCGAGGGTTGATCCAGGATAGAATGGCGATTCCGCTAATCTACCACGTCAGCCGGAGGACTGTGGATAGGCGGCTCCTTTATAGTCGAGACGTCCTCGCACAAGATGGAGCGGAGTGCCTTCGGTTCAGTAGGACTGTGTCCGATCGGGACCGGAGGGACAGGGTAAGACCGCAGAATCAGTTTTGGTGGTTTTATAATAATGATACAGAAAGTTGACGAGGATTTGTATGTCTTGGCCGACTTACATATATTTAGGTTTACTTTTTAGGTAGGAACAGTCGGGGTGGCACAAAAAAAAAAAAAAATATGTAATTTTAATTAGTTTTACTTTCGTTTGTAAGTTTTATATATAAAATTTAAAAACAAGATATAGAATCCGAGTTTTTTTTGAAACATTTTCTCGTGAAAACAAAAAAAAATTGATATAGTTTAAATTAATAATAGTCTTTAGGCCGAAAGGTATTACAATTAAGATATAGTTTAGCTTAGAGCGCCCGCATAGGGCCAGTAAGTTAGTTTTTAAGTAATTGGATAATTAGGCTACTTTTTTAGGAATTTTTGTCTACCTATAAGATAGTTTTAAGATTAATGAAAATAAAAATGAATTAAAAAAAAAAAAAAAAAAAAAACATTTTTAATATCGAAGATTGTGGTAGAAGTTACATCGCCACTTTTGACAACAAACTTTCTACCATTGAGCATGTCATAAAGCATGAATATAATAGTTGTTTACTTATGCCGGTGTTGAAATCCTTCTCCACATCAAACAGGCAAGCCTTTTAACATTGTTCCATTGGATATCAGAGACCAGTTTAGACGCGGCATGAATTGCATAATGTCCCGCCTTAGAACCGATCTGAGTATCCGGTATGATATTGTTTTCCTCCGCCCATTTAGATAGAGCTTAATTAATATCTTTTTTGAACACCTTACTGATACTCGGAAGTAGACTTATCGATCGGAGATTCTCCGGATTGGAGTTGTCCTTTACCTTTTTCGGGAGAGGATGTAGCACATTTGTCTTCCATCGCACTGGATAACGTTCATTATTCAGAGCGTTGTTAAACAGTGTTGCGGTATAAATGTCCACTGCCTCTAAAGGTGGATGTCGTAGTATCACGTAGGATATACCATGGATTCCTGCTAACTTCTTGCTCCTAAGTGAGTCGAAGATGAGCTGGAGCTTCACCTTCGAAAGAAGGAATAGGGCCTGCTTCGCTCGGCGATAATGTCGTTTGCCATATGATCGTCATTGATGAAACCGCGGTTCTCCGATCGGAGAATGCAATGCACAAACCACTATGCCAAGGCGTACTGCAAGTTATAGAAGTAGCTGATGGTTGTAAATATTTGCTGGCTTGTTCCTCCTCTTGCTTTTTTCTCTAAACTTTTTGAATTTACTGCGCTTTGAACATGATTTTCTTCTCCTCTAATATCCCTAAATTGTTCGAAAAAATTGTTTGCTTTAAACTTAATTTTCACAGAAAGGAAATCATTTCTGTCTTTCAACATAGATTTGTTTCAGGAAATCCATCATCATCATCGACTTGACAACCGCGTTCCGGTCCTGGCCTCTTTCAACAAGTCTCTCCACCTATCCCTTGTCTCGAGCCGACGCCATCCAGTTGCGCACCCCAAGGCTTCGGGCGTCCTGGTCTACGCCATCTTTCCAGCGCAAGCATGGTCTACCACGCTGTCGTCTACCATAGAATGTACCACAAAGAACTTTCCGAGCAGGTTCCTCTTCGCTCATGCGAGCTAGGTGCCCTGCCCACCGGAGTCTACCGAGCTTAATTTTTGTCACGATATCTGCTTCTAGGTAGATTGCGTACAATTCATGATTGTACCGTCTCCGGAATCGTCCTTCCTCACATATGGGGCAAACAATTCTCCTTAAGACTTTTCTCTCGAACGCAGCTAAGAGGTCGGAGTGCCTTTTGCTAAGCACCCAGGTCTCGGATCCATATCTGAGTACTGGCAGGACCATGGTCCTGTACAACAGCAGTTTTGAAGTTATGGCGAAATTTCTGGATTTGAAGAGCTTTCAGGAAGATCCACATCTACTAATTTCAATAGTTTACAAGTATGCCATTCAGTTACAAGAGGATTCGATAGGGGTTTTCAGATTGTTATAATATTTGCAAAATTTGCAAAAGCTTTCCATAGGGTAAACCACTAAATCTTTATATGTAAATTGTTGAAGTTCGGATTCCAATCCATGTATTTGAAATTGAACTTGAAATTGAAAAAAAATATAAGACTGTGACTTCGGGCGTCCCCCAAGGAAGCCACATAGGTCCTTTATTCTTTATGTGGAAATTCTTTTTCTGCTAAGTTCCCATTTCTGTTCGTTTGTAACTTGAACTTCGAATCTTACCACCATTGCTCCCCTTTAAAAAAAAAATATTGGACCTTGTTCGATGTTTAGCATAGGATGATTAGTCAGGGCGAGATGAGAGGGTGACACCTGAAACTACAAATTTTAAGTTTTTTCGATTGAGGTCAAAACATGTCAAAACTATAATTTTGATCTTTACCTCCCCTTGTATTTTTGATCTCTAACTCCAGTGAAATTAATCTTTAATTTTCTAGCTGATGGAAATGTTGCTTGGAAGTAAAAAATGATGAAGAATAAAGTATCGAAGCTTACTGACGATTAAAGATTCGTTTCCGAAAAAAATGATATTTTAAATATTTAAAAAAAGGGGGAAATGGATGCCTTCTGTTTCTGTGCCGACCCAACATTTCCACTCCAGGTTTTGATTTGCAGTAACTTTTAATTAAAAAAAAAAAAAAACTTTAGAACATTTAAAACCTTGCAAGTGTTTTTTTTAGTGTCCACTTTAAGGCACTTATTCTCAACCGAAGTATTTTTCGTAAGATATTTCAAAATTGCGTTTGGAACACCTTGTCTTCCATTTTTCGAAAATTATTCGAAAATGTTTTCGCATTTAAGTTGAGAAGAGAATATCCTCTCTAAACTCTTTAAGTGCAAGCAGGCGGATCTCCCATCAAGCTGCTAAGTTTAAAAATGTTTTCAATTCACACAATCTTTCAGATATTGCATTGGAATTTAAAATTTCAAGGACATACTCTACAAACAGAATAATTTATGTTCATGTGAAAAACTATCCGAATGTGTTCTTATAAGTTCCAAGGTCTTAAGAAAATTTGAATACATTTTGAAAAAAAAAAAAATCACACTTCTCTTGATCATTAATAAAATTTTACGATTGATTCCTGCTTGTAAAATGTTTGCATGAAACTCAACATATTTCCCTTACACTTTGAAGGATAACTCTTTTCACTCAGCTGGACATCAGCCATCAATGTCCGAAGTATCCATCATTTGAAAATGGCCTTCAAATATTTTGATAAATTATCCTCAGTAAATATTTGCATCTTACAATACATTCTTCATGCATATCGAAAGGATTTATTTTTCTTTTAGAAACGCAACGAACGACAAAAAAATACCCGGAATATTTAAGTATAACTCTCACAAAGGACCTTCGCACAACGTGTTCGCATAACAAAAGGGTAATAGCTCTAAATCTGCATATTGACATCAAAATATGGCTTTGCCTACTTTCCTTTAGTTTCGAAACCATTTATCAAAAATTAACCGACTTATGCGCTTCCCAGACGACATATGCGAGCGCATATTCCTCTCAGGAGGAATCTTCTAAAGAAAATCCTCTTCGTCCAAGCAATGGTCGGCACTTAATTAGCTCGCAAAATATTTGACTTAATTGCTTAAATGGTGCCCAGCCTATTGTCTTCGCCCAAAAACCCAACAATTCATCCATCAGCCGACAAGGTTCGGGACAACAACAATAGAGATTTCGGACAATCGGATTTTTCGGTCACCGGCTACCTGATCTTTTCAATTGGTCTTCCAGACGGTTGCTCAAGCAGATTTGCATGCAGATCCTTGTTTTGTGAATCCTTTTTGCGAAATTTCTGCCAATGTCGCTGTGGATGTGAATTATGAAAGGTTGGTTCCTCTCTCCCAAATTTGATTTGTGGTTTCGTACCTGCAAGTAGAAGGATATTAGTGCAAAAGGAGTTACACCTCCAAAACACCAAAAACAGGTAGGAGAGTCTGAGGGCAGATTTGTTTGCTTTTCCTGGCATTGTCTTCCTTGCTCATCGTATTGTCCAGATTTTATGATCTATTTTAGAAATCTTATTTTTATGGCTAACTGAAGGATAATAATCAAAAATTTTATGGCAAACGGACGTGGAAAGGAGAAAATTTGTAAGTTCTGAGTAAGTGGCGATATTTGGAGTAGGTATGGTTATTATGAAAATTAGTCGTCGGCAACTGGTATCTTGATTTGGTCAATGGACAGGGTATTGTTTGAAATTGTAGGTTTCAGTAACACAAAATAGAAAAACAAACATCAATAAAAATTTATGGATTTTTTTTTCAAGATAAAATTTTTTTATGACTTTCGAACGCGAGGATAAGTGATTTTAATAAATACCTTCCCGAAAGGTGGTTCATCTTTAGTATCATATGAGTTCCCATTGAGAAACAAAAATAACTTCATTTTGGATTAGATAAAGAATTCTTATTTTTCAATTTGTTTTGTATACAATTTGACTTAGTACTAATTTAAATCATGTTGGCTCAACAACAGGGGCCCAACGTTCTTCTTTTGACTTTATACATAGAATGATATTTGCTCAAAATATCATATCAATGTGTCCTTAACCTAATTCATGATTTGTTTAATATTAGCTCAGGCATATAGATACGTCCTGTCGCTAGGCTCCAGCTGTTGCTGGAGGAGATGTTGCACTTCTGAGTTGAGATAATCTTCTAGGTTTCTGAGAGCTTCGACAAATATTGGTTCAGTGCTATTAATTATGCTTCCTCGTACAGCTTCTAAGTTGGAATATATTTTTTCATTAGTGGGTTGCGCTATAGTCCAGTGCAAATATGGAGCATCTTTATTTCAAATCAAAAAAGAAATAATGGACCATGAAAAGGCGAAGATAATCAAGACAATATATGCTGCAAGTCCACTTTGGGTTAAAACAATCAAGGCATATTAGCTTTGTTTAAGGATTTGGGTCTGTGAAAAGAAAAACATGAAATCCTGAGCACTTCGTTGAGAAACCACAACATAGATGTTTTGCCATCCTACAATACGATAACAGTTGCGAAGAAAGAAGAAGTTCCAGAAAACTGCGAAGTCACAGGAATATCAGCTATATAGAGTGAAACTTTAATCTTTAAGACATGATGGATCATATTTCCAAGAAAAATATTTTTTTTTTTTTTTTAATTTTTAGCACGTTTAACTTGTTTTGACTTGTAATCGCTTACTAAAATACTTAATTAATGAACTCTTGTGTAAAAATCACCTAAAAATAAAAAAAAAGATTACTGTTTCCCTACTGTTTTACTCGAATTGGTTCTTTTTCTTTTTACCCACTGTGATTCTCTCAGATTACGTTAGAAATTGATTTTTGACGATTGTAAATTAAAATTCCGTTATGTTTATCACCTTTTCTAAAACTTCTTACTTTAACACCAAATTCGGAAACACTGTAAATTATTTTTACTTGCGACTTAAAGGTACTATAAGGCAAGTTATGCATTCGGAAAAAAATCGAACTCGAGATTTTGATCAAAGTTGACATTACGAGTGGTTCTCGCAATTCTGTCTGTCTGTCTGTCTGTCTGTCCGTTCGATTGCAGCTAAACGGCTCGGCCGATTTTCTTCAAACTTGGTAGATATGGGTTTTAATTTTTTTCCCCCGGATGTTTTTTGATTTGATTTTTTAAGACCAAAACTAACGGTACCTTTTTTTTTCTCAAAAACTGTTCGACATATTTTAAAAATAAAAATACAAAAAATTTCATTTAATTAAAGCTAGGTATTGGTTGAAAAAAATTTTCCGAAAAATGGTTATTGAGGGTACCCCCCATGGAACCATTTTATTTGTTTTTGATTTTCTCAAAAACGGTACAACCGATTTTGATAATTTTTTTTTGCTAAAGCTCCCCAAAAACATAAATAGAATTGTGTAGTCAAATTTTCAAAAAAAAAATTTTTGGATTTTTAAAAAAAGCTTCAATTTTTTTTTTTCAAAACTCAATATTTCGAAAACCCCATGCTAGATTTTTTCTAAACTTGATAAATAAAATTTTCTCAATATGATCTACAAGATGTGAGAAAAAAAATTTTATTTTACCTAAAAATAAAGGTACCTACCATACAAATGCTAAAAAATTTAAAAAAATGGTTTTCAAAAATCGTATTTTTCTCGAAAACGGTGAATAGAATTTTGATAACTTTTTTTTTCTTTCAATTAATTTTTACGATCTTTAATTTAATAAAAAAAAATTTTGAAATTAAGATATTACAGCTTGTACCTACCACAGAACCATTTTTTCGAATTTTGAATGTCTCATTATCCACATAACGGATCTTAATGAAATTTTTTATAGAGAAGCTTCTAAAAAGTCTAAAACACATTGTATTTCAAAACTTTAAAATAAATATTTTTTGAATTTTTGAAAAAAAAAATCTATTTTTTCTTTATTTGAAAATTCGATATCTCAGAAACGGCTCAAAATTTTTTTGTACATTTAATTTTTATTCGAACAATAATAAAAACTTTAAATTGGCGTACCAAAATTTTTTCTTAAAAAGCTTTTAAAAAGTTTGTGTATGAAAGCTTTTTTTAAGAAACCACTACAACGACTTATAATTTTTGTTCTTGCATAAATTCTCTTACTACTAAAAGAATTTAAAAATTAATTTTATCCTTATCAACAGTTTTTTCTAATAACATTCGTATTTAAAATTCCTAGTCTATTACATAGGAGCAAGTTCGTCCGACCCAGTCGTGCATTTTATTTTTTTCGAACTCACCACTTTCATAGCCTTGGAAATTACCTTCAAGATAAAAAACGAATTATGGCGATATATATTCATTCGTTTAGATTATAGAAGATAGGATTTCTGCAACCAAAAAAGTGAAAACGGGCCACTGTGCGGCGTTGCAGTATGGTGGACAGGTTTCAACAAAAACAATAATTGTTTAGGTAATACTAAGCAACGTTCGAGGGTCAGCTTGACTGTGCATGGGCGGAGCACTTCGGACGACTCCCTCCGCTGCAATGGACATTCTGTTCCATCCAACAACTCTCGATATATTTCGTAAACCATGAGTTCGTCTTAAAGCCTTCTTGCAGTGAAGTAGCTATAATGAAATTCAAATTAGCCACTACATCATTCCGAACTCTTTTGGTTAACTTCCAAGTATCATCGCTCAAATTCAATTTGATAACAACATTGAGGTAATCATCCCTTATATAGAAATCTGCGAGGGCATGACATTCCTGGAAGATGATTCAATCCATTTTTACATTGATGGATCAAAAACTAGTGACGGGGTTGGTGGAGGTGTATACTCAGACAGACTAAATTTAAGTGTTTCTTTTCGTCTTCCCAATCACTGTATCGTGTTCCAGACGGGACTTTTGGTGATTAAAGAAGTCCTGTCTTGGCTTAAGTAAAACGTGATATTAAATAAAGATATTCGCATCTTCTAGGACAGCCAATCTCTTGATTCCTACTCTACCAGCTCAATAACACCTGTCAACGGCCGATCATCTCGGATGGAGATGGCGCAGCAGTTTAACATTCACCTCTGCTGGCTGCTGGGCCACAGTGAAATTTCAGGAAATTGTAAAGCTGACGAATTCGCCAAAAGTGTAAAATATGATACCTTTATTGCCAGATAAAGCAAATATAGGTATTTCCATCGCTACGCATAAGCTTATGGTAAAGCAAGATGTTATACAGAGAACAAACCTTAGGTTAAACAATATCACCACAGGTTTATCCAATGCTGGATCTGAAGCGCTCTGAAGGTTTAATATCTTTAAGCAGATCGCGCATAGGGTCCGAAATAAGTGTTATAACAGGACATTGTTTTATAGGTAATACGCAACGCGGCTTGAAGTATATTCTAATGATTTCTGCAGAAGCTACATGATAGACGTAGAAGAAGAGGAATAGATTCCTCACCTTCTCTGTTCTTGTCCTGCGTTATCTCAAAGACGTAGACTCCATCTTGGAGATTTCTATTACAATGATCTTAGGGATCTGGCCAATATACGAGTAGATATAGGGCATCTCGTTTGCTTCATAAGGAACTCCAATCGAGTTAACGATTTGGGAGAAAGTCTCCAAGATTCAATGTGGTATAAGTGTGTCGGCTCTCCTCCTGATAGCCATGTCAATCTTACTTTACCCAACCTATGTAGGTAAAAAATTTACCACATTTATTAATCATATTAATTAAATCGGTAAAAAATTTACACACCAAATTAGTAAAAACAATCATTCGGATTTATTCCATTAATTAACCGAATTACTCGTGTAATTTTAACCGGGTAACTTTTAAATTGTATACTATGCACTCTCACTATTTTAACAAGAGTTTGTTTGTTGTTTTGACCGATCATTCTTCTGCATGTAGTGCTAATGTCAAAATTTATTTTTTTTATATTGAATGATAGATCGTTTAAATAAAGCGATAAATAGAAAAACTGTAACTGAAATTCTAGAAGCCGTTTTCGAAAAAAAAACAAGATTTTCGAAACAGGTTTCTTAACTTTTTGTACTGTTCGATATTTTTAAATAAAAGAAAAAAATTTTTCTTAAACTTTTGGCTAATTTAAAAAACTGTTAAGTGCCAAGTTTAAAAAAAAATCGAGGATTTGGTTTTCGAAGTATTGAGTTGAGCAATTTGAGCACACACAACTATACAATCTTTTTAGGATTTTAAGGATTTAAAAACTATTCAGAATCAGTTATTTTTGTTCTTTCTCCAAGTTTATTGCTCTTAGAAATCTTAGTACATAATTTGGATACATTCAGAGAAAATAGGTCGCTCTCTTCTAACTGGTATAGTCCCAGATTGTTTTTCCAACATTTTCCTAGTATGTGTGGTGCGGTGTTTCCTCATGCATGTTGCGGAATTTACATGTGGCAATTCTTATCACACCAAGTAAGCCTAGGTGTCTTCTTAATTTTCCAGTGTCCAGTTAGAATATACCAGCTATTATTCTTAGGTTGTTCATACTTAAGTTTAACAATTTTTGAAACGTTCCAAGTGTTGTTGCTCAGTAGTAGTTTTGCCTGCCTTAGCTTTGGGAGTTATTTCCAATTATATGATCTGCTTTGACTCCACTTCTTGTTGAATTTTGTTTTTGATGACATTTTCTCCTATTCTGCAATAGGGCTCAGACCTTATATCTATGAACACCCACGTGACCAGCCATACTCAGTGACTGGGTTACACGGTTTTCCCAAGTTCTTTTAGCTTGTTTATGCATTCCCACACTAATTTAAAACTGATGGTATATGAGCTCAGTGCCTTGAGTACAGCTTGGTTATCTGACATGATGGCAATGTTGTTCTTCTTGTTACGATAGTTCCTTTTCGATATTTCGATCCACACATTTCCCTTGGCGTGTTCCTCCGTTTGGAGGATACTGGTGGATTACCCCATCGGTATGAGTTTGGTTCTATGTCCAAATATTCCTGGATTAGTCCCTTCGCTTGTTCTCGATCCATCAGTGTTGTTGCTTAGCTCTGTCAAAAACTTTTTACGAAATTGTATTTTTTGATCATACCTTCTCTTGGGATGTCAAAGAGGCTTTTTACTGTGAACCTGCTAATTAAGTCACTTTCCCTGAAACCAATAAATTTGTCTGTTCCAGTTCCTTCCTTCGAAAATCTCACGATAGCTCCTATTGCCGCAATTCCTGTGACCTCGTGTAGAGAGGATATATGGAGGACAACCTCCATAGATGCGGTAGGGCATGTTCTCATTGCTCGCGTAATACAAATACACGCGAGCCTTTGAACTTTTTCTAGGGTTTTCTCAGTTGTTGATAATTCGGTTCTTTTGTGCCATACAATCGCACCATAGGGTTAATGATGGGTCTTACCATCATAGTGTACATCCACCTGATGATGTTCGGTTTGCATTCCCATGACTTGCCTGCAAGTCTCTTGCAAATCATTAGGGCTTTTGTAGCTTTTTCGACTATAGCTTCTAGGTGTTTGTTCCAGAGGAGTTATCTAGTGTAATTCCTAGACATTTAACTTCCCTCTGCATTTCATTTACTTCACCAGCTAACTAGATATGTTTCATATGTGGAAGAAGTCTTTTTCTGGTAAATTGTATTATTGGCGTCTTGGAGGGGCTTAGATATTGATAGTCCTACAGATAGACACTATTTCCTTGTAATTGTTTCTCCTCTTTGTCTTTGGATAATATCGCAAAGAGTTTCTTCAAACTTACCTACTGCAATTACAACGATATAATCATCTAAAAATAATCCACTATAGGACTCAATAACAAGAGTAATAAAACACCACCCTCAGGACAGCTTCTTGTGATTATTTTTTTTAAATTTTGTGCTGCTTGTGCCTCTAAATTTCTAGTGCCTAGTATTTCTTTTATTCATCTATTTATGGTGATAAGTATACGCATTTCCTAACAAGAGCGTCACCTACAGCCCCGTGGGATGTGTTGTCAAAGGCTCGCCCTATGTCTATGAACGCAGCCATATCGCTTGGAAGGTATATTAACTATTAAAACCCATTTTCCAGAATTTTTTTAACCATAAAAAAGATTCCTTCAATTTCGAAAAAAATGAATGGCCTGTATTCTGTCATTATTTCGTCAAGAAAACAATGTGTCGTGCGAAAAAATGTAAACCTCTTTCTATTATTTGATTCCAGGAAGGAGGTGGTGCCCTTTTGCCCCCAACTTGCGGACACATTTGCTAAAGTTGAAAAGAATCAAATTTACTTCCAGTTTTGGTTTAACCACTTAGTTAAAAGTGGTAAATGTTTAAGTTATTCTGTTAAAACTAATTGTTTGTTTAATCCAAGATGGCGGGGCGTAAGCTCCAGCACAATTTTACCGAGAATTATAACATACATTATGTGAGGCTATGAGTGCAATAGTGGCGTAACCCACTTTTTTCAAAAATGAGTTTTTCATAAAAATGGATCTCTTAGTATATCTATTTTCATACAAAAATAGTTGTATGCAGATATCTTTACTCAAAACTAGATGGCACTCAAAAAGGTGTTATTGCATTTTATAATTTGATCATAGTTTGAGTGCAATAGTGGCGTAACCCTCATACGTCTCTTAGAAACTGTTTAGATTCTACGGCCGCCATGAAATGAATGAAAAGAAATGAAATGAAATGAAAAGAAAAGAAAACTGAAAGCGCTAGGCAGGGGCTGAGGTAAGATTCGGAAATGGCTAAAGTATCTACCGTTACTTTGGTTTTAACTTTTGTTCTCATGAAGACCCTTCCAACTCACTATATTAGGTACAAAAGACAACTTTGGACCTTTTGTTTCGGCATACATAATATGGGTACTGAAAAAGTTCACATGTATATTTGGGATGAGTCCACAGCGTCAAGGAGGCTTCAAGAAATAGAATCTTGTCTTATGAATTATTTTAAGAACGTAGAAAAGTCTAAAAAAAAATTATTATGTATTCTGACCAATGTGGGGCCAAAACAGAAATATATGTATAATAAAACTTTCACTGTTGTGCTAATTTTTGGTATCCCATCCCGATTTTTATGGTTAAAGAAATCGGCCATCAATTTTTAGTCAGTGGCCATTCCTATTTTCCATGTGACTATGATTTTGGTACAATAGAAAAAATATCTTCGTCCCAGATGATTGTATTAACGTCATTTCTTCGGCCAGAAAGAGAAACCCATTTGAAATTGTGAAAATGACTTCATCTGATTTTTTTTTCCACAAAATCTTTCGAAGAAAATATCACAAATAGGAAACTGTCCATTTCAAATTCCAAGGTTGAATGGCTTAAAATTCAGTGGTTACATTTCGAAAAAAGTAAACCATTTTCAAATTTTTTTTATAAATATTCTAATGAAATTGATGTTTTACTCGAAGAGGTAAATGTGAAATAGAGACAATCCGTTAATATTAAAAAAACTCGATCAGCTTGAACAACCTAAAATAAACGATAACAAAAAAGAAAGACTTAATTGAACTTCTTCAGTTTATACCACCAATCCATCACTTTTTCTTATAATAATTTTAAAACGTCAACAAGTGTTCCAATCGAAATATTTGACGATTTTTTTTTGTTAAAATATGAACTATGAGAGAAATAAAAAAAAATATAATAAGTTTGGCGTGACCTTTCCTTTTTCTTTATTTTTACAGAAAACCATGAATACAATAGTGGCGTAACCCACCTTTTTTTTTTTCCAAAATGAAGTTGAATTAAAAAAAAAAGCTTGCCCTACAAAATATGCCTTTTTTCAAACCGTTCCACGTTTTTAGATAAATCAAAAATGTCAAAGGAAAAATACAAAAAATGTTTAAAGAAAACCTGTTTCTTAAATCTCTCGTACCTCTAAAGTGAACTTTATGGGTAACGCCACTATTGCACTGACAGCCTCATGTATGCTGCAACGAATATTGGAGGAACAGTGTACAATTAAAAATTTTTACTTTCAGTGTTTTATTTATTATTATATTTTCGAATTGGTTTTGGTTCACAATGTCAACTTAACACTATATTCGTACTTACCATATTCAATCTACAAAATTTCTAGAATATTTTTTTTTCCACATAAAATTTGAAATTAACAATTGATATAATAGTTTTATTAACTAATTTAACAAAATGTAGGTAGTATTCGAATACTAAGTTGACAGATAGGTTTTGGAAGAATCAACAGCAGGAAATATTCAAGTTTGGAAAAGCTAAATTTCTTATGCTAAAATGGTATATTTATCATCTACCCAGTTGCCCGGATATTCCTGACACGAAATCAACCTTCTTAAAGACCCAAATTCTTATAGTAAATATTGCATTCAGTTCTTCACGTTGACTTCTAATTACCCTTTATCTATACCGGACGGCATATTCACGGTACACGGGGGTACATCCAAAAGGCCTCCTTATATAGATACACCCATAGTTTATTGTATCTTCATCCCATAATATAAATAAAGTCGCCTAAAACTAACACCAAACATTTAAGGAAAAAGGATGTGCACAGGATGCATAACAATTTATCATTTAATTTTATTGATATTGTCAGAGTTATATTATTATTGCCCATACCTAGACTCTAATAGTGCTACTATAAGGTCTCGTCTCAGTTTTCGTATTCCATTTGTGGCACCTCCAACATGAAACTTTTATGATCGTTTTTCTTTGAAAGTAAAATTTATAAAATTAAAACACAAAAAAGCGCGCCACTTCTTCAAAGGATTTCTTCTGTGTTTTTGTTTTTTTTTTGTTTTGGTAGGTTTTCTTCAAAATTTTTATGAGGGAGTGTGTGCATGTGCGTGCATCTATAATTTTATTTGCTTTTAATATTTTCCGCTGATTCGTGAGATTTTTGGTTTTTACTTTACCCGAAACAAAAACAGCACCCAATCGGTCAAATTGAATGTTTTTAGTAGTTTTTTTTTTTAAACAGGGCTGTCGTTTTGAAATACATATAGACAAAGTATGCAACTACTACTTTTTTTTTAAAGAAGGGAGTATGTAAAAACATGGAAAACATTTTTAAGGTTAATGGCTAAATCCAAAGTTTTAGGTTAAATCACGATGCTTAATGATAAAAGGCGGTGGATTAGAATTAGTGGCAAGTTTTGAAGGATGTAAAATAAACAATTTAACAGGTTGACATAATTGTTGTTGGCAAAACTCTTTGTTGTTGCAAATAAAAACAGAATGCCATGTTTCAGAAAATCCACTAAAAAACGCAACAAAGTTGGCTGAGAAGTTGCCAAGATGTATGTAGCATTAAAAAAAAGTCATACTTGAAGCCTAAAAAAAGGAATAGGTTACCAACATGCTGTAATATTTTTGGTTTTCAGTGTGTATTTATATATTCCAATAAACGGCACGAAGTAATTAAGTACCACGCAAGCGAGCCCCTTTCTCCGTGAGTGTCGTGGTCACTTTACGCTTTTATTTTCTTTTTTCTAACGAAAAGGAAACAACAAAAGCGATTCTCTATTGTTTTTATTCACGACGATAAAAAAACGATAGCTTTGCTTTTTAGATTAGCAAATGTACTCTCAGCTCATTTCGCTGCTAGCTCTTCTTTTCCAGACAGCAACATTGCTCCTCCTGTAGCTGAGCACGTAAATCATTCCATTAGACATGTATTTCCATACTCGTGGAGTTAGAAGAGTCCTTCGAGATCTTGATATAACCGAAATCCACTGGTCTTGATATAATACCCATCATTCTTCTGAAGAGGCGTTCCTTTCGCTAGCAAAACTATTTCGTATGCTTTTCCATCACTCCTACTGTTCTGGAATCTTCCCTAGAAGATAGAAAACAGCATTTGTCCAGCCTGTTCTCATCGAAAATGTGTGCTTTCGGTTTCGATAAATCTCTTCTTCGATGGATTAGAAATAACCTTTCAAACCATTCAATACAAGTAGTACTGGACGGAATTAAGTCTTTTACCCACAAAATAAATGTTGGTGTGCCCCAGGGCTCCGTAGTGTTTCTCAGTCTCTTCCTTATTTTTATAAATGATCTCTATCTTGTCTGAAACTGCTAATCTACTTCATTGTTTTACCAACGACTCTACCCTTACCCTCTTTCTAAAATTCACGTCCATCTGCTTCGGAAGTGTAATTGAAACGGTACCGTATGAACAGCATTGTTAAATGTGGTATAATAAATCGTGTGGAGGTAAATGTTTCTAAAACTCATTGCTGTCTATTGTTGTTGAAGTAAAATGTACTACCTGTGCCATTGTCTTTGAATGATGCTTCCATCAAAGAATCTAAAAAGCTCTTAGTAATCGATGTGTCTGTCAATTACGATCTTTGTTGGAATGACCAAATCATCCAGACCGCCAAAAACCCTTTGGTTTGAATTTCGCTATCGGTGTAAGAAATTTTTCATCCTCTCTGATCTGGCTATAATTTATAAGGCGTTTATACGTCCAAAACTCGAGTAGTACTAACGTCCCTGGACAGGTGGCCCAAACTTCTCGCAATTTATTTGATAGAATCCAGAACAGAGCGTTAAGACTGATAGGATACAGAGCTATCTTGGAATCATTCCCAACTTTTGAACATCGTCGGAATGTTTCATGCCTTTCCTTGGTTTATTGCTTCTTTCAAAAGCAATGGTTACTCGAAGTAGTCAGTTACATTCCTCCCTTCAATCAGTTCACCAGTGATACCCGTTTTGCTTGAAATGCTGATCAATGTACTCTAGAGCCTAATTTTAGAAATAACATCAAGTGAATTGTGTGAATTGTAAAAAAAAACTCATGTGGAGGCAGATAAAAAAGTATTTAAAAAAACAAATCTGCTAATTTAGGAAACGCCACAGACCATTCTTCAATGGCGCCCAATTACCAGCTGAAATAGATATAGAAGTCGGTGCAGCTAAGGAGAATTTAAACATTTGTCTCTTAATGCTGTTTATTTTAGGTGTTACTTCTTACCCCTATTACTTCTAGCCCCCCCCCCCTCTCTGCCCTACCTTAACTCTTAAGATCGACGATTTGAAAATGAAATAGCATAGGTAATTCAAAAACACGAACCAAAAATTGATTAGTGGTGCTGAAATAGATGTAAAGGGTTTTTCAATAAGGGCGGGCCAGATGTTGAAATGAAATAAAACAAGCTGTTTGTGAGGCATTAACAATTTAATGTCCACTTCGATTTCTTACGTTAGCAGAGTTCCGAGGGGTCCAATTTTTAATGAATCTTCCGCATAGATCCGTCGGAATTTGAGCGATGGCCTGTGTTATGTTCACCTGAAGGACATAGGTTGATTGTGGTCGGTTCACATAGACCTGCGACTTGAAGAAACCCCAGAAGAAATAGTCTATACTCTGTCCAACAAAAATTGTCAGTACAGGGAAGATAGGACGTTTGTCTCTCATTCTGGCTGCATTGCCATGCATAAGTGTGTCGCCTTTTAAAGCTATCACAGGGATTCCGTAGTTTAAATTATAAATCGCCGCAAATGAAAGTAAAAAAAAGGGGCTACCGTCTGCCGATTCAAAACGACTGAAAACAATATTCAATTTACCTTTTCCCACAACGCCAAGCGTTAAGATAATAGGCGCGTTTTTTCTTTAAGTTGAAAAGCAATACGACAACACTCAACATACTCATCTTCTTAAAATGTGTTCTCAAAAGCTTCAAATCCCAAAAGCTCCTTAATAAAAACCACTGAAAAAGCTCCTTGCTTGCAATTGAGAATGATAATGGTAAACAGGGATGGAAAATTCGGTACAATTGTACCGAATTCGATACAATTGAGTTTGTACAAGTACAAAAGTACAATTTGTCTCAATTCAGTACAATTTCAAAATTTCCAATTTTATATATTTCACAAAAAAAATAAACAAAAGCACATAAAAGGAAATTGAAAGTAGTTTACTAACTCATTCTTAATTTTAAACATTTTCTAACTAGTATCGTACTAAAGCAATTTTCTTACCTTAAACAATGACAGTTCTTGCAAAAAACTAAGTAAACAGACGTTTTGTGGCTTTTGCAAATATCATGATACTAAAAAAATAAAAAATGTATTCGGCGGTTTTAAGGGTAGAGAAAGTAAGACGCTATATTATTAAAATTTGCAAAATCGTCATTTTAACTTAGTTTCATACTAAAACATCTTTAACAACGTAATAATTCAACTACTTTGTGCCAAAAAGAAAGTTCACTACATTAACAATATTGCAAAAGAACTAGCAAACTGTAAGAACTCAAAGACTTTCTGGACCAATGTTCGTGAGCTGGGTGGGCGTGGTAGAAGCCTGGTGTCTACCCTCGAAGTTGAGACACTAGCAGCTCATTTTAAAACTCTTTTGTCGGCTGATGAGAATCACCAGGTTTTCTATTACGCGCAACCCAATGTCACTTTCTGCGAACTGGATAACCCAATTACTCTCTCTGAGCTCGAATCAACTCTGAGTAAAATGAAAAATAATAAGGCACCCGGCATAGATGGTATTCCGATGGAGTTCTACAAGAATAGTACGGAACCGTTTAAAAATCTTCTACTGGCATATTTCAACAAACTTTATGAAGACTCACTAGTTCCAAGTAACTTCAACAAAGCAGTTATATTCGCGATCTTTAAAAAAGGAGATTCTAACCTGCCGGAGAACTACAGAGGAATTTCGATTCTCAACTCGCTAAGAAAGATCCTTACTTCAATTCTTTATGATAGGTTGACGGAATGGATTGAGAACAACAACCGACTCAGCATGTTCCAAGCAGGGTTTCGATCAGGATTCTCAACGCAAGACCATATATTCGCTCTGACGACTATTGCCAGGAGATCAATCGAGCAGAAAAAGAAATTATATGCTTGTTTTGTGGATTTCAAAGCAGCCTTTGACAATGTAAACAGAAATGCCTTGATGTACAAATTGTCTTCGTTAGGAGTTTCTCGAAAATTCTTAATGTTTTATTTCAAATTTCTTGCCTCATCTACTGCATCAGTGTGGGACGGAGCTAAATTCTCCGAATGGTTTGAAACCACAACAGGCGTCCCCCAAGGATGTATATTAAGCCCGATATTATTCGCCCTGTTTATTGATGACGTGTGTGATGTACTTCCGGGAGGAATACTCTTTGCCGGTATACAAGTCAAGGTTTTGCTCTACGCCGATGATTTGGTTTTATTGGCAGACAATCCATCTACCCTTCAGCTGCAAATCAACAAACTCAATTCCTTTTGTGAATTCTGGGGTCTATGTGTGAATTCTAACAAGACAAAAATAATGATATTTGAACCGCGTCAGAGAAGAAGGCTCCCAGAGGAAAACTGGTCCCTAAACAACGCGCCTATCGAGGTCGTTCATTATTTCAAATATCTTGGAGTTTTGCTCTCGTACAATCTGAATTTTTCGAAACACGTGAAAGAGAAAAGCAACGAAGCCAAACTAGCTTTAAACGTAATGTGGCCTAAGTTCTACTCTAACCAAAAAATCGATCATACATCCAAATATCGTGTTTTTCAAGCAACAGTGAACTGCTGCATGTGCTACGGTACCCAAATTTTTGGATATTTACAACTGGAGGACTTTGAAGCCGTGCAAAGATATTTCTTCAAACGCTTGTTCAGATTGCCTTCTTCAACGCCCAATTATGCTATATATGTGGAGTCTGGTCTAACGCCTCTTTACATTATAAACCTGAAAACCAATTCAGACTACATATTGAAAGTTATGAAGAGGGATGAAAGAAACCTTCACAAATCCATTATGGCAAGGGTCATGCAAACAAATGCCTCCCCGTTTAAGGAATGGAACCAGCTAGCTTCTTCAAATGGCAGTAATTTATCTTTTAGGGAGTCCAATTTGAATGAATGGCACAATATCTTCAATGATGTCATCGCCAAAATTGATGAAAATATTTTCAGACAACATATTTCAAGAGCCTCAACAACTGTGTCAAGAAATGTATACAGGTACCTCAACCACCAAATAACATCGCAGGCTAACTATTTCAGCAACGAGTTTTCTTCTGAAGCTATAAGTTACATATTTAGAGCCCGAGTCGAAATCTTGAATCTTAACGCTATGCCGCATCGAACTGATCTCACACAAATCTGTAGGCTATGTAATAGAGGAGAACCAGAAGACATCACCCACTTCTTTGCAACGTGTCCTTTACTTCAAGAGATTCGACGACTGCATTTTGAAATGAGTTATCTTCCCCCTACTCGGCTCTATGAAATCCTTAATGGAGATCTTGGATGGTCAACGGTTTATAGATACTGCAAACATGCTCTTAATTATCGCAATAGTTTTCTATAGCTCTACAACAAGTTATTGCAATTTGAAGTTTCAAACAATGTTTCTAAATACTTACTAATTTTTTATGTTTCAAATCATTATAAAATTGATAAATTATTATTTTGTGTTTCAAATCATTTCAAAATTGATATAATTTTTTGTTTCAAATCATTGATACATCTATTTTTGTGTTTTTGAATCATCTCAAAATTGTTGAAAACGCTATTGATGCTTTAATAAATTATTAAATTAAACTTTCTATAGTTAATTAACTTATGTTATGTTTATTATTTGAATTTAACTTCTTTATATATAAACTGTATTTTGTTATGAAATGTCGTTCAGGCAGACGGCAGAATAGCCATGTCCTTATTCTTAAAGAAAAAATATTGTAAATAATTTATATTTTTTTTTTAAATAAAGAAATTATCTATCTATCTATCTATCTACATTGGTTATCATCGTTCTGTAGCACTCGCAATTGACGGTGCCCGTCTCACCAACGTGTTTTTGGAAAAAGGACAGACCAATGACATCACCGGTCCAAAATCCACACCAAGCTGTAACATTTTGAGCATGCATTGTCAACTGCCTGAACACCGATAAGGTTGGTGTCGTCCCATATACGACAATTGCATGTTAATACAGGAATTCATGCGAAAATGAGCCTCGTCCCGAAAGATAATTTTTCGGCCGAAATTGGGGCTCCCTTCCGAACGCTCGGAAGCCCAGTTAGCGAAAAAACGGTGGCGTTGTCTATGGTCGTTAATTTTGAGCTCCAGGGTCATTTGGATCTTGAACGAATGAAGGTGTAAGTTCCGAGGCAAAATTCGCCAAGTTGAAATCTGGGAAGGGCCGAGTTGTTGTGCAAGGCGTGTTATCGACTGCTTCGGGTTCTGCTATACCCTTTCATGGACCACGGTTGTGTACACTATCGATCTCGCTTTCCTTTGACTAACGAATGTGGGCTGTTTCATTACCGAACCAGTCGTCTCGAACTTGGCCACCAAACGTTGAAGACCCAATTGTGAAGGGCCACTACGTCTACCTAAGATGGGCGCAATGTTTGCCCTAAGGAAAACTCATTTTGATATTAAAGCTGTATAATTTGGACGTACTATTCAATCGTGTTACTTACCATGGTAATTTGGCATCAGTGACTTAATAATAAACAATAGATTTGATAGATGTCATCAAAGCAACATGCATGATGCCACATGCCGCCAAAATCTATACGCGCCAATTGAAAAACCATTTTAAATGGCATACATCCGTCCAAAACTTGGGTATAACTCTCAAATCTGGGCTGGTGCCCCAAATTTTACATTTGAACCTACTGGATATAATTCGGAACAGAGTCCCAAACCTTAAATGAGTGTTTTTCATTGTTTTATTACTTTTTCTATTACAATGTTCAAATGAAATAGCCAGTTGCAATCCCCCTCTCATAAAATTACACCGTATAAAACTTATCTAGCTATGAATTCTCATCAGCTTACCCTTAAGGGTAGGTGTCCATTGAAAAAATAGGTTAGACTTTTGCGCTAAGCTGTATAACTTTCACAATTTTACGAATATTTCAATGAAATAAACGGTCATCGATTAGCAAAATGTTAGTCAAAATACTTTTGCAGCTTTGAAAAAAAATATAAAAATATTGTGTGCCTTAAAACTGCCACACAAGTGGAAAAATCATACATTTTAGTAAGGTCCTTATTCAAATGATAGGGAAATTCCGAAAATATTACTTTTTTATTTTTTTTATATTTTTTTTATAGAAACAACATATTCCCAAATCACGTATCGTTCTTCTTTTTTTATTCTGTTTTATTATTTATTCAAAAAAAAATATATAAAACTATGAAAAACGAAGGAAATTCGCATAGTGGTATGAATGCTCTACTGGATAAAACTTCATAAGTATAAAAGATAACGAAGTAAAATTCACTCTTGTACAAAGCCAATAAGTATGTGCAATTACGTTAATTTTTTTTATTTGTTTTTTTATTTTTACAGTAACTTTTTACTAACAAAAGTCAAAAAATATACATTTTTTTACAAATATTTTGTTCTCTACCCTGGGAAATTGAGAGTTATATTTTTTAATTTTTGGAAATAATTTTTTAATCAAAGATTTATATTCCCTGAACAGCGTATCGTTCTTAAAAATTTAATAAAACTCATCTAAAGTTCAAAAAAATGCAATTCAATATGACAGTATTTGTAATGCATTTGCAAGAAAAGTATTAATAATACAGTTCTCACATATTTTTTTTTATTTTTGTTTGATATTTTATTTACTAAATTCAAAAATACAAAATACTTTTTTCACTGAATATTTATTTAATTTTATTTTTATAAAAGAGGTCTATTTTGCATTTTTTAACAAAAAGTTCCTTTGCACACGCACACAAGTAAGTTTTCAGTTCACAAGAATGCCACTACAATATCAGCGCTTTGAAAGAGAAGGTTTCGTATTCTCTGTGCAAAAGAATTTTGTCCGCCCATCCGCTCTCTTGATTCTTCTTTTTTTGTCTGGGCTCATTTAGTTTTTTATTCTTGTTTATGACTTGCCATCTTGCATCTCGTATTACAAGAACAGAAAAAATAAAAAAAAACGTGTGAGAAATGATTGTTTTTAGTAGGTATTTGATGCAATGACCATTCCATATTGTCGGAGGTAGGGTGGAAAAATGTTTTTTGTGTATGTATAAAAAAGAATATAAGTAGGTTATCACACATTCGCTGTCATAAATTTTGTTTTTTTGTATTTTTTTATTTGCGATCTATCATCATTCTACTGGTTTTTTTTTGTTTCTTCTATGGAAAGCCATTTTAGGTACACACATAGTAATAAATTGCGATGCATAGTGATCTTCATTTTTTTTTTGCCAAAAGGTGTGTACATGATGGAAGAAAGGAAATCTGCGATGTTGTGTATAGAATAAGATACATATGCATATACATAAGTATCTACAATAGATTTTGTGTTGTTTTTTCCGATAGGTAGGTTCATAGGTAATGTAGAGGTACAACGCCTTGTATTGATTTGGTATCGTAAGGATTGTTTTGATTTAATTTTGCGTAGGTAGGTAATGGATGTATCAAAAATATATTAGATTAGTACATGTTAATCCTGTGAATGAACGCAAATTGCATTTCACTGAAAGCGAATACGCAACAACCAAGGGATATGGCAAGTGTATGGCGCCAAAATATTATGTACAATATTATGCAGGTATCTATTAATCTAAATACCTATGTACATATATTTATATAAATAAGTTAAGAAGGAAAATTCGATCACTTTTTGTTTTCGGTGGTGACGTATTCCACTGGTAGAAGAATGGTGAAAGTATGTAGAAAGAATATGGGAAGTGCGCTTCTTTTATGTATTTTTGTTGGTTTTACAAAGGAAGAGTTGTCGTTTTTTTGTTTTTTAATAAGATCAGTTTTTATATAAAATGCATTTTTAGTTTTTGCTTAATAAAATAGAAGCTTAAAATTAGTATACTAGTATACAAAGTAAAATTAAAATATAATGATGTTATTGGAAATAAAATTGACAAACTTTTTCTACAAAATTTGTTTCAGCTAATGGGAACCAGTGGCACCATTTTACTTCAATTATAGTAGATATAGTTTTTTTTTCAAAATATTTAAAATCTACTTCTTACTTCGCACCATCAGCCAAATACTGAAATCTACCTCATTTTAAAAATCTCTGTTTCAACCTACTTCAATTTTACAAAAAAAAGTCCAAATCTACTTCTTTTTCTCTATTTCACTCTAGGTAGTATTTTTTTTATATTAAACACGCACTCAAGGTCAAGGGGTTATGAATAAAATTAAAATGTTAAACACAGTGCAAGAAATTAGGAAAGTACGATAGGATGAGAAAGGAAATACCGATACACATTGGTTTTTAATGTCTGTACAATGAGTGGGAAATATTGAGCCGTGTAAAGCATTCCAGATTCCTGTAGTGCGGCTAAAAAAAGAATCACTGTACTTGACAGTACGTCCAAAATTGGGCGAAAATGATGAGCAGTCCTAGAAGTACGGGTATTACGGTTGAATTGTTTGAGGGGGAGTACGCAACTGGCTACTTCACTAGAGCACTGTTTATAAAAATTGCGGCGGTGCTCGAGAGATTCAAATGTTTCAGTTAGACAACGGTCGCCTATAATTTTTAGAGCTCTCTTTTTAATTCTGTGCAAGAGACTAAAGAGGGTTTTTAGAGATTACAGCCAGATTAGTAGGTGTACAAAATTTCTTGCAACGTCGAAGGAAACCTAAACACTTGGCAGCGTTTTTGGCCACGTCGAATATGTGATCATTCCATACAAGGTGGTCTGTAATGCACATACCGAGCACAGAGAGTTGTTCAGTTTCCTGAATGCAAGTGCCAAACAGCATTGCGTTTTCGAAGCTTTAAATTCTATAGGTTTTTTGATTCCCCATTGGACAATGCTATCAAGATCAGAATTTAATGAGCTTATCATATGCTGCCGTTGGTAGTCCACATCCGAAGGACAAGGATGTGAATCTAAAAACGAATATGAAAAGCTGAGGTTACTGTCGTCAGCAAAACAATTAAGCGGAGCAACAGTTATAGACAGAAACTGTCGGAGATAAAACGCACCCCTGGGGCACACCAGCATTTATTTATTTATTTATTCATCAAGCAGAGACACAGCTCTTAAAGACTACTTAGAACAATATTAAATTTATATAAATAATAATAAATTACACAAAACAAAAATAGAATGTACAATTAACATTAACCACCGAAGTTTATTATTAATAACAATTTTTTGTTAAAACAGTCCCTACGTAAATATAAATTAAAATCAATAGCATTACAAACAGAATTAGCTTGTCTTAAACAGCGAGTTAAGAGTTCATTGATTCCATAATTGACCCTATGAAAGGGTACACAAAGTAAACGATTATTACGTAATTCACGACAAGGAACATGAAAGCCAATCAATGAAAGCAAGTAAGGGCAATTGATTTCATAATTTATTAAATCTCTGACAAGCATTATACCGAAATAAATACGTCGTGATTCTAGGGATTGAATGCCCAATATCAGATTTGAAACCGTCCAAAACTACTTTTAGTAAACGGTCCGAAAGGTAATTTCTAATCCAACGAAGAAGAGAATCATCGAATTACAAAAAAAAAGAATATCAAAACAATAAAAATACACAAATAAATAAGTTTAAAAGTATAGGAACTCAACACACTGATGTGTACACGAATCCTATGTATGAAAATTTCGCTTGCATATGTGTTTTTAATTTAAAATTAAACTATATTTAAGTATAGTAATTTAAATGTTATTTTTTATAAAAGAATGTTTTATTAATTAAATTAAATTAAATTTGTGTACACAATTTTCTTTAAAATTTAAAGAAATGTATTGACAATTTTAAGTACTTAAAAGTATACATTTTAGGAAAACATTTGTCGTATACAATATTATTTCAAAATCAAAGAATCTGCGATGTAAAAATTTTGATCGAAATCGGAAGAGTCGCAAATGAAAAAGTAGAAAATAAAAAGAAGGTTCTATGACAGGTACCGATAATAACGTTTATCTTTTACCAAAGTGTGGACTGCATTGCTGGCACAGTTATGTATACATAATTTTAAAAAAAAGCATTAGAGCCGTTTTCAAAATAATTATAATATTTCATAATGGCTGTATGGAAGGAACCGAGCTAAAGTAAAACAAACCATTTCAATTTCTCCTCTAGGCTGCAGATTGCGGTACAGAGTTGCAGACAGTGGCGGCTGTACCTTAAGTGCGCTCGTGCGCTGAACCACCAATTCAAAAGATTTAAAAATTACAAAATATTACTGCATCTTTATTTTTAGATTACCATATTAATATTTATTTTTTAAACATACAAGAACACAAACAAGTAAAATTTCCAATTATGACGAAACAATGTAAGCGCTTTGCTTTACTATTAAGACTTACTTTCATTGCAAGTAAAAATTCTCGTGCGCTTCGGCGAGCGCACGAGGACTGCTAATATAACTTGTATGAGTTACAAGCAAGTATCCCTGACGCGTGAGACAAAAGATATTTCATTGAAATGTATGGAGAATTAGCCTGCTCTCGTGCAGCGCACGAGAACCGAAGATTAACTACAGCAACCGATGTTTGACTAGAATGCGCTGCGCCTGCGAATATGTAATGTTGTTTCGCTCTATCCGTGACTGGTTAAATAGTGTAGGTTTGTAGGAGTTAGGTTAGTAATTGTTTTTTATTTTGGTTTTGGTTGGATTCTGTACTGTGTACAGTGTGTGGTGTGGGATAAAATTAACAGTGATTAGGTATATTAAAGACAGTAATAAATCTTTTTAAAATAAAGTTACCTGAAGCCACTATTTGACGCATTTAAGTGAAAAAATAAAAAAAAACATGATTCCTTGCTAAATGTAATAAGTGAGTCAGTTTTATAGATGGTCGAAATTTTTCGAGCAATTATACAAAATAATAAAAAATCGACATATACATGTAAATTGTTGTTTTTTGCGATTTCTAATCTTAATACCTACTTAGTGAGCAAGTAAAGTGCACCACCTGTTCAACAACCCACCAGCCGCCACTGGTTGCAGATAGACGGAATCATTACTCTTTTGTGTTGTAATGTCAACTTATGAAAATTCCCAGTTCAAATTTGTCTAAAAGCAAGTAAAAAGTCATTTTAAAATCTACTTCGATTTTTCCCAATTTACTTCACTTTTTTCTTCAAATCTTCTTCCATTTTTTCCGGAAGTGGTAACGCTGATAGGGACTTCAAGTCTAAGATATGTAACAAATGCAAAACTATTAAAATTGTTATCATTGTTTTTATTTTGATGATTAGGTACATAATATTCAGGAACAATAGATAATAAACGAACGGTTTGATCAACCAATTTCAAAATTGATAATCTGTTTGCTTAAAAAACACTTTTCCACTTTTCTTAAATGAGCGGTCAATTGTAAAAAATCAATTATGTATCTCCATAAATTGTTTCAAAGAATCCATTATCTATAACGAATTTATTCATGTTTTCAAAACTGCCCAATTTACCTTTTATGTTGTCAATTTTTACATGTAAATTAGTGGTCAAAGACGGAACCACTTTTTAATCTGAGGCTATATTTTTTTGCACTTATTAATTTTATTGAATCATAAATAATTTCAAGACAACGAAGCTATTTAAAAAATAAAAATGTAAAATGTTTAACTATGGATTTTTTTTATTTTTAGAAACTCTGAAACAAGAAAAAGAAATATTTAAAACGCTTTTGGTTTCATCCCAATACGACCACTTTTCACAGAGTTACAGCCCTTTGAAAAAGACTCAAAAGAACATTTATAGGTATAGGTACAAAGTTACCATTATTATTTTTAAAAGTGTATTAATTTACTTGGGTTAGGAAATTTAATAATTTTTTTAGTTGAGCAATTTTTGAATTGTGAACTTTTTCCTAAAATTAATTGTCTACATTAAAAATAAATTATGAATATCAGAGCAAATTCCCCGGGTTCCTAATGTCTAAATCTGTGCTCCCTTTTCTTTATTTTTTAAAATATCCTGAAAACTAAAAGTCCTAGAACCAACAGATTAACCTTGTATAAATGGGTCATTTTTTAAAAATTGACATTTTTTATTGATCGTTTGAAAAAAATTTTTTTTCAGTTTTTCTTGGGTTTTAATTTCTAAATCTATAGTAAACAAGTAGAAAAGGAGTTCTCCGAGTTGCGCAAAAATAATTTCAAATAGTTTTTATTTTACGAGTATTTTTCGATAAAAATGAAAATTGAAAATTTCGAATGTATTAAAAATGTTCTTTTCTTGCATAAAATAACAATAATCCACAAAATAAATAGTAACAATAAATAGTTGAAATTTTGTGGAAAGCAACTTAATTTAATAAGATAATTAATAAAAAAGTTGTTTGTTTACGAAATGATTTTGTTTAAAAGCATGAAAGAGTCAAAAAATATTTTTAAATAACGACACAATACTTTCTTGGAACTTTTACGGTACCAATACTGTAAGGAATGATGAAATTCAGTATATTTATCTAGAATATAAAAAAAAAATAATAATAATATGAGCCATTATAAACTAAAAGAACATATTTAAAAACAAATACGAAAATGGCCACGGAGATTACAGGCCACGGAGATTACAAAATCGACTAAGTATTTCTTAATTTTAATATAGTCAATGTAATTCAATGTCATCCAAATTATATTAGGTTCAAGTATGATTAAATACCTTTCTTTTGGCGGTGGTTAGTCTAAAAAATATTAATATGGTACAAAGATAACAAGGCCACGGAGATTACACTGAATTTTTACTTGGATGAAAAAATTATTTTGTATGTAAATTTTAAAGGAATTAACTGCAATAATTAAATTATAATAAAACATGAAATTGAAGGTTTTTTGACGTACTATAAGATGATGCATCGTAAAAAATTATTAAAAATTGTTTAATTGTGTGAAAAAGCGAAAATGTTTAATAATGTTTTTTTTTTTAATCTTGTCACACTCACTCAACTAAGTATTGGGACAACAAAAAAAAATTTTTTTTTTTGCATATCAAAAAATTGAAGTTTAAGAGAAGGCCTTTAAAACGACAAAGCCCAAAATTAAAAAAAAAATCATTTTCACCATTAAAAATATTAATAAAACTGATTAAGCATCCAAATCACATCCCAAAAAGGCCACGGAGATTACACATTATTAATTACCATGGCTATTCGTTACCATCAATCGATCTGCAAATTTGTTCTTATAATGCTGACATATAAACACAGTTCCATACCAAATTTCAAGTCTTTAAATTGAAATGCAAAAAAAAAATAGAAGCTAGGCATAACGCTAAAAATGTAATTTTTTTAAAACGACCCAAATACGCAAAGAATAAAAACGCTATCTACCTAAATGCGAAAAGTTTCAATTCACCTGCAACCAAAAATAAAACAGAAAACAAACCGTCTATTATTGTGTCTAATTGTGAGCGCTGAATGCAAAAAACTCAATTTGCCTTTCCTAAACCTCAAACAATCACGATTCACGAAAAATTATTTTTTCTACCCAAAATACAAAAGGAAAAAAAACTTTCATTTATCTTGTGCGCAATCCGAGTCAATTCAAAATCAAATGCTTGTGCGCTGCCTGTGCGACTTGCCAGCTTGCCACTCGTGCCTTGTTCCCGTTTTCTGTTATTTTTTTTTTTTTGATATTCTATTCCATCTTTCTTTATCTCTATGCGTGATGCGAAAAAAGAGGTATCCTGAAGAGACGAGACGAGCTAAATTTATTTTTTTAACACAAAAATTCTTAACTAAGAGAGCCATATTTGTGCACCAATACATGTACACGTTTTTACATGAGATTTGAGTTTGCTTCTGAGGTAGACCTACCCTTAAGCCCAACCTCAGACCCATTGTTAAATAGAGAAATTCTTTCTTTAGCCGCACTATTCGAATGTGGAATTCTGTGCCCTTCTCGAAACCAGGGAAACACCCCTCGTTCTGATGTATAAGTTTTCAAGACTAATGTGCATCGAGACCTCCTATTTAAACATCTCTATGGTAAGAACATAACGGTACCTACTCATAACCCCTTGAGTGTGAGCAAATTATAAGAAAAAAATAAAAACACTGGCGCAAAATTTTAAACAGCCTCTTATTAAGGTATTAGTATGATACTACTTAACAATTTGCTAACTTCAAAGTAGTTTACTAACTCATTCTTAATTTTAAACATTTTCGAACTAGTATCGTACTAAACCAATTTTCTTAATAAATTGCTTCTGAACATACCTAAAACAATGACAGTTCGGGCAAAAAACTAAGTAAGCAGACCTTATGTGGCGTTTGCAAATAGCACAATACTAAAAAAATAAAATAGGTAGGTATTCGATGATTTTAACTTTAATAAAAGGGTAGAGAAAGTGTGATGCTACATTCGATTAAAATTTGAAAATTCGTTGTTTTAACCTAGTATCATACTAAAACAGCTTTAGCATCGTACTACATAGTTCAATTAAAATTTTGCGCCACTCCCTTTGTACCCACAACGACATCACTGTTCCTTAGGTAGCTGCTATATTTTTTTCCCTGGAAGTGCAAACAGCAAACAAAAAATCGGATCGGAATTAAAGGGTTTATAATTACTGATCCTGTGCACATCCCCGATGCCATTTGAGTTATAATAAAGTGAGATATTTTTTGGCTGTGATGCATGCCGCCTGCGCACCGTGTAATGTATAGAGCTGTGTCGCACACGCACATCGGGGGCAATTAAATGTGGGATATACAAAAATTAGGTTCTGATTTTTTTTCTTTTCTTTTGAATATAAACACAAAAACCCTGTTGAATATTTTAATGGGATTTTTATGATTTTTTACAATCACTGATCTTTCGGGTGAGCATATAGCTTGTAGGTATGATGAATTTTAATATTTTCCATGAATGTTTTACAACAAAAGATACTGCTTCTGCTGCTGCTGTTTATTTTAAATTTCTGTTTTAATTTGTTTATAACGTCTTATTATACGGTTTAAGGGTTAGGGATGTGATTGAATGAATTTTAAGGATCAACAAATTAAATGAATTTGTAAATATTGAAACCCTTTCAACATTTGACAAACTAATGGAACACTATTCAAATAAAGGTCATACTTAACAGTTCGTTTAAAGTTGATGATGAACTCTCAGAAACATGATCAAGGACCAGAATGGAATTCTCGCTATCATTAAAGTCGCATCTTGTACAAGCAATGAAAATAAGTAACAAAACAAACACATAAACCCAATTATTTGACGAACCCAATAAGGTAGTAAGGGGCCTATAGCCGAACTCATAAAACTACCAACAGATTTCGTCATAAAAATCCGACTCCATCATCAACCCAGCTGATGGCTTCAGGATTCCATCGTCCTCAGCCCCGGATATATCATCATTATTTTATCTCTGAGCTCATACAGGATATGACGAATAAACATTTCGTCATAACACAAAAATCTTCAAATCGATACAACAGGATCATAAAACACATAACTCGCCCCTCATCTTAAGTCGGTTCACGACGACGGAGGCGGCGGCGAAAGGAGGCGGCGGCGAAAGGAGGCTTCCGTCGTCGTCGCATGAATGTACTACCAGGAACAAAGCCATGTCGCCGAGTAATGGGTCCTAAATAGCGACACGTGGCATGATGTATTGGCATCAGCAACATCACACACGCAAAGGACCTTCACCACCATGAAGGCTCTATGACTTCATGTCATCATCATCATCGGTTACAATATGTCTACTGGCTCATAATAAAATATACAAAACGGAAAGAAGGGGATTTATGGAAAATAATTTCATAATTCGGGGGGTTGATCTGATCCTGTTGCGCGTTCCGCTCTTGCTACTGTTATGCTGTTGCTTTTGTCTGCGTGCAGTGCACTGCTGTATACCTCGCTTTGACAATGTGTTAACATAATAATAGACTTCGTGTTTACTGTTTGCTATCCCATCATCATAGAGAGGGGTTGATTTAATTCATTGGGTATTTCATCGTGTCCTTGTGCCGCTTCACTCTGAAATGATTATCCTAGATGATGGTTATTAATAAAATTCAAAAAGAAAAGGATATAATATGAGGTCACGTGTCGGAAGGCGTTATGTTTTTATTTGTCACATTCCGTGCTTAATGTAAATATTAGTTGATTGAGAAATTGCTCAAGTTAACAAATATACAAGAGTTTGAGGGGGTGGGTAGTGTGTACTGCATTGATTGCGTGCATTAATGCGTAGTTAATGGTTTGGCGCAGTGGCAGAAAAGTACTTTTGCAAATAAGAAACCGGATAAGGTTTTGATGTTGTGCGAGTTCGTTTCTTGGCTTTGCCTTTGACGCATATAAAAAAGGATTTCCATATAATTTTGGATTTTGATTTATGGAATTTATTCAAAGGAAGTTAAACAAAGGAAGAAGCTGGTGGGTGTTTTGTTTGAAGAGAGAAATGTTTAGACAAGGCAAGATAAAAGACAATAATAGTTCAGAGACATCAAAGGAACACAATTAAAGTTCCTTGAATAACTCAAATATAGCCATATTTATAGAAGTCACATATAATTTCGCAATAGAGAAAGGTATACAAATTGCAAAAAAGAACAAAACCATGAAGTCGGTCTCGATTTTCGGCCGCTGTTTCTCAGGGCTCTACCTTCTCCTATTGCATTTGAGACAAGTATGGATAAGAAAATTTGGTATAGGGTATCCGTATCTATAAATATTCGGAAATACATATTCTAAAATAATTTTAGGAGACATGGTTATTCTTGAGCTATGTGCTGAAACTCCTTGAACTGTATTCATTCTGCTCCAAGTTGTTCATCCAAGTCGTTAGGATAGCTGTTTGCCAATGCAAGTGCTGCTTCGATTATTTGTTTACTATCGATCTCCACCAATGTGAGCAAGAAACCAAACGTGTTACAAATATGTGAATATGAGCTCTCAGGTCCTTAAAGCTCAGATATCACATTATCTATTATTGGATTGAAACAATCAAACTACATTTTCAATCTAATGTTGAATCAAACTTCTGGAGTAGTACCCTCATCGAATTGGCTTTTCCCATTCCATTCCTCTGCTATTCGTCTTAATCCTACCAACATGTACCCGTTATTTAAGGCACTGGAAAACCACCATTGCGAATTATCTGTAAATATTTTCCCAATAATAAGTAATAGGTGATTTTTTTGCTATTTTCTTTTTGGTAACACTGGTTTTGACAGTTCACGCACGTTTCGTGTTTTGTGTCACTGCCAAACATCTTCAGTTTGGTCTATAATTTAACCATGAATCGTCTTACAAACGAACAATGCTTGCAAATTATTGAATTTTATTATCAAAATGAGTGCTCTGTTAAGAAAGTTCATCGCACGCTTCTTCCATTTAAGGGTCAGTTTAATCGACCTACCGAGGCGACTATTCGGGCTATTGGGACTAAATTTTGCATCAAATTTACATTGTTGGACATTAAACCACAAAGACGCTTACGTAGAGTAGCGAATTGGGCCTCTGTTACTCCACTACGTGAAAAATTTTGCCTTTTAAAATACAGCTGGTGCAAGAATTAAAGCCGAACGACCTACCACAACGCCGAATTTTTGGTGAATGGGCTCTTGAAAAGTTGGCCGTAGATCCACTTTTTTATCGAAAAATTGTGTTCAGCGGCGAAGCTCATTTCTCGTTGAATGGATACGCGAACAAGCAAATCTGCCGTATGTGGAGTGAAGAGCAGCCAGAAGCATTGCAAGAGATACCAATGTATCTAGAAAAATTCACTGTTTGGTGCGGATTATGGGCTGGCGGAATCATTGGGTCGTATTTCTTCAAAGATGATGCGAATCGCAAAGTTCGGTGAACAATTTATTTCACGTTTGGGGCCGATCAATTGGCAGCTTAGATCGTGCGACTTAACGCCTCTAGACTATTTTTTGTGGGGCTATGTTAAGGCTTATGCCTATAGTGACAGGCCCGCTTTGATTGACTCACTAGAAGAAAACAGTAAGCATTTATTCGTGAGATTCCGGCTGAAATGTTAGAAAGAGTATGCCAAAATTGGACTAAGCGGATGGACCGACCATTTGAGGCGCAGCCGCGGACAACATTTGCATGAAATAATCTTCAAACATTAAATTATATCGACCGTACTATCGATTTAAATAAAGATTTCATTCATTTTTCTGAATTTTTATATTTAATTTTTTTTTTTTAATTTACGATAGCTCTTAAAAAATCACTGTTATAAATCAGCAGCTATTTCGAGATTGCGATCGACGGACTGCAATGATTTATTAGTAGCATTGATTCTCTCAAATATTTTTGTCCGAAGAATTCATGGTAATTCTAAAACTAATCGATTTTGAACTGAACTTTTTGAACAAAGTATGCAGAGCATACGAAAGATTTCAACATGAGTTTGCTATAATGTTTTGTTTTAGAATCTTCCGAAGTAGTCTTATCAATGTCAAAGCTTTCATGTTTCTTAGCCTTAGGACTCTCAATTTCACATTTAACACTATTTATTTCCCTATTACATTCTTCAATTTCGGTAAGTTCAGATTCTGGGTTGTCAAATTGAGTGACTTCCACATCAAGTAAAGCATTAGATACTGAAGATGGACACAGACTATCATTCATTCACTTCCATCGACTAGTACTGAAACTAAAATAGGCTTACATTTTTTTCAAAAAAAAAGGGAACTAGTCAATTGCAGCGATACAAGATCCAGTGACACAGGAATCCACAAGATTAAGACTTGTGCAGCCAAGCTTTTATGTTCTTAATTCTTGGATTGCGGAGTATATACCGGACATATTTCTGACATTAGCGTAACATTGCCCTCTATATTTTTGTACATCTAGATCAAAATTTTTGAGAGCTTCCATTAGATACTTACTACATCTTCTAGGAATGCAGATTTGTGACTGAAGATATGCGCAAAAACTAGACATTTTTCAACTGGTCGCACGTAAAAGCAGGAAGATATAAAGTTTTCCTATTTCCCGGTTGATATGTTTGGCAAAGAAATCTTCAAATTGTGCAATCAACTCAAACAGCGCCAAGTAATTGCCGTTGTGAACTGAACCCAATCGTTGATATCACTCTTGAAATACCAAACCACGAGATGCCGAAAAGCTGTTTGACCGCAATCAATCGGTAGCAAATGTTGCGCCAACAAAGTTGAACTATTCTATCGCCTCATCAGAGCAAGTAAATGTTTTATATGCTCCTGACTTTTTTCATAGTTCTTAAGAGCTACATATATTAACCTGTTTCCATAGGGGAGAGATGTGTCGATATGTTTTAAAAAAGGCGATAAGGAATGCAATCCAATAGTTTGTGAGTAGGTACGATAACCAACTTCGTTCAATTAAAAAAAAATTCATGTCTATTACAGAATTCGCAGAATTTTACTCCCGGTGAGTTGACTCGATTCGCATCCGCTGTAAAACTCAATTATGAAATTCGTCGGATGAACTACATTGTCGATTTCTAAAATTACCTTATCATTTATGAACTTTCCTATCGACACTGTCAGCTACAAACATTTATTCAACCGGCTTAGGCTGTGATAATAGTATCGCTATCGATCAACGAAATCAAGCATCGTTGAGAGTGGTTAGTACGAAGATGGGGGAACGGTTCAAAACCAACCCTGTGCTCTCCTTTTTTTTTTTTTTTTAGATTTCTTGCTCTCTGGTTGCGTTGTTGTTGTTAAACAAACAATTTAGAATTCAGTATATGATAAGCTTTTGACTTAAATTTTTGTACTCTCCATTGTTTATTTTCGTTTAATCAAAAATTCACATCAGATTCGTCTCGAAATTGGTGCGAATGTAAAATGATAGAAATTGTATGGAGCGCGAATGGATTGCGAATTCTGTAATACCATAAAAGTTGAACAAAATGTCAGTGGTGCAGGGATTGTTACCGACATTCGTTCAACTTTCATTCGTCGGATCGAGTAATAGCAAAAGTTTGGAAATTAATTGAAACTGTCACTTTGGCTCATTCGCCGAATTCTGTAATAGGGGTGATTATTAAGATGTCTATAGTAATCTTGTTTCCAACATATGTAAGTTTGTTTCGAATTTGAAAAATCTGAGTTCAAATTTTGTTTCGGTATATATATTTTGTACAATAACATTTATTCACCCCTATTACAGAATTCGGCGAATGAGCTAAAGTGACAATTTCAATTCATTTCCAAACTTTTGCTATTACTGAATCCGACGAATGAAAGTTGAACGAATGTCGGTAACAATCCCTGCACCACTGACATTTTGTTCAACTTATATGGTATTACAGATTTCGCAATCCATTCGCACTCCATACAATTTCTATCATTTTACATTCGCACCAATTTCGAGACGAATCTGAAGTGAATTTTTGATTAAACGAAAATAAACAATGGAGAGTACAAAAATTTAAGTCAAGAGCTTATCATACTGAATGCTAAAGTGTTTGTTTAACAAATTTTAATAGAAAACGCACAAATAGCAACGCAACCAGAGAGCAAGAAATCTAAAAAAAAAAAAAAAAAGAGCACAGGGTTGGTTTTGAACCGTCCGCCATCTTCGTACTAACCACTCTCAACGATGCTTGATTTCGTTGATCGACAACGATACTATTATCACAGCCTAGGCCAGTTGAATAAATGTTTGTTGCTGACAGTGTCGATACGAAAGTTCATAAATGATAAGGTAATTTTAGAAATCGACAATGTAGTTCATCCGACGAATTTCATAATTGAGTTTTACAGCGGATGCGAATCAAGTCAACTCACCGGGAGTAAAATTCTGCGAATTCTGTAATAGACATGATTAATTACCCACGAATCTGGATCCATGATGTCCACATGTTCATGGGATGAATTGCCTTATTTAGTTTTTAGCGAAGTCATCAGAGAAGCAATATTAATGGATTATCGTAAGTATAACTTACCAGTTGTACTCTCTGAAAAATCAACGGGTTCTAAATCAACCGTTTGAGGGTTGTTCGATATGTTAGCAAATTCAGTTTGGACATTTTTATCTTCAAAAAATAAAGTTATCTTGAAATTTTACGATGAAACCTTAGCATCTTTAGATTTTTTCAGCTTTTTTTACTCGTGTGACCACTTATTTTTTTCTTTCACACATATTGATGTAATGAATAGAAGGAAATAGATAAGATAAGGTAGTGCGTACAATTCAGAAAACAATACACTTCAAAGAATACACTATTTCTACTTTCAACAACGTCCTTACCGAATTCATCCCAAAATCACTCGTTGACTTCGGTGTAGAGGACTATACCAGAGAATGGATGATTTCCATGATCATGCTACGTTAAGTAATACAATACAAACTCAACCAAACACGTTAATAGAGGAACACCTCAGGGTAATGTTGTGTCCCCACTTTTGTGGCTTTTAGTCATAAATAAAATTCTGTTGAAATCAAGGAAATGGCTTTGAGGAAAGTTAGCACTTGGCCACGAGCTGTGGACTAGGAGTTAACCAAGCTAAAATGAACTGATGCTCCTTATAACTTCACTTTCCCTCGACTCAACGACCAAACTCTGTCCTTGTTCTCCAGAAATATTTGGCACACATCCTCGTCCTCGTTTCTTATTAATTAAACTGAGAAATAAATATTGAAGAACGGGTTAAGAAAGCATTTCTATGCCTGTAGTATAATATCTGGTAAAAAGTGGACCTGCAGATGATTTTGTCGACGCACACAGGTATGGTACGTCCGAGCTTAGCGAACGTTTCGATTGAGTAGTGGCCTATACTCAGCTAAGCCTGTAACGTATATAAAATGAAGATGGTTCAGTAACAGTAGATGTCCGGCAAGGAAGAACAAACTGATCGAAAAAATGAAGACAGCAACACAAAGTGCGAAAATTAACAATTTGCTGTAACATCAGCTACAAAAGCGATTGCGACTGACTTATCATAATGCTAGCTTCGCCACCACCTCTGGACCAGCTTCAACACCTTTGGAAGCCCCATTTTAAAAGCCAGGGAAGAAGCCACATCAACCAGAACCAGCTATAACTCAGTTAAGCAAATCAGCAGTCCAAAAGAGTACTGCATCAATGCGCACTCATTGAATAGCTTCCTTGGCCTTCCTTTTGATTTTTGATTTAAAGTGTTTATTAATGTACGAATAAAAATTAAATTTACAAAAAAAATATTCATCCGTTTTTGAGATATCGAATTTTCCAAAAAAACAAGATTTTTTGTTTCAAAATTCAAAAAAAAATATTTTTTTAAGTTTTGAAATCCAATGTTTCTTAAACTTTTTAGAAGCTTTCCTACAAAAAATTTCATTAAAATCCGTTATGTCGATAATGAGAATTTCAAAATTCGTAAAAATCGTTCTATGGTAGATACAGTCAGTAGATTATAAGAATTCAAAATTAATCAAAAGGAAAAAAATTTTAGCAAAATTCTAGGAACCGTTTTCGAGAAAAATGCGATTTTCGAAAACCATTTTTTAACTTTTGTATGGAGGGTACCGTTATTTTTAGGTAACATAAATTTTATTTTCTCATTTCTTGTAGAAAAAAGAACTGTTCGGAAAAGATGGCATCAATCACGAGCACCTCAGGACAAAACCATCTTAAACCGCCTCTCGAATGAGCTCAAGTATGTATGCTATCCGCGAATCAAAAAATCGGAAGATTTCTACCTATCTTGAAGGTCTGACCGCAGATAAAAATACGAATTATTCATTGTGGAAAGCTATAAAAGATGTTAAAAAGCCGCAAATACATTCAGCACCAATCAGACAAAATAATGGTGAATGGGCTAAGTCCGATAGAGAAAAAGCCGATTTATTTGCTGAACATCTAGAGGAAACCTTTAAACCTTTTGATGGTCAGGCGTTGATAAATGAACATGGTGATATCCAATGGCCATCTGAAAACTTTCTTATTCGGAATATCACGTTATCAGAACTTCATCAAGCTATTAAAAATCTCAAAAATAATAAAGCTCCTGGGTACGACCTAATAAATGCTCGCGTGCTTAAAGAGCTACCCAGAAAAGCAGCAATTAAACTTCAGCACCTTATGAATGCGGAATTAAGGCTTTCATACGTTCCACGCCAATGGAAAGTCGCAGAAGTTTTAATGGTTCCAAAACCGGGAAAGTCTCCTAACGAAAATAATATCTTGTAGACCGATTTCCCTCTTGCCACTGATCTCAAAGGTATTTGAGAAAATCTTATTAAAGCGACTGCTTCCTATTATCGAAGAAAAGCGGCTTATTCCTGACCATCAATTTGGTTTCCGAAAAAGCCACTCAACAATTGATCAGGTGTACAGGATAATTGAATTTATTGAGTTCTTATTATTAACCAATGAAATTGAGAAATCACTAGAGAGAAAAAATGTATGTTCAAGCGCATTTCTAGACGTCTCTCAAGCCTTCGACAAGGTCTGGCACGATGGCCTTAAGTTTAAACTAAGACAGGTCTTTCCGGATCAAATATATTACATTCTTGAGTCGTACCTCGAAGATAGGCTATTTCGAGTTAAGCAAGGGAGGGAATATTCGGATTTTAAGGAAATCAAAGCTGGTGTTCCCCAGGGAAGTGTTCTCGGTCCGATTCTATTCGTACTATAAACTAGCGATATTCCTCAAGAAAAAGATACCATATTAGGTACGTTTGCAGACGATACGGCTATACTTGCAACATCCGATTCAGTTGAATCTGCAACCGAGAAGCTCCAACGAGCTCTAGATAAAATTTCGGTATGGACTAAGAAATGGCGAATTGTTCTTAATGAGTCCAAATCAACACATGTTAATTTTACTTACAAAAAAATTACCCATCTACCCACCTACATTAATTCGGTGCAAATACCATATGCTAATGAAGCAAAGTACCTAGGAATGACACTAGACGCTAAGCTTAAATGGAAAACTCACGTTAAAAAGAAACGAGATCAACTTGAAAATAAATTACGTGAAATGAATTGGCTTATTGGAAGATATTCCAAACTCAGCATCTACAATAAATTGCTTATCTATAAGCAAGTGATAAAACCAGTATGGACGTACGGTATACAACTTTGGGGTTGTACTAAACCAAGCAATAGACAAATACTACAATATTTTCAGAGCAAAGTTCTCAGAGAAATCGTTAATGCTCCGTGGTACATTAGAAACAGTGATTTACACAGAGACTTACGATTACCAACTGTTGAAGATGAAATAGCAGTTTTCGCTGGGTACGAACTCACTTAAATAACCATAGCAATAGAATTATTCGACAAACAATTAATGAGACAAACCTTGTGCGCCGACTTCAAAGAACGAGACCGTTCGACCTAGCGCCATAAGGATTATCCGCTTTCAAATGTGGTATCCGCAGGTCCTCTCAGTGGGGAGCTTCTTGCCAAACGTGATTATAATATAATGAAATTAAAACTAAGTACTTGATAAGGTAACTTAGTTGTAGTCGCAAGAACAAAAGGGAGGTGTTTTTTAGTGAGTAAAAATCTCACACTACTATGAGTACCGGGCTCATAGTGTCTATGAAGATTCTTCACCTACCCACGAAAAAAAAAAAAAAAATTTCTTGTAACTAGATTATATTAAGAAATTTTTATTTATCAAGTTTTAAATTAAAATTGAATTTTTTTTTTAAATCCAAAAAAGTATTTTTGGGGGGTACCAAAAATAACAATTTCTTGGAATTTTTTTTTCAACCATTAGCTACTCGTAGCTTTAAATAAATGAATTTATTTTTATTTTTTTTTTTTATTTGTGGGACAGTTTTTGAGAAAAAAAAAATATTTATAAAATTTCGAAAAAAAAATCATATGGCAGGTACCGTTATTTTTTGTCTTAAAAAAAAAAAAAAAAAACTGTGGGGGGAAAAAATTCAAAACGACATCTACCAAGTTTAACGAAAATCGGCCGAGCCATTTAGGCTGTACCGACAGACAGACAGACAGAATTGCGAGACCCACTTTTTTAGTCTTTGCTATCATCGCAATGTCAACTTTGATCAAAATTTCGAGTTAGATTTTTTTCCATAACTTGCATAACTTGCCTTATAGTACCTACCTAAGTCGACTGACTTCATCAAACAAATCTTTTTAGCGCAGCTTTATGCAACTGAGCTTTTATTTTTATGTTAAGAAATATACATATAAGGATTTTTAAACTGTTGAGTTTGGTTTAATGTCTCTTAAACCTTTTTTTTCTGTTCAATTTAAAGTCGAAAAGGTGTGCAAAAAGTAGTGTTTCAAAAAACAATAAATTAAAAATATTTAAAAAAATTTTTTTTTGTCGATTTTTGATTTTAGTAATGAAGAAAGCCTTTTCCTAGTTTTTAAACTAAAAGTTAAAAAAAAAATTATTTCTTTTTCATCATAAAAATTTATCAACTTTGGCTTGCTATATAAGCCAAACCAATAATCCCAAAGAAATATTTTTTTCGATTACTGGAGCTCCAAATATTTGTTAATCCAGTGAAGTTAAAATTTTTGTATTATAGGCCAGCCGTATCTACTTTAAAATCGGTCTGATTACCGAGGTTTATCTATAACCAGTGAGTAATGCGAGGTTGGAGCCCCCATTTATTCCTAATGGCTTTTTTGCATAGGTGTCCCTTTAAACTCTTTCTTAAATCCTAGGTTGCCAACTAAACTTCTTATCTAAAATAAGACCCAAGTAAGGTATTTTGCTTCGTCGGAGAATGTTAGTGGTAAACCTTTTTTGGGAGGGGGGAATTTAATATTGTACTGCTGCAAAAGTGTTTTTCAGGGCTGTACTGCCTTTTGAGAGGAATATCCAAATCCTCTTAGAATATCCACTTATCATGAAAAGCTCTGCTGATATGAGACATTTTGTTTCGGCAGAAAATCGTAGGTTCCTGGTATATCACGCACACAGAAATAGTTGAGAGTTGTAAGTCACTAGATCCTGGTTCTCTTCGAGCTGATGTACCACGAAATTATATTTTTTACAGAAGAGGGCAAGATCTGTTTTGTGAGGGTTAACACCCAGTCCACACCGATCGGCCCAGGTAGTTATAGTTATAGGGTATAAGGATGCTTTCCTGATACAACAAAAGCAATGTCATCCGCATAAGCAATCACTCTGAAGTCTGAAACTCTCTGCTTCCAGATAGGTATCTCATTCCCAACAGCTTATTCGCTACTAAGTTCCAAAGAAGGGGATATAGGACACGGCCTTGTGGCTTTCCTATGCTGACAGATCTTTTTGGAAATATTCGATGCTTCTTACCAATGTAGGTATGAAGAGCTGTTGGCTCCACCGATTTCCCTTTACAGTATCTACGCGTGCTAAGCCGTAGACAAAGTCTAGTGTCAATGATTGTTTTGAGATGGGATGATGATAGACTAATACCTATAGGTCTAAGATCTCTTGGTTCCACATGGGAACATTTATCCATAGCACAGGAATATGGATGAAATCGATACAGCTATTAAAGAGCATCTCTAGGATTGGTAGTATAATCACCGTCTGGTCCTGTTGATTTATATTGGTTTAAAGCTATTGATTGTCCAGTGCAGAATATACTTAGTTAAATACCTAGGAAAGTAGGTAGGTATGCATACTTACCAATATCTATAACTTGCTTCCTACACAGATACACCTTTAAATATAGGTAATTATCTACTTGAGAAATACCAATAATGTAGGTACCTATTAACTAACAATATTTATCTATATATTTATCAGCCTAACGAATTCATTATACCCAGGTACCTACCTTGAAGTGGAAATCTTAATCCATATTCTTTCATTTCCTTAAATTAAACTTATTTCTTTTAATCTAGGTACCTATAGCTATAACAAAGGTGTGTACACTCATCTATCTCTTCAATATTACCAAGCTGCCACGCATAAGCTCTACTGAAATCAATCAAAAATTATCTTTACACAAACAATGTTAGCCAAAAGCCCCCCCCGAAAGCAATTATCCACTCTTACCTTTCATCACACTTGATAACAATCATCCTTCTATAGGTAGGTGCCTCTACCTTCCACTTCCAATACCTAAGCATCCTCCTATCTCCTACCAATTTGAACTCTACAAACAGAAACGAAAATTCGCTTTACCACCTGAGGCACTCTTATAGAAAGGACGATCGAAAGCAGCCCACCCAAAAGCCCCAAACCCAAAGTGCATAGGTATAGAGAGTGCTTTAACTTCAAAGCTACACACAGAGGAGGCACCAAGTGTGTCCTCGATGGACCTCACTCTTAACTCGGCCACTGTCTCATCTGTGAGGTCGAACGAATTTTCTTTTCCTCTTCCTTTTATGCCAAACAAACTACTTGAGAGAATATTCTTATTCTCATTTATCAAGAAAATAATATATCTATGAAAGTTATATCTATAGATATGTATCTACCAAGATAGTTATATAGGTGCAGGTAGGAAAGGTACCTACCTATATAACGAGTAAAGAAATAAAGAAAAAAAAACAAAAAAAAAGAAAACTTAACCAGATAAATAAAAATTTATGACCACGCCCAGAAAAATAAAAATTTCACCTTTCGTTTCACAATACAACAGCAAAATATTTTTCTTTCATTCGCCCCCTTCCTCCCCCAGTCCTTGCAGCACCTGACGAAGAGAACCGAACCACACATAAAGGATATTCTTCACATAATGCGCCCTGGAAAAAACTACCCCTACACTCAGCCGGCACTAAAGCCCACCCGAAGAAAAAATTCTAAGGGTGTTTTTTTTCATTGTTATTATTTACCCACACCACCCATTGCTGCCACCCCACGTTACCTACACATACTCGCTACCACCATCGTCGTCGTCATATCCTATACCCGACAGAGCCACAATACAATATTATGCGTTCTTCTCCTTATTTACCGCCGCACACCGTGAGAAAGAGCGAATCAACAGCAGAGCTATAACGAAGAAAAAACGAAAAATCAACAACAACAGCTAGCAAAATTATTAATACAACAATCAAGCACCGTTACCCACCCCCAGCCAGAGAAGAACATTTTCATAATCTCATTGCATTTGCAAGAAACATAATAACTGTGCAAGCGAAATTAGACAAGGAAAGAGCATGTTTTAAGGAGCTTTTTTGCCCTCGCAGTGGAAGTGAGAGAATATTTTTCTTCTCTCACCCAACAAGCAGAGCAACACAAACAGAACAAAAAAAGAATAAATAATAATAAATAAAATTTGTAATATAAAATGCAATGTCTCTTCGTTCCCCAAAAAGAGAGTAAAAGTTGTTGCACCCTTAAAATAAAAACTAAATATTTATGTTCTCGAAGAAAAAACGAAAAAACAAGGTGAATTCGCAAAGAAACCATCATTAGAAGTTTTGGGGTTGGGGAAAAGGATATAAGATATAAAATACACGAACGAAAAAAAAATTAAGGAGAACCCACTGTTGCATGGGTAGGGTAAGTGACTGAGCCAGTGTGCGAGCGAGTGGTTATTATATCGCTCCGCCTAACCTTGTCATAACCTTATAAAATTTCATCTTTTCATATTATCTCTTATGATCAGAGAGAGGGAGAGTGTAGGTATTTGCTAAGACAGAAAGAGAAAGATAGCTTGTGTGTCTCTTGTGCATGTGTGGCTATGACTTTTGCGCATTCAATTGAGTTGAGAAATAATTATATGAAAGTCGGAAAGGTGTTGAGAGGATGGAGTTGAGTTACAACCAATTGAGCTGTTCTATTTGAGTGTTTCGAACTTCGAAATTATTTTTCATAAATTTCGAATTTGGCTTGGAAGAGTTTGGGTAGGGGTATGAGTGAGTTTGTTTTGTTTGGGTGCTCGACTCGGTGTCGGTAGTTGTAATTGTAGAAAAAAGTTGTAATATCTCGGAGTAGAGAGAGTAGAATAGGATCCATGCATGGCTAGATTTTTGACGAATTTTAAATGGAAATTCTACTTCTTGATTCATATTTCACTTTTCTTTTATGTTCAAGAAGTAGGTACCAATAGTGGGAATCTACCTATCTTAGTAGGAACACTTAGGTTAGGTAGATCCCTTTGCGCTTTGCAGGAACAATTCGGCTCTAGGCACAATCAACTAGGTACTATAATGTTGTTCCGACGGCATTTCGTAATTTGTCCCTTATTTATTTGAGGCTTACAAAATTAATACCTAAATGAAATACAGAGTTATCTACCTACCTAGATGTAGGTATAATGTTTCTTGCAGTTTCAAAAGGGTAATTTGATTTTAAAAGGTGCTAGGCAAGTAATGAACCTAGGTAGGAAGAAGATAGTAACCTTGTGTACCTGTGTTAAAGTAGATTAGGTGGTGATTTTGGGGTGAAAAGGAGTAGGAGCGGTTATAGATAGGAAGGCATCTAAAGAACTGATTAAGGAGAGGAGTGCAATTGGCTATAATTCGAGTGACCATTTATTGTGAAAGAAGCGATAAAACAAGAAAATACATCAAGCATTCTGATGGTGTTCAACAAATGGGAATGATTCCATGATAGCTCTGTTTCCTATCAGTATTAACTCTCTGTTCTGAATTCTATCTAAGAAGTGAGGAGAAGTTTGTGCTGCACCTGTACATATGTACATAGATGTGAGTCATACTCGAGTTTTGGACGTATGAACGCTTTATACCTACCTTAATGGTAGCCGGATCAGAATTGGTGTAAAAGCATTTAGCAGCGTTTTTGGCGGTCTCGAGAATGTGGTCAGTTCAACGAAGTTCGTCATTGACACACATACTGAGTACTGAGAGCTTTTCGGTTTCTTCGATGCAAGTGCCATTCAAGGACAATGGCATGGATATCTATAAGATATGAATTATTAGGTATTAAGTATAGGGTGGTTAAATTTTAAGGGCCAATGTTGAATGTGAACCACATCACCTAAACGTCAAGTCTTTTTCTGCATTTCATTTGACATTTCTCAATTTCAGACTACGAGTAACTCAATTTGAACCATGGAAAGATACACAATCAAGCAAAGCGTTAAAGTTATTCAGACTTATTATGAAAATGAGCGTTCAAATCAAAATGCATATCGTGCACTTCGTGATTTTTTCGGTCAATTTAATCATCCACATGTGCGTACCAGCGGAAAAATCGTGCAAAAAATTGAGCAAATCGGGTCTGTAGGAGATGTGAAAAGACCAGTGCATGCTCGTACAGCTCGTACTGCAGAAAATATTGCTGCTGTTCGCGATAGTGTGGTTGAAGAGCCGTCCACCTGAACTCGTCGTCGTACCCAACAATTGCACCTCTCAGCTCGTCGTTGATGAACATTATGCCTAAAGACTTGCATTTACACGCTTACAAGGTGCAATTGACTCAAGAACTAAAGCCTCTTGACCATTTCAAGCGTCGTCAATGGTCAGAATGGTGGCAAGAAATGGCAACAGTGGATGATCAATTCTCGAAGAAAATCATCTTCAGTGATGAGGCACATTTTCACCTCAGTGGATTCGTCAATAAGCAGAATTGCCGCATTTGGGCGAATGATAATCCAAGAGTGATTGTCAAAAAACAAATGCACCGACAAAGAGTGACTGTTTGGTGCAGTTTATGGGCTAGCGGCATCATCGGGCCGTATTTTTTCCAAAATAAGGCCGGTCAGGCAGTTACTATGAATGGTGTTAGTGAGATGGTAACGAACTTTTTATGACCCGAATTGTAAGATATGGATGTGGACGATATATGTGGTTTCAACAGGACGGTGCCACTTGCCACACAGCTAACGAAACAATGGCTCTTTTGTGCGACAAATTCAATGGCCGTGTTATCTCACGTGGTGGCGATGTCAATTTGCCGCCAAGATCATGTGATTTGACACCGTTGGACTTCTTTTTTTGGGGTTATTTGAAAGAAAAGCGGTGTACGTCGATAAGCCAGCAACAATTCAAGAGCTAAAGGATGAGATAATTCGGCGCATTAACGGCATAGAACCTCAATTATGCCTCAGCGTCATCGAAAATTTGGACCATCGGATGGAGGTGTGCAGCTGTGGTCGCTGAGGCAATTTGGCCGATATTTTGTTCAATATCTACATAATTGAACCATACCAATATTATCATAATAAAAAGAAAATCAAACTATCGTCGTCTAACGCGATGAAGGCCCTGATTACACGATTCTTTTTTTCGTTCGTTTTGTTTTTCGTCGTTTTGACAGTTGGGGTGAGAGGTAAAGAAACATAGTTCATTCCGCTATACTTCTTCACATTCCAGAAATCACTAAATTTTCATTTTTTTTGAAATATTTACCGTTACACAAGAAAACCAAAACTGTACTCTACATTTAACTGTTAACGCTAAACTCGTGTGCAAATTTATAGTAGTAGCAATCAGAAATGTTCAATTTGTTTTTGGTTCCTTAAAAACTTATTAGTTTTTATGTTTAACAGATGAAATAGCGTTTTTTACGTAGATATAAGCGAGCCTGTATTAGTATTAGTAACGTGCCCAAATTGCTAAGCGAGTTTTCGGAAAATTAAACTTCTGTTGATTTCGCCTTCGAAAGCAAAGCAATTTTCCAAAGAGGACTTTGAATATGATTTCTAACATACATATGAGTGCGAGTTGGTGCTTAAATGACCTAGTATTGAGACACAATTTTCACAAATCAGACTGCATTTCAGGAAAAACGTATCGAATATTTACTTGAAAGTGTTTAATTGCTTCTGGGTTATCTTCGTAGACCTTATTGGTGTCTAATCAAACCACCAACGGGGAAGACACTGTTCATAAATTGTCATCATTTATTATAGATTTAAATTCGTATAGTGATTTTTTTAATCCCTTACAATTAACTATTGACAATGCGAAGTTATCGTAACAGTTTTTTACTGAACAATAATCTGATCGAAAACAAACCAAAAAGATCGGTTTTTGCCAGTTTTGATCTGGGCGCTTCAAAACTCTAACAATTCAATTTGCATTGTTAGTTTAAGTTTAAGTTTTTAAGGAATATTTGAGGTATGCCTATAACTCAAGGTGTAGCTATAGCGTATTTGGGGGTCTTGAAAGGTAACCCAAAAATACGCTTAAAAAATACATTTGTATGTTTTCCATTTTTTCGAATTGTTCGTAAACGTAAACATGTACTTTGAATGTGCAATTTTTCATAAAATAAACACATGAATATCGCAACAATGGGCCAAATTTTGAACAACCTATTATTAAGGCCTTAGCATTTTACTAGTTAGCAATTTGTAAAACTTTTAGTTAATTTACTAGCTCTTCGAAAATTTTAAACCTTTTTTTCGTTTTATTAACTACTTAGTATAAAAATACTAATTCCCTTTTTTCCGTTTAAATCATGACATTTCGTGAAAATTAACAAAACAAACAAAACTAAAACCACGGCTTGTAATTCGGTCTTGGATGTTTAGGTTTTCTACCAAAACCGAATTGTTATCTTATCAAACCTATATCTATAAAATTCTCCATGGTCCAGCTCCTCAATAGGATTTGCTCGAGTCTTAAAATATCGCACTTTACTGCATAAAGCGGAGTCTTCAAACATACATCATATACATTATGTATATCCGAAAACATTTTATAATATTTTATTTACTTTAAAAAACAATTAGCTCACGAATCATTAAAAACACAATTTAAGTCTTTCAAATAAAATTGCCAAAAGATTGTTTTAGAAGAAAATTACAGATACAGATTTCATTTACTTAGAGTTAAAGTAGGCAGTTTGTGATTTTAACTTTAGTGAAATATTTAGAGATAATAAGATGCTAAAATCGTTAAAAATTAGCAAAATCCTTAGCAACTTACTAAAATGGCTTTTACATGTTTAAAATTTCGCGCCAATGGGTTTACGAATGGCGCTTGTTCAAAAAAAGATGAGACAAATGGAATAAAAGTTGTGTCACATAGTACAACCGATTTTGATAATTTGTTTTATGCTAAAGCGCCTTAAAATTTAAAATATTCCTGTGCATAAAAATTTTCAAAACTTTTTTTTTGGATTTAAATTTTTTTTTTCGAGACTCAATATTTCGAAAACCCCATTCCTGATTTTTTTAAACTTGATAAATAAAAGTTTTCAAAAATCGCGTTTTTCTCGAAAACGTTCCCGAGAATTTTGATAAATTTTTACGTTCTATAATTAAACAAAAAAATTGAAATCAATATATTACTGACTGTACCGAACATAGAACCATTTTGACGATTTTTGAATTTCTCATTACCGGCTGAACGGATTTTAATGAAATTTTTTATATTTATTTTTTTGGAAAATTCGATATCTCAAAAAGGCTAAATATTTTTTTTGGAAATTTATTTTTTATTCGTAAAGTAATAAAAAAAAATGTTTTAAAAATTTGTACTTATATAAAAGATTATTTGACTAATAACTTTGTTACAAATTTTGTTCTTGCATAAACTAATATTTGCTTGCATCACATGGCATCCTGTTCTTAGCTCCAGCTACCACAAAAACAGTTGTTTTAGTCATTAAATAAATAAACTTTATGTTTATGAACAGTTTTTCTCTAATAGCATTCATTTTTGAAATTCTTAGTCTTTTACATGAGAGCAAGTTCGTACGACTCAGTCGTGCATTTTATTTTAAGAGGAACCAAAAAAAGAAACTATTCGTAAACCCTTATTTAAAAAGAAACATAAATACTCGTATTTAGAGACACAAAACATTTTTTTTTACTATTGTTTTTTTTTTTTTTTTTTAAGTAAAGATGGTTTGTTTACATTTTGCATCGGTAAAATAAGGAATGTTTTAAATCACCTTCGATAATTTTGTTCTTGTTACCAACTTAGATTTAAGATATTTAGCTACATATACTACATGGTGATAGTAATGTAGAGAAATCGGTTACAAGAGGCACTCCACAAGGAGGAGTAATCTCACCTCTCCTCTGGGTCCTTGTTGTTAACAAAATTCTCACAAGATTTAGGAATCAGGGCATTAAAATAGTAGCATATGCGGACGACATAGTAATTTTGATATCGGGTAAATATCTTACCACCATCAAGGATATTATGGAATCTTCACTTAAAGAACTATCTTCTTGGGCAGGACAAAACGGTCTCGGGGTTAACCCTTCCAAAACCGAACTAGTCCTGTTTACGAAGAAAAGGAAATTGGAGGACTTTACTTCTCCAAAGCTCAACGACATTCCTCTGAAACTTTCCAACGAGGCTAAATATCTTGGAGTAATTCTTGATTCCAAGCTAACATGGAAACAGAACACAGAGGAAAGAATGAAAAGAGCACTATGCGCTCTCTACACATGCAAAAAAACCTTCGGTACACGGTGGGGCATGCGACAGCAGGTCATCCAGTGGATGTACACGGCGATAGTTCGTCCCATACTTACCTATGGGTCGATCGTGTGGTGGAAAGCTGTAGAAAAAAGTAGCTATCTCAAAAACCTGAATAAGGTACAGAGACTAGCCTGTTTAGGAATAACGGGGGCACAGGATTCTACGCCACAGGCAGGCCTGGAAATTATTTTAAATCTTCCAGTCCTGGACGAGCACATAAGATGCACAGCAGCCAAAAGCGCGATTCGGCTTAAAGAAATGAACTTTTGGAAGCACAGCAGTTATGGTCATGGGTCTATACTGCAAAGGTATGACACAGTGGCAGGGCTTAATGTGACGACTGACTACTTACCACCCAAAATAGATTTTAACAAACAATTCTCTACTACAATACCCGAAAGGCAGGGATGGGAATCCAACTCACTAATTAGTGAACAAGGTATCTCCTTCTACACCGATGGGTCAAAAATGGAAAAGGGAACAGGAGCTGGGGTGTTCTGTGAAGCTCTAAATATTAAAGAATCATTCAAACTCCCAGATGAGTGTAGTGTCTTTCAGGCTGAGATCTATGCTATTGAAAAGGCGGCAGAATTGGTACGCACGAAAGGATTGAACTCGTCTGAGATCACATTTTTCGAGGACAGCCAAGCTGCCATCAATGCTTTAGCCAGTGAGACTATAAGATCCAAGTCAGTAACAAAATGTCGAGACATGCTGAACAATATTTGTAACACTAACCAAGTCAACCTCTGCTGGGTTCCCGGACATAGTAATATAGAAGGGAATGAAATAGCAGATGAACTGGCAAGGAAAAAATCACTATCAAATAAAAACAGCAGTAGCCATTTAAATTTAGGACCAAAAATCCCGATTGGCGTGATTAAAAGGAAAATAGAACTAATAACGAAAGAGCAAATCAATAACTCCTGATCCTCTAGGGACGACTGCGTTATCTCTAGAAGTTTATGGCCTAGAATTAATGAAAAAAAAACTCGGTATATCTTATCGCTGAGTAAAAAGAACATCAGAATCCTGATAGGTGTACTAACGGGTCAATGCGCCATTGGCACAATGGCCGCTAGAATGGGTGCATTTGCACCCGATTTCTGTAGGAGCTGTCAGGATGTCGAGGAGATTGAAACCATTAAACACCTACTCTGTGACTGTCCGAACCTCCAAACAAATCGCCTTCGCTACTTCGGAAACAGGTTTGTTGGAGAACTACCTAGACGATCTAACGCAGGTCTCAATGGCAAATATAAGAAAATTCATTGTAAGCACAGGCTGGTTCGAAAATGAACCAGTCTAATTAAGGCATTAGTTAGGAGCATCTCTGCTTTTATTAATAGGGGATCACAATGGACCAATAGGCCCCCGTGTACGCAACAGCCCTTGGGCTGTGCACGCCCCTCCTAACCTAACCTAACCTACATACAATCATTGCAATCAGATTATTAATACCCATTCATAGAAAAATACGAATAATTAGTAAAATAAATATTTTCGAGACACTTTTTTCGTTTTATTTTATGGGAAATACATTGGCTGTAAATCTAAAAAAAATCAAAATGCTTTTCGAGTTTATAAGTCTGAGATAAAGGTTGCGTGGAAAGCTATTTCCCAAGTGTCAATCTATGGCGACATGGCGCTAAGCAGTTTAGGCTATGACTGCAATCGAAGAGGTTATTTGATGCGAGAGGCGACAGTCACAAACAAAATATGAATAAAGATTTGTAGTAGATTGTGTGTGGGAACTACGTAGTGAACGGTGAGATGTAAACAAGTTCCAATAGCTTAAGGAAAACTTTTGGAGTATGCTGTAAAGGTTGAGTTAGATCGATCTCTTAATTTTCCACCCCCAGACGTTGGCACCCTTGTGCGCCGCACATTTTGCACATACGGTAGCGGCGGCCCTGAGTGGAATCTCGCTAAATATGAACACATACGAAAATAGGCCTGTTTAAGTTATTGGATTGCTCAAGTTACTGGAACAAATAAAAAAGTCTTCGTTTTTATTATGTATTCAAGTAAATGACACAAAACACAATATCTAAGCCAACTTTGGGAAAAAAAATTGTTATTTTACATTGCTAAGTTTTTGGCAAAACATTTTTTAGCGCACATTCTCTGAGGTTTTGGAAAACTGTGAATTCTGAGGAAGTCCTGTTGTTTTGACTGGCCCAATCGATCACTTTATCAATTGATTCGATAACTTCGATAACTTTTATTTACAAAACTTTTAAGAAACCATTCTTTGAAAATGTATGTTATCATCCAGAGGTTTTGTATTCTATGGGAATTTCAAAGTTTTTAAGACGCCCCGAATTTTTAGATTTTCCAATGATCAGAGGAACGAGTTTATCTGTACCTGTGGCATTAGAACCCAGAAGTAAAGTCACTCTTTGCTTAGGAATTTTTCCTCTAAAAGCACTTTTTTCATCAAATGATACATATGTTTTTTTGGGAAATAACTTCCAAAATAGTGCAGTTTCATCTACGTTGTAAATTTGTTGCGTTGTAAATTGAAGAGCTGCGATTTTATCTTCAATTTTATTTTTTGAATGGTTGAAAAGGTCTTCGATCAGCAGATAATTTTTTTCTCCGATGATAGTTAACAATCGAATACGAAATCTTTTTTTCCATTTCTGAGACCACCCAGAGCAAGCATTGACCATTATACCTTATAAATAACTGTTTGGCCTTCTGTCTTAAAATATTTCCGCTTATCGGAACATTTCTTTTGCGTTGATTCAGAAACCATTTGTAAAGGGCAATGTACAATCTTGGATGTTCAGCTTTTTTAATTGTACATATTTTCCTTGGTCCAGAAAAAGTATTCGCGATCCTTGCTGTGATTTGTCTCTTATTGCGCAATTGTTTCTCATAGCGTACCTTTTGAAACACTAAATTCTTTTGAACAAACCGTAACGCTTTTTCCTTTCTTTATTTGTTTAATAATTTCTGTCTTTTGTTTAAGTGTCAACATTCTAATTTTTTGTCCTTTTTTTAAACCCATTTTGAACTTATAAACAATTTAAACCTTAAACTTAACTTCCAAACACGCACTTCACGCACTTCAAACTCTTGCAAAAAATTTACTGGAGAATTTTACGAACACGTTATTGCTTGTACAAAATTTACTGGAAAATAAATAAAGTCTTATGCACATACACTTTAACAAATCCCGGGAATTTCCCTCGAATAAAAAACAGTTTAAAGGACGAGGCTTAATTGTGGGATGAATGGCTGTGTCAATATGGAAAATTGTCGTTTATGGGACATGACACAAACCTACACGAGGTTCAACTGGTGGAAAAGGACGTTTCTGAACCGGTCACCGTCAATGGCGAGCGCTACAGAAAGATGATAACCAATATCTTTTGACCCAAAATGAGCCACATGGACCTAGACGACATGTAGTTCCAGCAGGACGGCACTATGTGCCACACAACGGACACCATGACTGACATTCTGCATGAACGATTTTAAACTCTCGCAGAGGTGGCTTGAATTGGTCACCAGGGACAACAATTTGACAAAGCTAGACTTATTTTTATGAGTTTTCCTGAAGTCGCAGGTCTATGCGAAGAAACTCCAATCAACAGATGCCCTTAAAAAGAAAATAACACAGGTCATCGTTCAAGTTCAACCGGATCTATACGGAAGAGTCATTGGAAATTGGACCACTTGGATCCGTGCTACCGTGAGATGCCGAGGTGGGTATTTGAACGATTTCATAATCCATGTCATACATACCCCTTTGAAATGATAGAAGAAGTTTGTTAATACCTCACACACAGCTCATTTCATTCCACTTCGACCTAATTTTTATTTTGACCTATTAAAATGTTTGTTTTTCTGTTTTGAAATCGATTTTTTATTTCAAGAAATTAATAGTTTGTTTTGAGAGTTTTGTTTTAACGAAGCTGGGTCGCCAAGATCCTAAAACTGGGCCAAATTTGTCGATACTGAGAGCCCTAACCTTTAAAAAAATATACAATAGGTATCTATTACTTTAGACACAGCCTTATCCAAAAATGTTTGGAATATATCTTCGAGTGCCTTGATAACTACATTCTATACAAATTTTCATAATGACCACTCATTTCAATGGGAAATCGAAATTACCTAATGAAAGATTGTAACAGCCTTTATAAATATTTCCCTTTTTCGTTTTGAAAATTTGTCTTCTAGAACAATTAAAGATTATAAAATCGTGAAACTTGTTCAGAAATTTACGATAATTTTTTTCCAAAAACAAAAAAAGCAGTGCAACTTGAATGTGGATTTGTGCGATTTTTTTTTTTTCTTATAAAAATCTCGAGTTGGCTTTCGAAAAAACATTTTTTCCTTTAATGGACCCTTTGAACTTAGAGAGAAGCCTTATGTGTGTTTGATATTTCAGCATATTCGTAATAGATAAGACAGCTCTTTCTAATCTAATAGGTACTTATCTAACAAGGTCTTAACTCGGTATAGGTACCTATATATTTCCAGGTAATTAAACGTCAACTTTTCAAAATCATGATCCTTATTTTAATCAAAAACAAACAACAACAAAAAACACGAAACTCTCAAAAACAGCAAATGTTTAAAATTACATATATGCATTTCACTCAATAACAAGTCTCCTCCATTTTTAATCTGATTACACCACGCAGCATACGTTGCAAAAAACAAAACACACAACATAAACAAAATTCACCCCATTCACATTCAATTTTCACCACGCGGCCATTATTTAATAAATTCTCTTCATTTTCGAAAATCCAATGGTATAAGAGTTTCCACCAATTCAAATTTCTCTCACCAAAACAAAATCAAAAACAATAGCATACAGCAGTTTACCCAAAACCCAACACAGCACCCAAACCGACCAAATCCGATTGAATGCTTGAGTCAGGGTGAGACAAGCATAGCTTCGAAACCAGTTATAAACTCAAAAAACTTGAAATCATATTCAATGGATCCGCTCTCCGAGAAGGAGGAACGAGTAAAATAAAAAAAAGACACCAGCAACAACAACAGCACATCACAAATTTTGAGAGGAAATAAAGAAATAACAGAGTTATGATGAAAATCATATATGTAGGTTTTTTGTTTCATCTTTTGTTTGTGTGTTTATTTTTTTTTGTGTTTAAAATTGTGTTCACAGTCGTTCAGTGGTGTTTTGTGTTTTTGGTTGGTGTGTGGTGGTGGCGCGGTTAATATGCATATGACAGGTTTTCTTTCTCTCTCTTCCTTGAGGTTCAGGTTATTTGTTTTTGTTTTGGATTATTATGAGTGTGTGTAGGAGAATTATGAATTTTATTTGTTTTTGGTTGGCAAAAAAGAAAAGGAGAGGGGATAAATATGGGATTGTCTTTTCTTGGGTGCTGTGTTTTTTGTTGTTCTCTTTAATAATTCCGTCGGCTTAAGGGGTTGTTGGGTGGTGATTATGATGTATGATTATGAAAAGGGGTGGGGCAAATTATGAATTTTTGACAGGCGGGCCAGAAATTATGAGAAATTTCAAGATGGAGTCCATGACTGCTCTGAAGAAAGGTGAGTGAGTAGCAATCATAATTTCATCTTTTCTTTTTTTTTTTGTTAAAAAAAAATGAAAAATTATGAAACACCTTGCTCCCTCTTTCATGCACTGGGAGATTTTAAAAGATCATAATATTATCTACAGTTGGTCTTCACTGGTTCGCCGTTCGCTCTTAATTTCCAGATGAGTCAAAGGGAGAGGGATGACATGGCGAGAGAAAGAAGAAGCATACTTGAATACGATTGTCTGATAGAGAGCGAAAAATGAAAAGAAACACAAGTCCCCTAAGTGAATTGGAACGAAAGAGACGAAAAACAACACAAGTGAGCAAAATAATAAAAAAGAAACGAAAATTGAGTGATTTTTCCTGTTGTCGCACTGTTGTTGTGTCAGTGCTATTTTGACGCGCGTTCCGAACATATCCATATCACGGAAGGTACCGCGGTCGCTCATATCGCAAATCACAGTCGAATAAAAATTCGTAAAAAAAGAGTTACGTGTTATTCGGATGCACCAGCAAAAGATACAATACCGTGATTTTTTTTTGTTATTGCTGATGGTGGATTTTTGAAGAATTATTTTTTTTTGAGTGGCTAATATGATAAGTTTAACTGTCCGGTCAGTTTGAGGCCGACCATAACGTGACGTTTTGCCCGTAATAACTCATACAAAATACACACATGCACGTACCTTTAGGTACCTATATTGATACACAAGAACGGCAATAAGAGTTACGACGACCAAACCAAACCGATCCGATACGATAACGTGGGGAGGGGTAGGCGAATAACAGACTGTGTGATGGATGAGTGAAGTATATGCCTATGTAATGCACGCATATACATATACATACATATATGTGTTTCAATTATTATGACGATGATGATGATGAGCACCTAGAGTTATTATTCGTTTATTCGAAAATAATAATGACAGTTGATGACGGCAACGTGCAGTGTAAACACACATCACAATCACAACACAACACACGCTCGATATTTCTCCAATAATAAATTATTGTTTATTAAAATTTAAAAAAAAAAGTTTCTTTCTTCTCGACACAAATCTGCACCGATCTATACCTATAAATAACTGTGTTTTTGTGCGAAGGCAAATATTAAAACTCATGCAACCGGTATCGCGTATTCCAACACAACAAATACAAAAAAGGATATTTTTGTGAATTTTAATAAAATCAAAAATATTATTTTAATAAAAAAAATAAAATAAAATGAGATGAAGTGAAGTGAATAATCCCCAAAGCAAAGTGAAAGGATTAAACAAAACATGAAACGAGGATTTAAATTTAATTTATCGAGATGATACTTCGAATGCATTAATAAACGTGACGGGGACACAAAAATTAAATAAAAAGTCAAACGGAACAAAAAGTGCGGTTTTGATTTTTTTCCTCAGTTTGTTTTCCTCAGTTTTTTTGTCAGTTTTTCATTTGAAAAAAATTCTCTGTATATCTCTACACAAAGTTTCCGGCTTTTTTTTTTGTAAATTTTTTTTGCTGACAAAACGAAAATAATTTTTAAATGAAAAATAATTTTGCATCTTTATTGAGTGAAATGCGAAGTGATTTTAAAGATAATACAGATACTATCAATAAAATGATACAATTTGGAACTGTTAAATATGGAATTGTTAAGCAGCTTAAAGACCGAACCAGATCTGAACGAGGTGAGTTCGAATTTGTGTTTTTAATTTTTGCAAGTGTGATTTTCTTTTTAAGGGCAAGAGATTTTAATAAAATGTGAGGCTTACAAAAATTATGTGAATTTGAAAACAAAAATACCTATGTGTTGTGTTGTCGGTGGAAAGTGTGAACACAAAGAAACTCAAATAGCTAGCTTTAATAGATTGAGACCTACACACCTTTAAGGACATTTTATTATTTGGAAGAATTTATTGAATGGAATTTAATATCGGAGCTTTGAGTTCTTCAGCTGATTTGTTCAGTTCAATGTTCGTTTACATTTATGGGGTACACGTAACGTAGCTTTAGTGTTGAGGTTTGTTTGTTTAAACAAAAAGTAGATATACATAGGCAGTACCTACCATAGCAGTCAGCAAAGTGATTCATCATTTAAAGTTTGGCTAAGTTAGAACCAGTGACAAGGAACTCAAGACAAATAACTAGGTACATTACTTTAACACTGACAAAATGAGGTTGTGATCAGGTTGTCTCCCAAAATTTCACTTCAATTTTCGAAAAGTTAACAATAGAAAATCCCAAGCGGGGCGACTTTCCTTTAAGGTAGCACGCGTACTATCTTGATTTTTTTTTTTTACAGTTAGATAGTGGTCTCAATAGAACAGATTTTAAATATTAAAGTGAGGAAACACCGATAAATCATAAAAAAAATGTTTTATTTTTCAGTTTTAACCTCACTTTTTGCTTTTTTGTTAGTGTTTTCTTTACTAACAGTACTGAAAGTGGCCAGATTTCGATATTTAATACCTCTTAGGGTATGTAAAGCCACTAGGCAGGCGCCTGTATCATCAGTTTTTTAGCTTAACAGAACTGTGGGTGTCCCGCTTCGCGGGTTCTTAGGATTTCAACTCCATTTTCGGGGGCCACACCCGCTCACGCAACTTCGTTGCTCCGCTTAGGGCATGTAAAGTCGCCGGGCAGGCGCCTATGTCAACAGTGTTTTAACTTAAAAGTACTGTGGGTTTAGAAACTTCCTTTTAGTCAACAAATAATTAAACAAATTAAAAAAGGAAAAATTCCCAATAATGTTCCAAGATAACCTGACTCTGGTAATATTTACACAGAGACAAATGTCAAAATAAACAAAAAAAAAAAAGTGCATTTTGTATGGAAATTGAGGAACTTTAAAAATTAATTAAAAATAGTCACTTTATAATTGTTGTAGGTATTTGTTATTAAAAAGTCTACGTGTAAAAATTCGTGCTACCTTAAAGGAAAGTTGAGCCATGAGCTTAACTAGCGTTGAACTAATTTAATTTGTTTAACTTTTTTTCCGGTACAAAAATATTAGACGAAATTTAAGCCGAATACCGATACCCTTATCGTTTCTACATTTCTTCTTAAGGTTTTGATGAAATAGAGAAAAATATGTGTTTAAGCCACGATTATTTGAAAGCAACTATAGGTATTTAAGTAGACAAAATTTTTCTGTGTCGGGAAGACCGTCAGATGACACTTTGTACCTACTTACAACTTGAAAACCTTTGAGCGTCATGTGTGTTTAGGATTTGAGTCGTACAAAATTATATTTTTTTGGATTTTTGATTAGACTACCTATCAGTATTTTTCTTTCCCTTGGGATTTACGCACGAATCAAAAAAGAAGATACATCTACATATATGTCAAGAGGAACTTTTTCTGATCGAAACTAATGGATTCAGGAAACGATAATTAGGTACTCAAACTCTCAAACTTTTAACGTATTTTCGCAGCAAAATAAAACTAAGGAGGCTTACACTGATTTTAAGAGTTTTTACCTTATGTCAAGGAATATGTAATTGTTAGCATATTTCAGTGATTGTTTCAGACCAAAATACAGTAAGAATATGCCCCCCTCGGCGCAAATATCTGAAAGTTCTGAAAAAAAAGAGAAATAAATTGTATTTTGTTAACAGGTAAAACTATAAACCTTACTAGGTAGTTAACTAGCAAAACATTTTTTATGGAAAAACAAAGCCAGAGATTTTCAGAAATTAGCTTCAAAAAGGTTCCAAAAATATACAATTTCGTCAACTAACTTTGAACTTACTTAAAATAGAAACTTAAATATCTCACTCGAGCTACAAAATCAATCTCTTTTTGGGGCTTTTGATACAAAAAAAAAAATCAATTATTTGAATTCGTCAAAAATACCTGAAAAAATAATATATGTATACATATATAATAGTAATAAAAAAAAATAATTGGACATGCAACAGCTCATTGAGAATCAGGTCCTAGTGACTTACAACAATTTCTGTGTCGCAAAATAATGGTTGTCAAAATTTTGTGGAATGAATGATTTTAAAAAGCTATAGAAGCAAACAAAAATTAAGTCGAATCTTCTTAGACATATGTAGGTACCTGCCTTGCCTAGGTACACCTTTTGCTAGACTAAACTGCTTACGAGGAATTGACAAATCCTCTAAGAGTAGGTATGTCTTGTCATGAAAAGTGCTGCCGTTTGGAATCGGAAGAAAATTGTAGGTCTACTCCATTCTTGATAACACACAAAAAGGAATGGTTAAGAGATGTACATAATTCACTAAGTCCTGGGTCTCTTTGAGCCGTTGTACCCACTACCAAATTTGATTTTGATAAACAGCTTGTTAACATTTTTGTATCAGATCTAAAATGTAGGCACCTATACCTATCTTATCGACGTCTCTTTGGGGTTTTGAATACAAATTTGCCTTAAAAACTACAAATTCAGTGTGTATTTGAATTCGTCAAAAATATCGACAGAAATATTACCTAAAAATAAGAAACAAATTATTTGTGAAGCAACAGCTCATTGAGAATCAGGGCCTGTCCTAGTGACTAACAAACTTTCATCTCAACTATTTCGTCAAATTAATGATTTTGAACAGTTAAAAGCAAAAATTTTACAATTAAGTCGAATCTGCTTATGCATCGGTAAACTACATAGCTAGATATAGCTAGACTTAACCTTGTCAAATTTTTTGTATCAGATCTAATATGTTGATTGGCCTTTAATTCCATTGACTACATCTAATAGGGTTACAATATTTCAGAAGTGGGATCAAGTATAAATATTGATTAAATACATAATGATGTATGTGTTTATCTAGATTCTTAAATTATGTTGGTACGTGGTACTCATAGGTATAGATGATGAATTTTCAAAACTGTTTTTTTTTTTTAAAGTATTTATATTAGTCACTGTGTTTTAACCAGAACAATATATAAATTTGATATTCTATTTCAATGGAAAAAGAAGACGTACAATATACCTACATATCCATATCCTTCCCATGTAAATGTATATCTAAAGATTGATACATAAATGAAGCCCATGAGTGCAAGCACATTTTTGATCTTGAATCCGTCTACAGTATCTATATCTACCTACGACCTACGAGGTATTTAATTTGTGATTGAATCAGACTTAGTGACCTACCAGGAAGTAGTCAAAAAAACGTATTCTTTTATCTCTGATGTAGCTTTATGTCTATCATCCCAAATTGCAAGGTTTATTAGTAGGTAAACATGACTTAAATTTGAAAACTTTTAAGATATATTTTAAACGATCCTAAATTTAGATATATAATTACATATATATGATAAGTAAAGTAGATAGGTTTAGTAAGATTCTAAAAAATTGTTATAGTTTAACCTTGTTTAAGACTTTTTCAATATACCTAAATTTTAAGTTATTATAAATAGAGAAACGTGCCTATAATGAGCTCTAATACTAGGTAATTTAAATTTTGTGAGATAATGGCTTGTGACTTTCACTGTCGTATCGAAATTCCTACTGCATATCAGTACCCTTTAGCATACCTAATGATAAGTGCGCTGGACTGTCATGCAGAATGTCTGGAGCTCGATTCTCGGACGCTGCAAAAAAAAATTTTTTCAGAGGTGTACTGCCTTTTGCGAGGAATTGAAAAATCCTCTAAGAGTATCTCTTGTCATGAAAAGTGCTGCATATTAGCCGTTCGGACTCGGCAGAAGATTGTAGGTTCCCTCCATACCTTGTTTTAACACGCACAAAGGAATGGTTGCGAGTTGTAAGTCACTAGGTTCCGATTCTCTTCGAGCTGTTGCACCATTAAATTTAATTTAATTGAGTTACCTACTGCTACTCTGCATCTAGCGAAAAAGTGACAATTTCTCCATGAATATCTATTGTCATGATAAAGGTTTTTAATACTAGCCGTTCGAATTCGGCAGAAAATAGTAGGTCCCCTCCATTCTTGCCGTCAGTATGGATGAAACATATGTATGGTTGAGAGTTGTCGTCCCTTTAATTTAATTTTTTATTTATTTTGGTCATACTTTGTTTGGTATTTGTGGTCAAATTTGAACCATTAGATAGTATTGAAAAAGGATCTGACTTCAATGTTTAAAAGTTGCAGGTTAAGTTGTGAAAATATGTATTTCTCTTTAATAAAAAGTAGATAGTAGTCCAGATGAGTAAGATATCTAACATAGGACTCTCCTAACACTTGCGACCGTGGAAACGAACGTTTGACTAAAAAAAAAAACAAAACTGCGATTATGTTCAAAGTCACCATCAACAAGAATTACAAATCGATATCGAACGATAAAGGCGCAAATCGCCTTTACAAAAATGTAAAAATACTAATAATCGTTATGAGACCATATATCTAGTTATTACCGAGCTCGAAGGAATATATTTGTCTTATAAGTTCCCGGTTCTAGGTCGCAGTACAATACCATAATATACGAGTAATATTCACGTTTCATGAAATGAAGCTTTATTTTTATTGAAAATCTACCTTCCATTCATTCAACTTGTTCGAAAACACTTTAAGATTAGACATTATGTATATGAATTTATAGGTACCCACATTTCCAACCTCCATCTACTTCTCTTCTTCATTTTCGGTCGTTTACTTCTTTCATTCCATGAGTACCTACTGTAATGTTACATCCATGCCTACAAAGGTCTATTTCTGTACGTAGGAAGGTACACCTAAAACATTAACTCATAAACATCTTTCTAAAGCTTAATTTCTTCCAAAAGTTTGAGAAAATATATTTTAAAAAAATTTTAAAAAAACCTGAGTGACGTTGGCATATCCCAGAAGGATCATTGTCATCGGTCGATAGTTGGGGCACGAATTTTCTTTTTCATATAAATTATTTTTTTCAGAATCGCAATGTTCTTGAAACGTTTTTAATAAATAAAGCTTAATCTAGCTCTTCTTCACAAAAATCATTTAAAATGTCTCCAAAGTGTTTTTCTTTTTTGGAAATTTGACCAAACCATAGTCATCCATCTTGACAATATAATCATCATGGTCGATCATTTTTTCATCCATTGTTGATCTTGCAAAGCAGTGATGTAAATACTGTCTGAATCGTCAACATTAGCGCCAGGTTCAGTGCTGGCCTTCTTTTTTCTTGGATTTCTTCTAGAAATATCTGGAGTTTCAGAGTCTTTTCATATATAAAGCGTTATAGTTATAGTGTTGCTGGTGCTGGAAGCTGGATCATTTTCAAGTGTTCTTGAAGATGTTTTGTCCATTTTTTTTTCTAAAAGTTAGTAACTATCACATTCCAGTTGCCCAAAACCTGTAATGTTCTTATTATTTTCAAGCAAACTGCCGCAGATTTTTTTACAAGCATCGGAAACACTTCTATTGGGACTGCCATACTATTTTTAAAGGTTGAAAGAAGACCCAATCTTTTGGCTGTGCTATGTGACTGCAATTTTCTTCAGCTATTTCGATAATATCTTCGCTTCGGAGAGATGGCTGTCAAAATTGAAACCAATGGTAGCTGTTGGACCTCTTAGCTTTCAGGTGTGTGAAACATTTGTTTTAAACCAATCGGAAAAACACTTTTCTGTTAAACCCCGCATGCTATGTTGCATTATATCAGGCGTCCCTTTTCATCCAGTTATACACGATTTTAACCTTTTACATGGTATAGAGGTAGTAATGATCCAGTACCTGTGCCAGAAAGGACGAGTGAAAATCGATTCTACTAGCCAGATTATAGAAATTGTTGAAACTGAGACGGAGTGCCTTCACTGGAGTTATGTTTTGGCACATTCGGGAGGTTTTATTGTCCTTGTGCCTTTGTGCCTTTTTCAGACGCTTAAGTTCTGGTACAGATGGTGTTCAATCTAGTATTCTGAAAAAATTTAGTGATTTTCCTTGTTTACCTCTGTTAAAAATTTTTAAGAAATCATCATCTGAGAGTTTTTTTTTTTTTTCTTGAGTAGAAGAAGGCATTTTTGTTTCCATATACAAGGCAAGTTTTAAAAATCTAGTTGGAAACTATAGAAGAATTTGTAGACACTAAGCTATTTCCAAGCCTTTGAAAGTTTTCTCAAAAATAAAATTGAGTTTTTGACTAGTAAATGCTTGCCACAACAACAGAACGGTCTACTTTGACAAATTTAGCTGTTTTCTCTTCTTTTTCTCCTCATATGGCGTAACTGCAATTGAAGATAGATGTCAAGTTGATGTAATTTACACTGATCTTAGTAAAAGCATTTGATTCGGTTGATCACAATATTTTATTAAAAAAACTTGAGTATTTTGATCTTTATTCTGAGATGATAAAAAGGATTAATTCGTATTTGAAGAACAGTACCCAGAGCCTAATGATTGATTCCAAAGTTTCATCAAGTATTGAATGAAATTCTGGGGTTCCACAAGGAAGTCATCTTAGTCCTTTACTTTTTAGTTTCTATATATTAATGATTTAGTATTTGTAATAGATAAGTTTAAGCGGATGTAATTTGGAAACCTCACTGTAGAGTTCATTCGGATAGAATTGAACGCTTTTAGTTCTATCTTCAGACGGATTCATCAAATCATCACCAAAACAATTTCCTTGTGCCACCTTGAATATCCTTAATTTCAGGATTTTCTTCATCAATGTTTTAAATATGGTAGGTAAATATAATATTTATTTTGCAGAGTTGAATCAATGAAAATACATATTTGCCAGACATGATATCTCGACTGTTAATTGCATGATTAGTTATTGGATCATAACCACGATACAGGATATCGTCCCTCGCAATGTTGAGCAAGTACAAAGGTGGTTTACCAAGTATGTGTTCCGCAGAATGCGTTAGAAATTTATTCCTAAGTATAAAGCTAGGTGTCAATTGCTCGGGGTTAAATTTCTAGAAACTAGAAGAAAACTTCATGAAGTAATGTTTATGTTTGTAAGGGATATCCTTAGCTATCGTAGATTACTTAGCTGCTTTCGTTGAGCTATACCGATGTGCCAACTAGAATGTTGAGGATAAAAAGTTTCCAATTGATTGCATTCATTTTTCTCTGAACATCAAGCCCAAAATTTCACTATGCATAAGAATTAAATTTTATATGTTCAATACAAAAAACTTAAAAAAAAAGTTTCCTTTTTTAACATCCCCATAGAACAAATAATTACAGGAATTAACCGATATCGCGAGCTGTTTCCTCGTTCAATCACGTACACTCTATTTTTGACATACATTTATCTCGTGAAAATTTTTAAAATTATTTGTTGTTTGTACTAATTTTCTAAATTATTAAATATTTATAATATATTGTTATCATTACTTAAATAAATATCTGTTAGCAAATGCTTGAAGATGATAAAAAAAGTCACCCAAGTAGACCTATACTTGAAGATGATAAAAAAAGTCACCCAAGTAGACCTATAAGTCACCGGGTTCACGGTCTTAAAGCAAAACCTTATTAGGTACCTATTTATGTTGAAATCGAAAATTAATTTTTCCTTCTTGGTCCCAGATTTATAATGGAAGAATTTACAATTTTTACAAACAAAATTTCCTTGATTGTATTCCGAGGATTCTATTGAAAATCGCCTTAAAAGAAATTGGCATTATCGTGTTTTGCCTAAGTATACACCACTTAAATACGAGTAGCTCTGAAGCCTGTAACATTTGTATAAAATGCATACAAATCACTTATTAAGGTGTGCATTGGTGAAATTGACATCATTTATGTCAAAAACCATGAACGTGAACCTTATTTACCTAGTTTTTATTTCAATCCAGTTCTTTATTAAAATATTTCAAAAACCGCATTTTTACTCATATAACTAATTAAAAATATATTTTTTCTCGATTAATATTTAAATAAATTGAATATTAACAAATGAAGTAATAATTTCTAATTAATAACCCATAGATATGGTAAGTCTTAGACATTCCTTATGAAACCCATTATTATATACTTTGCTATAATAATTTCAAAAACGTGTCATTTTTTTTCTGTGTTTCTCACTAATAGGTATTTTACCTTTTTGGCTAATTGATACTTTAATTAACATAGATATTAATGGCTGTATTGGTGTTTTTTTTTTTCTTAATTGTTTCCTTCACCCAGAAGACGAACGAATATTGATTATATCTAACTAGATAGGTATATCAAAAACTTAGAGAAACCTTACTTTGCGGTTCTGATTTTAGGATATTTGGTGATTAAATTCGAATCAGATTTATTCTTTATTTAAAAATAAATTTTATTTTTAACAGAAATGTCTTATATCTCAATTTTTAATCGTTATTTGTCAATTTATTTTTGATTTTAATTTTTTTTTAATTTATTTATTTATCACGTCAAGTTTTTGTTTAAGTGTTGATATATGTAGATGCTTACCCCCCACCTTACCACGATAGTTAATTGGCTATTTTGTTGTATTTTGTGTGTCTCTTAATATTTTATTTCTTTTTAGATATTTTTCCTATTTATTAAAAACAGTGATTTAGTGAAACAGTCAGTTGCGTTCATGAAACAATTCCATAATTCCTAATATTTTCGAACTTTTAAAAATTTCGTAAGAGATGCCAAGTAAAGATACAGAGATTCCTTCTTCAACAAAGATCTAATTTACCATTCGTTTCGAATTACCAGAAATTCAAAAACCTATTTTTCTAACACTTCGAATATCTTGATCATCATCATCATCGGCTCGACAACCGGGTTCCGGTCCTGGCCTCTTTCAACAAGTCTCTCCACCTATCCCGGTCTCTAGCCGACGCCATCCAGTTGCGCACCCCAAGGCTTCGGGCGTCCTGGGGTGGAATCGCGTAAAGTGATAGTTGATTATCAATTTGTTGATTGTCGTTTTGAGCATCGCCCTCTCTATAATTCTTAATTGATATGAGAGAGAGAGCTATAGTCAAAAACGACTATCAACGAATTGATAGTCAACTATCACCTTACGCGATTCCACCCCTGGTCTACGCCATCTCTCCAGCGCAAGCATGGTCTACCACGCTGTCGTCTACCATAGAATGTACCACAAAGAACTTTCCGAGCAGGTTCCTCTTCGCTCATGCGAGCTAGGTGCCCTGCCCACCGGAGTCTACCGAGCTTAATTTTTGTCACGATATCTGCTTCAAGGTAGATTGCGTACAGTTCATGATTGTACCGTCTCCGGAATCGTCCTTCCTCACATACGGGGCCAACAATTCTCCTTAAGACTTTTCTCTCGAACGCAGCTAAGAGGTCGGAGTGCCTTTTGCTAAGCACCCAAGTCTCGGATCCATATGTGAGTACTGACAGGACCATGGTCCTGTACAGCAGCAGTTTTGAAGTTATGGTGAGATTTCTGGATTTGAAGAGCTTTGACAGACTATAGTAGGCTCTGTTGGATTTGAGAAGCCGCCCGCGTATTTCTTCTTCTATATTGTTATCGGATGCTACTATTGACCCAAGGTATTTAAAGGATTGCACCACTTCAAATTCGTGCTCCGCTACCTTGATTGTTTGACCAACTGTTCCTCTCGCATTCGACGCCACCATGTACTTTGTTTTACCTTCACTAATGTGCAGCCCCAGATTTTGTGCCGCCTGCTCGATCTGGATGAAGGAATCGTGTACAGCTTGTTCGGATCTTCCGATGATGTCAATGTCGTCTGCGTAAGCTAGTAACTGGCTGGACCTGTTGACGATGGTCCCTCTTGTTGCCGTGCCAGAGTCACGGATTGCTTTCTCCAACGCCAGGTTGAAGAGGAGGCAGGCCAAACCGTCCCCTTGTCGGAGTCCATTAAAGATGTTCATTGGTCTGGATAGCAATCCGGCTATTTTTACTTGGCTTGTTACGTTGGTCATGGTCAACCTACATAGTCGTGTCAATTTATTTGGGATGCCGAATTCTCTCATGGCTTTGTAAGGTTCTACCCTGGGCTATGCTTTCATAGGCGGCCTTAAAGTCTATAAACAGATGGTATGATGGGATGTTAAATTCTAGACATTTTTCCATCGCCTGCCTAAGGGTAAATATCTGATCAGTTGTTGATTTGCCTGGAATGAAACCACACTGATATTGTCCGATAACGGTTTTAGCGTATGGGGTTATCCGGTCTTGTAGGATAGAGGAGAGTATCTTATAGGCGGTACTCAACAACGTGATACCTCTATAATTGCTGCACGTTGTGACATCTCCCTTCTTATGTATGGGGCATATTATGCCTTTTCGCCAGTCTTCTGGCATTTCTTCTTGCTCCCATACGTGCACTATAATATCATGAATTGCTTGACGTAAGGCTGGCCCGCCGTGATGAAATAATTCGGCTGGTATGCCATCGGCTCCCGGGGATTTGTTCTGTTTAAGCCGGCCTATAGCATTCTCAACCTCTTCTATGCTTGGTGGCGGCAACATAGGGTATTCTTCTTGAAGTAGTGGAGCCTCCACTTCTGCAGTGAGCTGACCATTTAGCAATTCATTGAAGTACACTTCCCATCGCTCCAGTATGCTTTCAGGATCGGTGATCAGATTTCCCTCTCCGTCCTTGCAGTATGTGCAGAGTGGTGTGTACTGCGTCATGTTTCGGACGGATTGGTAGAACTTCCGCGCCTGGTGCGGACCTCGCTCTCGGCTATTTTCTATTTCACAGATTAGGTTCTTCTCCCAGGCTGATTTCTTTTGTCTGTGTAGCCGTTTTTCTATTCTTCTGAGCTCTTTATATTCCTCTTCGCGTGCCCGCGTTCTATGAGATTGTTGCATTGCTCGGTACGCAACATTCTTACGTTCAGTCGCTAGCTTGCATTCATCATCAAACCAGTCGTTCCGATTTTTACGACTGCTGCCTAAGATGGAGTTGGCAGTACTAATGATCGACTTTCTTTTATTGAAAAGTGTTTTTTTTTGCGGTATTTTTAAAAATACAATATTATATTCATATATTACTAAGGAGGTCCTCTGTGACAAATTAGTTTTTAAAGTTTTATTTTTTTGAAAAGTCGCAAAAATCAATATTTCGTTGAAAATTAAAAAAACAAGTTTAATCAAAATCATTAGACCTACTCAATAACGTTCAAGTAGAATCTATAGTGGACGTATACAAGATGGACCGACTCGCAAACGTACAGACGCAGGTTATCACGGTCCCGAAAACAACTTTCTTGCCCTTATATCGATCGCGTTTAAGGGAATAGGTAGGTAGAAATAGTGGCCTCAAGACTTGCTCCTTGACCCAAATTGAGCTGAAATACGTTGTTTGACCTGTGAAATTAATGTGAAATGATGAGGGATTTATGAGCTCCCCTCTACCTGAAGGTCGCTACTTTGCTAGTTTAAGATCGAGGAGTACCTATTATAAAGATGTCATCGATGATCGCCTTAAAGTCACCTCGTCGCATCAATATAAGAGATCAAATCTTTGATCTTCAGTTCAGATAGTTCGTTAAGGTCGTCGAAGAATAACTTTCCGAGCAATTGGACTCAGGACAATACGCCTGACCTCATCTTCGGATGTTTTGTCAAGTTCAAAGAACCATAACCCCTTTAGTGCGAGCGAAATTTATAAAAAGGATTTCATTTTATTTTAAGCATGCATTTTTTTGTACACGAGCCTAATACTGGGTTATACCTTTCCTTAATTTTTTCATCACAACAAGGTTTCACTTTGCACTACTGGCTTATAAGACAGGCCTTTATATGATAAAGATCTTTTTTGGGGCTGGTTCTTCAGAGCTTCATCTTTTCGTTTGCTCTCAATTTTTGGAAAGGTAATACAGGTTTATCTGTCCATATGGTTCCAATGGATTCAACGCTGTCGGATATCGCTTGGAGGAGACGATGCGCTTTTTCTTCGCCAATAGAGCACTTCTTTTTCTTCCACCTTTGAAGAATCTTTATATCATAAAAAAATCCTTTTATTCAAATTGTTGGCTCCTGGACCATCAACAATGACTAATAAATCACCTTTAAGTTTCTACCAGAATAAACTTCCAAAAACTAAAACCTCAAAAGAAGATTTATTGACACTAGTCTCTTAGGTTTAATAAAAACGAAGTCTAATTAAATTTTTAAGAGTCGTTGTATCAAAAATTCGAATTTCTCATCTAGGAAAATACTAAAAATTGTTCTGCACTTAATTTGGAGGAAATCCGTCCATCCGTTTTCTAGCTCAGTATAAAACTGGCCAAAAATACAACGGACGTCTATACTCGTATTCTCCATCAACGTTATGTGAATTTTAATTAAAACCTCAAAACTTGTTTTGACACTAAACCAATCGGTAAGCAAGTAAAAATCAATGACTTTTAAACCTAAGCTCAGGATTTATACGTTCCAAAAGTAAAAGTACGTTCCTTGAGATCTTAAAAGTTTATGAAAAGAGACCATTAAAATTTTTTGACGTCATGATCTCAGGGTAATCTTTTCCACATGGGAATTTATGAAGCATATAGCCGAAGTTTTTTTTTTTCAAACCGGGGAGAAACTCCCTTTTAGAATGAGAAATTATTTTGAAAAACGATACATACTTTATAAAGTGGCGATTTGCGCGATTCAAAAAACTTCAAAGCGATCATACTGTACAAAAAGCACGAAATGAAAGACACGAAGTTCGAAGGATTTAAAAATCCTCCAGGGTATCATTTTGCAGATATCATTAATGAACAAACATGAACAATTGAACACCCGTAACACGCCAGTGAAACACAATATTCTTGCACTTTCAAAAACCAATCGATTTAAAATATCATCGAGACCTTCTAAACTAATAAAAGAAGTTGAAAAATGTTCATAATACCCCCAACATGTGTGGGTAAAAAATCCATTCGAATTTATGCGGTTTTATGATTGATTTTCTCAACGAGAATCAGTCTTTTAAAAAGTGGAGATAATTATCACTCATTGTTTTAAAGCAAGCCAAAGGTTTGTGATCGAATCCGAGCTAAATCGATTCCACATTAAGTGGTAGTGGCAATAAATAGCCGGAAGCTTATAACTCATATTAGCTATTCATTAAAAAACATATTTTTCGTTGAGTCAGTAAATTTATTTCTTAAATTGACGTAAAATTCATTGATGAATGAAAGCATTCATTGATTCAACGAAACATTTATTGTTTAGTAAAAAGTTTTATTAAAGTTTGAACAAGAGGTATTATTTCAAATGATTAAAAAACTTTTTTCTTTAAAGTGTTGATAATTTAATTTTTTAATGGAATATTGCTGTAAATTTAAGTCTGACGGACGGTCTTAATTCTGTTCATAAAATAAATGCTAGTATTTTGTCTCCGATTCTCTTTCTAATATTTATCAATGAACTCTTATCTGAAACTTCTAATGCATTAAAAGGTTTTGCTGACGACAATATTCTTAGCTTCTCATATTCGTTTCCAGATTCGCATGATTAGCTCATTAAAATCTGATCTCGATAGCATTTTCAAATGGCGAACTCTAAGATTTAATGCTTCAAAAATTCAATGCTCTCTCCTATCGTTGAAAGAGAACCCACCACCCTTGTCGCTATTCATGAGCGGCACTTGCATTAAGGAAACCATGTTCAAGTGACATAGCCAGTTACATTCATCTCCTTAAACAATTCAACCGTAATACTCGCTTCAGGGAACGCTCATCAAATAACCCTTGAAACCAACTTCGAACGTGCTGTTAAATTCAGAGATTTTTTTTTTAGCCGCACTTCAAAAACTTAGAATGTTTTTCCCGGCTCAATATTTCCCTCCTATTACTAAGTTCAGATGTTCAAAGCCAATGTGCATCGGTATCTCGTTTCTAAATCCTCTCCAACTTTTCTAACGCTCGCATTGTTCTCACACATTTTAAAGGTAGTCGGAATCCCTTTAGTGCTCGCAAAACATAGTCAATATCTCTATTAAAACTCTTTACTATTAATTTCAGGACATGCTAAACTGGTACCGTGTGCCAATATTGTGCGATTTATCGCCTTTAGGGGCTATCTTAAATTCCAGGTCAATACAAAGAAAAACTATTAACAATTTAAGGACACAAAGTCAACATGGCGCCATCATGAACAATCAGCCAGATTTCGTATTACAAAGTCATCTGAAATTGAACCTTTCGATCAAGTGCCACCAGTCAAAGCTAGAACGAAATTATATTCAATGCTTAATACCACGAAATGTTTTTTGTTCAGATAAAACTAAATTAGGTAGATATCTCACCCAAAACTTGTTTTCGAACATCCACATGCAAAGACCCTTTTCGAAAAATTCATGCAGCTAGTTATCAGACTGTGCCAATTTCTGCACTTCTTGCCTACCAAGCGGCCATATTTATCATATCAAACATTCATTATTAGGCGTTTTTCTTTTTTAGTTCAGTATAGAGCTCCGAAAAAAGTCCGAGCATGTCGAGCATGTTCCGAACATCCTCTGAATTAAGCGTGCTCTGAGCGTTCTGAGTATATTTTTTAAACACACCTGAACACTTAGCTGTCGCGATTTTTTTTTTTTTATTTCCATCTGTCAAATGCTTGTGTTAAGCATTTTACTCTGTCTGCACACATTTTCGAAACTCTGAACTAAAAAAGAAACACAATTTATTTTTTGACAACTCTCAGATTTAACCTTGATTTCTCCGTTGAAAAAATCACTCATCGAGATTTCCACAATGTCAATGTTAAGGAACTTGAAGATCGTACACGAGAAATAAACTGGGATGTTTTATATGTCGTCATCAAATGATCAGATTGAATTTTTAACCCATAACATTTCTTATCTCTGAAATAATCAATTTCCATTAAAAACAAAAATTCTTAAACCAAACAATAAACCGTGGTTCACTGGTACTCGTAATATTAGACATTTAATTCAACGGTGAGATGATGCTTATAAAAATTGGTAACTATATCGTTTGAACGAGCTGCGTCGTGCGGTTTATTCGCTTCGAAATAGAGTTGTAGCTGAAATACGTACAGAGAAATCCCAGCATTTCTCTCATCAGCTCAACACATCTTTAAACGGACGTCAGCTTTGGAAAAACCTTCATAATATTGAGATAGGTAAGACAAAAATCAGACCATCTGAGGATATCGATGGTAACATCCTCAACAAAACATTTGTATACGTTCCATCGAGGCATATCTCCCAAGACAGTGTCGAAAACTCCTTTTCTTTGGTTTTTCCGCTGTAATAAGTGCTGATGTCGTCGAAAGTGTTCTTTCTATTAAGTCAAAGGCTGTTGGGCTCGATGATGTTCATCCTTCTTTCTTGTGTATGATTTTACCAATTGTGTTGCCATATATAACCTTTGCTTTTAATACTATCTTGATGTCTGGCGTCCGGACTTATGGAAAGTTCCCAAAATCGTACCACTTCCTAAAAATGCCAAAAAAAGATGAATTTAGGCCTATCTCCATACTGCCATTTTTGTCAAAGGTCTTTGAAAGGATTCTGCAAATGCTTATCTCGCTGCCAACTCACTGCTTAGTCCAAAGCAATCTGGTTTTCGTAAAAAGAACAGTTGTATTACTGCACTTTTGAATGTTACTGAAGACCTTAGGCAAGCATTGGATAAAGATGAGATTATTTTTTTTGGTTTTGCTTGACTTTTCAAAGACCTTTGATACTGTCAATCATGTCAATTTGATGTAGAAAACTCATGCAAAATTTCAATTTTTCCTCCGCTGCGGCAAAATTATTTTTTTCTTACCTGACTAACAGAAGACAGGCAGTGCAAGTTGGAGATAGCTTATCTAATTTTTTTGCCAAATGTTACTGGTGTGCCTCAGGGATCCATTCTTGGACCCCTTTTGTTTTCAGTTTATGTGAATGAACTTCCATCTTCACCTGCAAATTGTTCCTCTCATAATGTACGCTGATGGCTGTATTTTAGCTGCCCATTGGGACTTTTGGAGCATGGGGCATTTTGCGTCAATGACTACTTGGAGAAAGTGGTGAATTGGTCGGAATTGAATGGTCTTCTTTTAAACCCTAAAAAATCTAAGTGCCTTGTCATTTCAAGAAAATCTATTGATCTCACGTATTTCCCACCTTGTGCCTTGTCTGGAGCAATGCTCCAATCGAATACTTTTTAACACACACAAAAAATCTCGGAGTGACCTTCAATCGCTTTCTGACCTGGAATAACCACATTAATGGACTTGTTGGCGAGGTATATGGCGCACTTCGTACACTTTAGGTAACTCAGGCTTTTACTCCAGTAAAAACGCGTTTTCTCCTTGCTAAGACTTTGATCATTCCTATTCTGATATATGATTGCGAAATGTATTGTTCAGAACAGAACTAAAAAAGAAAAATGCCTATTTAAATATGACGAGTCCGGAACTTCATCGAGGTATTCAGCATGAAGAACTGTATTTCAAAGGCCTTAGGCTCATTGTCATTCATATCTTCTTCCATTCATTCTTTCCATACAAAAATATATATTTCTTTTTCTTAAATCTCTTAAAACTACCATCAGACCATCATTAATTCCACTGTCAAAATATTCAAATAATTGCCACTTAAAACGGGGAATTCATTCAAAAATCTTAACTCAAATAATCATTCAAATCCTTTTTTGTATTCGTACAATCATATCATATCCTTTCCGTCTCACTTAATCGCTTCGATTAGTTAACACACAAAAAAAACCTCTTGCTGCTCATTTTCCTGCCAATTAAGCGTATTTGGAAGCTCTTTTACGAAATATTCTCTTGACTCCTGATAAAAATCCTTCCCATTCCCATTAATCGGATAATTAAACGTCAAAAACTCTAAAACAACAACAAAAAGAAGAAGAAAAACAAAAAAAATTCATATCTATAAAGGAAATAATAATAATAACGCACCGCCATTAAATTCCATCTTCTCTTTTTTGTTGTTGCTGTCTTTGGCATTTCGAAAGAGAAGAGATATTCAAAAACAAAAAATCGAGATGGAGATTGCCAGATCGGAGGCTTAAAACTAACTCCGGTGGCTTAATTAGTATCGAGATGCGGTCACTTCGCTATCAAATCTTCACCATCTTTGATTTTTTATTTTACTTCAGAAGTACCTAATCTTCTCCATCTTGTTGAATAAAATTAAAAAAAAAAAGAAAGACAGAGAGTTTTTTTTTACTTTTGTTGGTTCTTAAAATTAATAATTAATATTCCGTTTTATGTTCAGAAAATTTTAAACTACCAAATGAGCCGCGACATCTTTAAGTCCAGAATGAACAGCAACAGATATTAATAGCCATCCGAAATGCTTTCACAGTGATAAAGTAGGGAAATTAAGCCCACGTCTCAGCCCGAAAAAAAAATAAAATCTGACCAAAAATCAGAAAACGTTCAAAAATTGTTCATAAAGGGGCACAGGTTTGCTTGTGTGTATCCAATAGATACTGACGTTGGTCAAAGGTATGAAAGTATCTAATTATGAATAAATTAGTCTAAATGTGCCCAAAGGTCTATTCAATATGAGGAGAGAGAGTCTAGGGCCAAGGGATAGATTTTCATCTCACTCTCGTCGGAGTCGAAGATATGCCACTCTAATCTTAGCACTTTAGCCATCATCGTATCGGATCGGGGGCTCCAAAAAGAGGTAGATATTCTGTGTATCTTTTTGTTTTTTATTTGGATTTTGGTGTGAGCGAGAGTTCACCCAATGACGTGGACCGTGGACGTCGCGTCTTCGTGTCGGAGATATACCTCCAGCTCGAATGTATAGTATAGTAGTTGATGACAGTAGCAAAGATGAGATACATTCGACGTTGGAGGCAATTTACATTTAAATGAATCAATAAATAATTTAGTTTTGTTGTTGTTTTTGGTTGGTTACTTAATTTTTCTTGAGTTCTTTTCTGATTTTTTGATTTTATTTATTTCGCGGGGCTCGAGGGGAAATTTTTGAATTTTTGATTATTTCGATACATTTTTTTTTTTTTTAAACTTTGAGAAGAAAAAAATATTATAATGGATGCTGAGATGATGGGACATTTTGTTGTTGGATTTTGAATGGTGCTGTTTTTTTTTTTTCTTATTTATGTTTTATTAATTTTGATCGGACGAAAAAAAATAAACAAAATATATGTTCACTCATTAGGAGCCACTTAAGTGATAGGCAAATGAGTGCAGAACGGATCGACGAAAAATTACCTTAACAGAAATTTCCATGTTGTCAAACAAAAAACACAAAGACGAAGAAGAAGAGGAAGAAGAAAAATTAATAATAGAAAAAGATACAAATGTGAAATCAGTCACAATTTGAAATTGATAAATTATAAACATGATAGTGGTGAGATGAGATATTTTGTGGCTTGGATGTTATATTTAGTTATTTTGTAATGAATAGGAAAAGACAGTGAGTCAATTATTGCTTTTTTGTATTACGTTGGAATTTCTATAGATAAGAATTGTTATGTGTCACCAAATTGATTTTATTGAATGGTTTAGAAAATCTATTCACGAACTATCTTTTCAAGAAATATCAATAGGCAAGTAGTTCATAATTTAATTGTCATTTTTTTATACTTTTGCAAGCACAAAGGGATTATGGCTGCCCTTAAAAAGTTTGATCACAGTGCAAGCGCTTTAGGAAAGTTGGAGAGAATTCAAAAGGAGATACCGATGGTTATTGCTTTTGAATGTCTAAATATCGCATTTGAAGATTAATATAATGAGCCGGGTAAAGCATTCCTCATTCGTATAGTTCGGCTAAAGAAAGAATCTCCAAACTTGAGCTCAAGGGATAACTGATAGATAATCCCTGAAGCGCGAGTATTACGGTTAAATTGTTTAATTGCCGTTCTAAATCCACATCCAATCCACATCCGAAGGACAGAGACGTGAATCTGGATTAGAAGTTTCAGACAAAAGATCATTGATGAATATCAGAAAAAGAGTCGGAGTCAAAACGGAGCCCTGCGGCACACCAGCATTTATTTTATTAATTTCAGAATTTAAGCCATCCAATACAACTGATATTGAGCAGTTTGAAAGGTAGTTGCTTGATACCAAACTCCATCAAATGGTTTTGAAATATCAAGAGCAGTAATCTTACTTTCTCCGAAATGATGTAAAGATTTGTGCTACTGTTCGGTGAGATATACCAACAGATCACCAGTGGACCTATTGCTACAAAAGTTATTGAGAAGCTTTCGTTCTTCGAGATATTTCTTGAGCTGATAATATATCAGCGTTTTCATGACCTTAGAAAGAAGGGACGTATTTTTTTATTCAATGATAATAACAGGGAGAAGAATATAGTACATATATTTTTTTGTGAATGTCCTAGGAAATGCGGAGAAAATAACAGGGCAGAGGATTTCGTAATTTAAGTTTATTTTTTTCATATTTCTTAAAAATTAAATACAAAAATCGGAAGTCTACAGCTTATAGACTATGTGGACCTAGTGATGCACAAATCTCAACCATTCCTGGTTGCGTTTTGTTTTTAGGAATGGAATTTTCTGCCAAGTCCAAAAGGCTAAAATGAGCACTTTTCATGACAAGGATGGCCTTGGAGGATTTGTAACTTCCTCGCAAGAGGCATTGCCCTTGATACAAACAATTGTTTTTCCTTTTTAATCAAAAAGACATTGGCTGGCCATTTAACCCAGAACTTCAGCGCATTAACCCTTACCCTTTAAAAGGGTACTAAAAATTACAAAGTCTTTAAAAAGCTATTTGAAATTTTGTCAATCATATTATTGTAGGTACCTTGTGATGTGCTTTTTGCTTTCCAGCCGAGGTTTTGCTCGCCGGATTTCCAGGGTCGCTCTGAAGAAAAACACGAAACTTCAGTGGGAAGGTCTTTAAAACCTTATACAAAATCTTTACTTCTTCTTCTTCCTTTTCTTCGGCGCTGTTATGATCTCGATGTCGAGGGGATCATAACTCTCCCACGTATCTGCTTCACACTAGTGATCCGCCTGTGGGGTTCGCCGGGTTGACCTCAGAAATCGGCGGCAAGCCTCCCGGTTTTGTATTGTTCCATTTCTGAGGCCAACTGAATGCTGGTGTTTTTGCATTTGTTTGTACCAGGAGTGTTTAGGCCTACCTTTCTTTTTATTCCGAATTGGAACAAAATCTTTATTAAAAACAAATCTTAAATTCATATAACAACTTAAATATTCTTGACTTCTAATTAATTACACCCTGCCTGGTGTGTCTGGTAAACATCGGTTATTCTCCTTGTATCGGGGTCCTGCTGGTTTCCTTTAAAAAGCTTTATTCTGGCATCTGGTTTCTTCTTTAACTGGCATTCGGTATCGGGAAATACGGACTACGGACTACGCCCTTGGCGCTTACAAGATCAACAGGTTTAAGGCCTCTGGTAGGCACAAGATCAACAGGTTTTAGGCCTTTGGTAGGCACAAGATCAACAGGTTTTAGGCCTCTGGTAAGCACTAGATCAACAGGTTTTAAGCCTCTGGTAGGCACTAGATCAACAGGTTTTAGGCCTCTGGTAGGCACTAGATCAACAGGTTTTAGGCCTCTGGTAGGTTCTAGATCAACAGGTTTTAGGCCTCTGGTAGGCACTAGATCAACAGGTTTTAGGCCTCTGGTAGGCACTAGATCAACGGGTTTAAGCCCTCTGGTAGGCACTAGATCAACAGGTTTTAGGCCTCTGGTAGGCACTAGATCAACAGGTTTTAGGCCTCTGGTAGGCACTAGATCAACAGGTTTTAGGCCTCTGGTAGGCACTAGATCAACAGGGTTTAGGCCTCTGGTAGGCAGTAGATCAACAGGTTTTAAGCCTCTGGTAGGCACTAGATCAACAGGTTTTAGGCCTCTGGTAGGCACTAGATCAACAGGTTTTAGGCCTCTGGTAGGCACTAGATCAACAGGTTTTAGGCCTCTGGTACGCACTAGATCAACAGGTTTTAGGCCTCTGGTAGGCACTAGATCAACAGGTTTTAGGCCTCTGGTAGGCACTAGATCAACAGGTTTTAGGCCTCTGGTAGGCACTAGATCAACAGGTTTTAGGCCTCTGGTAGGCACTAGATCAACAGGTTTTAGGCCTCTGGTAGGCACTAGATCAACAGGTTTAAAGCCTCTGGTAGGCACTAGATCAACAGGTTTTAGGCCTCTGGTAGGCACTAGATCAACAGGTTTTAGGCCTCTGGTAGGCACTAGATCAACAGGTTTAAAGCCTCTGGTAGGCACTAGATCAACAGGTTTTAGGCCTCTGGTAGGCACTAGATCAACAGGTTTTAGGCCTCTGGTAGGCACTAGATCAACATGTTTTAGGCCTCTGGTAGGCACTAGATCAACAGGTTTTAGGCCTCTGGTAGGCACTAGATCAACAGGTTTTAAGCCTCTGGTAGGCACTAGATCAACAGGTTTTAGGCCTCTGGTAGGCACTAGATCAACAGGTTTAAAGCCTCTGGTAGGCACTAGATCAACAGGTTTTAGGCCTCTGGTAGGCACTAGATCAACAGGTTTTAGGCCTCTGGTAGGCACTAGATCAACAGGTTTAAAGCCTCTGGTAGGCACTAGATCAACAGGTTTTAGGCCTCTGGTAGGCACTAGATCAACAGGTTTTAGGCCTCTGGTAGGCACTAGATCAACAGGTTTTAGGCCTCTGGTAGGCACTAGATCAACAGGTTTTAGGCCTCTGGTAGGCACTAGATCAACAGGTTTTAAGCCTCTGGTAGGCACTAGATCAACAGGTTTTAGGCCTCTGGTAGGCACTAGATCAACAGGTTTAAAGCCTCTGGAAGGCACTAGATCAACAGGTTTTAGGCCTCTGGTAGGCACTAGATCAACAGGTTTTAGGCCTCTGGTAGGCACTAGATCAACAGGTTTTAGGCCTCTGGTAGGCACTAGATCAACAGGTTTTAGGCCTCTGGTAGGCACTAGATCAACAGGTTTTAAGCCTCTGGTAGGCACTAGATCAACAGGTTTTAGGCCTCTGGTAGGCACTAGATCAACAGGTTTAAAGCCTCTGGTAGGCACTAGATCAACAGGTTTTAGGCCTCTGGTAGGCACTAGATCAACAGGTTTAAAGCCTCTGGTAGGCACTAGATCAACAGGTTTTAGGCCTCTGGTAGGCACTAGATCAACAGGTTTTAGGCCTCTGGTAGGCACTAGATCAACAGGTTTAAAGCCTCTGGTAGGCACTAGATCAACAGGTTTTAGGCCTCTGGTAGGCACTAGATCAACAGGTTTTAGGCCTCTGGTAGGCACTAGATCAACAGGTTTTAGGCCACTGGTAGGCACTAGATCAACAGGTTTTAGGCCTCTGGTAGGCACTAGATCAACAGGTTTTAGGCCTCTGTTAGGAACTAGATCAACAGGTTTTAGGCCTCTGGTAGGCGCTAGATCAACAGGTTTTAGGCCTCTGGTAGGCACAGCCAATGTATAAACACCGACAGATCAACAGGTACTAAAGCCTCTGGTGGCAATTAGGACGTTTTATTCTCTGAACCAAACTGATGGAACGAAATAGCTGGACAATTTCAGATGACTTGTAAACTAAAATCAAGCTCGTCAGCTTTGACCGTAGCAAACAAGTGACTTTCCTTCCCGAAAGGAGGTCCTCTTGCTATATTTTTCGAATAAACTGTGTGTGAACTTTATACTGGTTGAATGCAAATCACTCAATATGTTCAACCGGCTGTGACGTCATGATCTTATAGTGACTGCATATTATATTAAGACAAGGTATAAAATCCCTTTATCTTGGCGAGGTAACTGGTGTCGTTGGTAGCTGCAGCGTCGTACGGTTTCGTCGGTCGGTGCTGCGGCGGCGGCTGCTTAGTCGTGGTAAATCAAATCACCCAGTGTGTTCAGTATTGGTAGAAGCATGGAACCCTTCGTTACAACCTGCTATCTGAAGCCTACCGAAACAAAAATCATAAGGGACTTTTCTCGCTCTTCGGTGAGTCATAAGACCACAAGTCGGACATAAGTCCATCATTTTTTTTAAATTTTTTTAAAGATTTTTCAAAAAACTATTATTAACTGGCTTAACACAATGAAGTCGGAAGGGTAACTGGAGCTGCAACTGGTATAGGTGTCGAAATATTAGATACACACAAATTCGTTATTCCGAACACAATACAACACAGCTCCAGACGTAGCTGCAGTCGTAGCTACCAAAGTTGGTCAAGTCAATTGAGATGAAGCACTTCGTGAAGTGGTCGGACACTTCTTGCCAAAAGATCTTAACGAAGAGTCAAATTTAGCTAGAGATTATGATCAAAGAAAAAAAATGTCAAAAAGATTGAAGAAAATTTTAATTTTGAGATTACCTAAGGAAAATCGAAGGAATTTAATAAAATTTTTAAATAAATAAAAATCAATATCTTGTAATCAGAAACAAGGAAATTTTATTCGGCTTAATAACCCACCCTTTAATCTGAGGTAGTCGTGGTGGTAGCATTTCATTTGCATTTTATTCGAACATAACTTTCTTCGTTTTCTATTTTCGATTTACTTTGACATTCGTCTTACCAAATCAGTTATAATAAATATGGATAAGTCGTGTTACTGTATGCCGTTAAGCCGCACTGCACGAATGTGAAACGATTAAGTTGGCTCATCCCGTTGTGCAATTCGATATTTTGAAACCATTGTTCTTCGGAATTATCTATATTGATTTTGATATTGAACCTATCCTAGTTTTTCAAAATTAACAACTTTTGAACCATTTTCTTCCTTTTAATTTATCATACGTGTCCAAGTTCGATTCTATCGTAATATGGATCAAGAATTGGGAACACAGCATTGTTGGTGCTGTTGAGTTGCACTTTTGTATATGAAGGATCTTAAAGTATGTACATATAGACCATGCTTCCTCTGCAAAAATCCGACTCAGCTTCGTCATAACATGGAACCGTTTTGTCGAAGGGTCTAACGAAATGTAAGCTTTAAACAAAAACACTGGTCTTGTACAAATCACCGAATCCAGATATTAGGCTCACGGAAACACATTCTGTCTTGTTGGAACCATATATCGGCAAGTCCAAATAACTAAACTCATTTATAGTTTTATATTGATAATAAATAACTGTGGCAGTTATCGTGTTAGCCACGGCCTACTCGAAAAGATGAAGCCCTATGAAATAATCAGCTTAAATTGGGCACCATGCAGTATCTTAGAGTATTCTTGAATAAAAAGTGGATTCTAAGTTCCTATAGTCAAAATCGTCGTTGTGAAAAGAACAAATCTTCCCGCGAAAATGAGTCCTCCTGAATTGTCCATACCTCTCGTCATCATAAAACATTTAGGACACTGCAGATACTTGCTTACAGATAATCGCATATAAGCAGAAATGTTAGAAAAAACCGAAAGCTCTGCTTAACCGGTGCGCGAAGAATGTTCACTGACCCGAGACTCTGCACCGCCGAAAAATCTTTGAATAAACTGAATGATCGAGTTAATTTTAGGACATCAAGAACTCATGTGTTGGAACTTATTCCGAAGATTAAAATAGGCACTATCATGCAAATGCAACGATTTAGTGAGGAGTGAGCTATGAGCTGTGATAACTTTACCAACCCTAATTTTGGTTGGTTAAAAATGAATAAACGTTCCTGATGGGCTTCTAAACTTAACAATATTCTGCAACAAGTAGTGGATAATCCAAATACTCGAAACAAGCTTAAAAATAACGCACCTTATGAATGGCTGTCTGTCAGTTCGAACTTCAACCTAATGGAATAGAAGCTGTTGACTATTTAGGTAATAATACTGTGCCTTTTTCTCTTCGCTCAGAAATATTGAATTAATAAAGCAATCCCTTGTCCGAACTGTTAATAATTTTCCAATAAATGATGTGCGTGCTACCATCGATGATTGACCAGAAAGTTTCAGGTTCCTCCTTAAGACAAATAGCAGGTTCAAATATTCGTACCTATTTTGAATGATGTCTACAGTGAATTGTGGTCATTGACTTGGCTAATAAATAGGACTTTTTCAAAAATTGTAAAGCCAATTCTACAGCGATACGGTTTTTGTGTGGTGTTTGGAAAAAATAAAGGGTTTTTCAATAGGGATTTCTGAACTTTCACAGATGATTGTGAGCACTTTGTTAAATCTACATAAGTCAAATTGGTTGTCATTTATTTGTCAAACGTTCGACAACATGTGTAAATGATTAAATAAAAATCCTTGGCCTATTTTTAGGTCCAAAAATTATGTTCAGCGAGGAGAATGGGCTCATCAACAAGGTAAATTGGGCTGGATGACGGCATCATCGGTCCATTCTTCTTTGAGACAGAAGTTGGCGACATTATCACCATCAACGGCAAGAACTTTTGGTAAATGATAACCAATTTCATTTGGACGAAATTGGATGATATGTGGTTTCAAGAGGACTGGCGCTACGTGCCACACAGCTAGTGCCACATTTTGCACGGGCGATTTTCGAGCATCGTTGCCTCATGCGGAGGATATGAGAATTGGCACTGCCACTGAGATTGTGCGATCGACCTAGTTAGAATTCTCCTTGTGGGGTTTTCTTAAGTCACAGATCTACACCAATAAGCCGTAATCCATCGCTCCACTGAAACCAATGACATTGGTCAAATTCAGCCTGATTTATGAGCCACAGTTATGAAAATTGGATGTTTCGAATGTGCGCCCTCCAACGAAGCCGTGAATTAAGGGTTCAATGAATCCCTCCAATATTGCTGAGCAATGAATATTTTTGAACATAATTATCATATAGATATTTCTAAATAAAACCCTCTAACAATATTGGTATGCCAGCTACACAATTTCTTTTACGAAAATATCCTAAAATTTTTGTATTCATTTTTTGGCATATTAATCTCTTAGTATTTTATTTTTTGGTTTTGTGTTCTACTTAATCCAAATCTCATCATATGATTAATAGCTAACATTTTATTTAAATTCCAAATAAATAATAAATCACTATAAAATTAATTTAAAAAAAACCTAAACATTAATTTTCCACCCACCACATGTTCTCAATCATTAAAAAATAAAATTTTTTAAAGCAACAAAAAAAAATTTAAATTACTCGTAACTATAAAGATAATGATTTTGATAATAACTCATTTCATAATTCACACAAAAAATATGTTTTATTTTTTTTTTATTTACAGCCTAAAAGAAAAAATATACTTTTTGTTATTTTTAATAAACACTATAAAAATATATATATTTAACCATTTTTAATTCCGAAAATACAATTTTCGATCACATAAAAACGATTTTAATGTGATTATTTTTCACACTAGGTGTTGGTATGTGGAGTGCGTTCAGAACAGACGGTACATATCTGAATAATACCAAATTGAAAAAAAAAACTTTTATTTTGTTGTTATTATGTAAACAGGAGCGGATTTGTATACACCAGCTGTGATGAGAAGTTTTTGGAAAATTGGAGCTCTAAGCTCGTTTAGCATGGTGAAGTACGAGTATAAACCTTCGTACTTAAGTTTAGAATAGTGATTTATTTTAAAATAATAATAATAAAAAAAAACATAGAAAAACGTAGAAAATTATTTTAAAGTAATAAATAAAATTTAAAAAAAGTAGAAAAAACATATAAAAACATACTAAAAACATAGAACAAACATAAAACAAACATAGAAAACATAGAAAACCATATGGAAAAAAAATAAAAGACTAAATCGTAAACAAATTTTCAAAAAGTAAAAAAAAACAGAAAAAATATAGCATACTTTACGGCTTAAGATCTCGAGCATCAGCTAAACCGTATCAGAAGTGCATAATGTCCGCTGATTCTTCTCGAAAGTATTAGAGACATTTTTAAATTTTCGGATTAGCCACGTTATATAGTACAGTACCAGCCATATTACTTCTTTGCTTCCTAAACCGACCAATACTAATCATTTACCTTCGTATTGCAACGCTGAAATGGTATTTTTACATACCATATCCATAACCGAAGGTTACCTAGTTTCGACTTTAGCGAGATGGTCAGGGGATAAAGGGTAAAAAAGGGCACGGGCGAATTCTCTAGGGATTTCCTTAGTACAAGTGACGCTAAGATTAACAAGGGCTAGAAATGCTTGAAGCTCAAGCTTACCCCGGCTAAAGAAATCCCAAGACAACCAAAGGCCCGCAGTTGGTTGCCCCTCATGGGCATCAAACCGAGCGGACAGGAGCTGATCTGCGATCTTTAGAGGATAATCCTATAATTCTTATGCACCATTGGGCTGTCATTAACGCAGTGGAATAGCGGATCTTATCTTCTGAGAGTTAGCGAGGAAAGCCGGAGAGCCCTCGAAAGATCTAACTTCAAAGCAAAGAAATGCAAAAATAAAGATTCTGCAGAGTCAAGGAGAAGACCCCGACAAAGTTGATGACAATGTCGAGCTCGACGAGGTTAATGGCAATGTTGGGGTTTCTGATGAGCCACTGGACCAGTGGCGGCTGTACCTTAAGTGCGCTCGTGCGCTGAACCACCAATTCAAAAGATTTAAAAATTACAAAATATTACTGCATCTTTATTTTTAGATTCCCATATTAATATTTATTTTTTAAACATACAAGAACACAAACAAGTAAAATTTCCAATTATGACGAAACAATGTAAGCGCTTTGCTTTACTATTAAGACTTACTTTCCCTGCAAATAAAAATTCTCGTGCGCTTCGGCGAGCGCACGAGGACTGCTAATATAACTTGTATGAGTTACAAGCAAGTATCCCTGACACGTGAGACAAAAGATATTTCATTGAAGTGTATCGAGAAATTAGCCTGCTCTCGTGCAGCGCACGAGAACCGAAGAAGATTAACTACACAACCGATGTTTGACTAGAATGCGCTGCGCCTGCGAATATGTAATATTGTTTCGCTCTATCCGTGACTGGTTAAATAGTGTAGGTTTGTAGGGGTTAGGTTAGTAATTGTTTTTTATTAACGTCCCATAGGGAGTTATTGTAGTCGGTCCGATTTGTCAAATTGGAATTTTTGACATTTCTCGACGTTTCAAGGTCCCTAGAGGCTATATCAATCATTTTTAAAGAGATGTCTGTGTGTGTGTGTGTACGTACGTTCGTACGTCCGTACGTTCTGGTACCATTTTTCGTCGTCGATATCTCAAGAACGAGTAAAGATATCGACTTCAAATAAATTTTGTTTAATAGATAATAACTTCGAAAGAGGCTGAAAGGGCGGTTATTAAAATTCAGTGAGTAGTTTTTTCACTATAACGGTTTAAAAAAAAAGTAAAAATTTTGGTTACATTCAAATATCTCACGAAAAAATAATGCTATTGATTTCAAATAAAATTTAATGTACTCATTATAAGGTCATACAGATTTGGTATGAATTTGGAAAAAAATGAACATACCGTTATTTTTTTAAATAAGAAAAACTGAAAAAAAAATTTCATAACCCAAATATTCTAAGAACGGAAAACAATTTGAAACTCAAAATAATTTTATTTTACGAAAAATAATGTGTTTGACAACTGGTGAAAATTTCAAAAAAATCTGTTTACAGTTTTTTTTACAAAAAATAAAAAACTATATAAAATTCTATTGAAAATTGGTAAAAATTGTTTTTCGACTCAAATTTCTCGAGAACTAGTAGTGATATTGACTTCTAATTTGGTTTATTTTATACATAGTATAATTTTGTACAATTGGTAAAATGTTGACAAATATTGAATTAATAGTTTTTTTTTAAACAAATGGGAAGTTATCAGTGTGGGTCGCACCCAGCCTCTTTTTTTGGCTTTGGTTCGATTCTCTATTGTGTACAGTGTGTGGTGTGGGATAAAATTAGCAGTGATTAGGTATATTTAAGACAGTAATAAATCTTTTTAAGATAAAGTTACCTGAATTCACGATTTGACGCATTTAAGTGAAAAAATAAAAAACATTATTCCTTGCTAAATGTAATAAGTGTGTCAGTTTTATACATGGTCGAAATTCTTCGAGCAATTATACAAAATTATAAAAAATCGACATATACATGTAAATTGTTGTTTTTTTGCGATTTTTAATCTTAATACCTACTTAGTGAGCAAGTAAAGTGCACCACCTGTTCAACAACCCACCAGCCGCCACTGCACTGGACCCGGGCTTTTCAGGATCTTTAACAAAGCGAATGAGTCAACATTCCGCTCGGAGTTATGAAGGGCAATATTCTCTCAATTTTTCTTAGCGTATCAAGCCGTAGGTGGAGCAGTTTAACTAACTGAAATATTTGGCCCAGCTATGTATGATAAATCCCGAACACTTGATCTGATATTTAGACCTAGGCGGCAAGATATAGCCAGGATCGTAGCTACCTGTAGCGGATTGTAGCCATTAGGTGAGTATATAGTGAAGCTAGGCATTCCTCATAACATTCACAGTCACAGCTGTTGGGACCAGCAGTGGTAAAAGGGAATAGTCATCTATTTCCTCTGCAAATGCCCTGCTCTGGCCAGATTTAGAGCACAATCATTAGAAATGGCATTTTTTGACGACATTGACGATCTTTCGGGAATGAAGATCAAAGACTTGATTTCTTTTTCCAACGCTACGAAATGGCTCTAGGATGAACTTCGGATACTTCTGTGCCGTGCCCTCCGTTTGACTCTTTAGATCCGAAGCTAGCGGACTGAGGGCTTTGGCGGTAGCCAACGCGACGCGGGCCAGATAATCACTCAGATTGGCTATAGTTTTAGCCAACAAGCTGCCTAACTTGGCACAGTGTAGATGGTGTCGGATGAGTGTGGTGGTACGGCTCAGTGAGTGATCCAATTTCCAGATGATTGTGCAAAATCAAACACACAATAACAGACATCGAAACCTCCTTTATCCTTTCATATATTCCAACTAAACCCAAATTGGATGACTCCGTGAGATTGTTCACAATTTCCATATTAATTCCATCCACAAGTTTATACGAGTTATGGTATCAAAATGGCGAACTTCAGCGCTATTTGCTCCATAGGGTAAGACTCCCAGTGGTCGCTATTTCTACCTACCTACTTACATACATACCTTCCTGTTATACCTCTCATCTCATAAAAGTCAATTTTTAGGAGACAAGATTTTAGTTGAAGCTTCGTTTAGTTGTACTCCTCAATGTATCATAGTTAACTATCAAGAACGGTGCAATTTTAAATAAATGGCTTCATTTACGAGGTATAAGACTTCCGTTTTTGTTTAATTATGGCTTAGGAGGTATTGTAATTTATCGGCTAACGAGTTATTTTTCCAGGTAATAAGGTATTTTTATGGCATAATATACATTGTGCAGAACAAAAGGTTCCAGTATTTCGAGATATTTCTTTCTGGATAAGGAGATATTAGAAATTGAGCAACCATATTTCTCACAACTTGTTTTATTCATTTTAAATATCTGCCAGTTCAATTTGGAGTTTATTTTGTAATATTTATTACTTGGTAGCCCCCGATAAACTCAGCGCCCTTCACTAACTAACTAAGGTAAATCCACTCTTGGCTTCAAAACATTCATTCTGCAATACCTGGACGAATACTGGTGGTAAAATTAATAGTCTATCTCATGTGAATTATGGAAATTCTAAATAAAATACGATTTATATCTAACAGGCCAATATAACGAGCCATCATGGCTTTATGCCTTCATATACGTATCTATAGATACAATGTTCCAACAAAAACAGTGCCTAGTGTGTAAGCACATAATAATTTAAAACTTATTGAACCAACAAAAATAAAATATGCATAAAATTTGAATTGATCGCCGGGTTTTGTAAATAGATTGAAAAATCGGATATAAAAATGATGTGTTCGCCGCCAATAGATATACTCGTACGTGTGTGTATAATTTCATCAGGAGCAAAACCTAAACACAGAAGTATCTGGAATGTGTGTTACGACGACCGCGCGACGGACGTCGAGGAATTGTATCTAATATAGAGAGAGATATACCTACATTTGATGAGTTCCAACACAAATTTCGAACTACTCCGCGGCAATACACAATCCAGTAACCAGTACACCCAGTACACAACACAATCTGAGGTCAACATTGGAATAATTTAACCTACAATAAACGAGTATAAAAATGTGTGCAATATAGGCTGGTATTTAGTAAAAACAAAAAAAAAAATATCTTAAAGGAACAAAAACAAAATAATGGATAGTAAAAAGGGTGACATTGCCGTAGATACGAGCACATACTCAACGTGTAGATACATAGATACGAGTTTAGTACCATATTTGCAATTCGAATTTTCAACTCGTTCTTGTTTTTTTTTTACTTTTTGAATTTTTATTTGATTGTACATTAAACGAAATAATAAATAAAATTTTTGTTTTGTGTTTAAACAAAAAAAAAAAATAAAGGAAATCGTATTTTCATATTCCATTGCTTCTTTCTTGTTGGATAGGTTGATTTTTATTTTCACTTTGTTAGATATACACACTGTTGTTCGTGATAATGATTTTTTATTTTTTTTTATAAAATTTATACCATACTCGAGTCGAGTTATCACCATCGTTCGAATAAATGTGGTGTCCGTGAAATTAAAATGTAGGTACTTATTGCTATCGAGACACGGTAGGTAGATATGTAGATACTCTATATATAGGAGGCCTGTTGGAAACGCAGTTGAAGAATATAATAATTTGCATATGAACAAGAATTAAATTACACTCATGTAGATATGTATGTCAGAGGGAGAATTTCCTGAATACTTATCATATTATTAATATTTATTTATTTTTTTTTTGTTTAAGAAAATAAAATTTAATTTAATTAAGTGAGTGTATGTTATTTTAATTAATATGAATTGATGAAGGGCAGAGGTTATAATAGGGGCTGTAGTCATTGATCCTTTATTGCAGTGTGATTTGGTTTGATGAATAAAATATTTTTTTTTTTAATTTACTATTTACCATTTCATAAATTTTTAAGAGCTTGTCTTAAGATAGTTAAATTGATTTTATATTATTGATTTATGTATTTTTTGTGAAATTAATTTATTTGTCTGAACAAAAATCTGACACATTCAAATTCTGAAGAAGTAAGAGTAAACAGCATTTGCTCTGTGAAGATTTTGTGAGGGATAAACCCCAGCTTCTTGTGATCAATTTTACACACATGAACACTAAATTGTATTAGAGGAACCGCTAGTACTTTTTAAATAAACAATACAAGAACTAAAAACTTTGCCATTTGGACATTTAAAGAGAGACACACAGAATTAATTGTCAGGTTTATCATTTTACAATTTGGCGCGCACTAAAGGGGTTCTGACTACCCTTAAAATATTCGGGCACAGTGCGAGCGATTAAGAAAATTGGAGAGGATTTAAAAGGAGATATCGATGCACATTGGTTTTGAATATCATTGCGATATATGTATGAGAACGAAATATTGGACGGGGTAAAGCATTCCACAGTCCACATTCGTGTAGTGCGGCTAAGGACAGAATCTCTGAATTTAACAGGATTAGGGGAGGAATGCAACTGGCTATTTTACTAGCACATTTTTTTATAAAAATAATGATAGAGAAGAAACATTTCGGCGGTGCTGGAGAAATGCTATAATTTTCGGGGGTGGCCGTGGCGCGATGGATGTGTGCTCGCCTGTCAACCTCATGATCACAGGTTCGATCCCTGCCATCGTCTATGTCGCTTTAATTCCATTAAAAACCTTCTAAAAATTGTCATCAATGGGTTGCTGGTTTACTCATTACATGTTGTTCAGGCATAACACTAACAACATGTAATTGAGTTAAACTAATATGCCCAACAAGGATGAACACGAATAAAATAATGTGAATTATAAGCGACATAGAAATAAGACACGGCATTCTCCGCTTTAGTTCAGCCGCCATCCCTGGAGATAAAATATCTGAGACAACAACCTTCAGTCTCAGAACATCGTGCCACACATCTTTCCTATCCTTCTTTCTCTTCCGTAACTTCAGGCCCGCGCTGTGTTGAAACATTTAAAGGGTAATCATAATCCCTTGAGCGCGGGTAGATTATATAAAAAAAAAAAAAAAAAATGGCGGTAAATGTCATTTACCTAAGCAATTATTCTGCGTTTTTTTTGGAGAATAGCAATTTGTGTCTTGTCGATGTATATTTTGTCTGTGTTTAGTTGACAAATGTCAAAGTAGAATCAACATACCGCCATTTGTAAAAATTATAGCATTTTCCGATAGGGTGATAATTCTTGCGCCACCTTGCCCCTGGCCATATTATTAAAAATACTGTAAATTTTCTGCAAAATCAAAAATAATTACTGTTTTGAACAAAGGTGACCATTACAAAATTCTTATATTTAGTTAAGGATTGTCCTGCCGCTATGAGAGCTTAAATTCAGTTCGGCATACTGTACTGTCAACGCAAGACGGAACATTCTGCTTCATTTGTAGATGGTGATTCTACACATGAAGTATTCTTCCCAAGAGCTGTGATCAACTCCCGCCTCATCAGTTCCCAGTTAGAAAGGAGGTGTCGGTGTACATTGGTTTTGAATTCTTGAACATCGCAATGACTGGGAAGACAGATCGTGGCAAGGAATTCCACATTCGCGTAGTACGGCTGAAGAACGAATCTTTGTACTTTACAATACGGCCGAAGTTGGGCTCAGGGTAAACTGATGGGCATTCCTAGAAGTGCGAGTATTACGGTTAAATTGTTTAAGGGGAGGAATGCGTAAAAACAAAAGGCTCACCATTCGGAAATCTGACTTGGGCAACAGCCTTTTCCTTATGCCCTTTTTCATACTGGTTCGGTTTCATTATGCCTTAAACCACGTTTAGACGTGCGTCGGTTAAAAGTAAAAAATAAATGCGTATAGCCTAACAATAAATTTGACAAATCTATAGTGCGTCTAATAATATGGTCAGGGACTGTATATATTGTTAGTAGGAAGTTAGAGGGTTTTTGTCGGCTTAACGAATTATCAAATACTACTATCGGGGTGAAGTTTGGCAGACCGCGATATCCCCCAGGAGGTATATTCTAAGATCTAAGCATTCTCGTTTTTTCTAAGAGAATGTTAAATGCTTGACATGAACGAGGACAAGCGCTAGTGTGATCCAGCTTTTCAGTGTCGTCAATCTAGCCTGAATTCCTTACTCACAATATGATATGAGTACATTAAAAAAAAAGTGCGAAAATTAAGACAAACAAAAATCAGTAGAAGACGAGTCTCATCTTAACTTTTGTAACTAATGAAAAATCTCGCAGAAGCCTTCTTAATGTTACTGGTGATTATTCCACCAAATTTCGATATGGCTCCGTATTTTAAGAAAACAAAGTCCACATTGAGCATTTAACAGCCTGTTAGAAGAACGAGAATGCTTAAATTGTTGAATATATATTCTGGGAGATATCACGTTTAAAAAAGTACCCAACTCTCCCTCGGCGCGGTGGTGGTGGGCAAATGAGTTTGACAGGGTTAAACTAACTTAATTGTTTAATTTTATTTGAAGTGACTTACAACTTCCAATAGGCAGGAATGGATGATAGTTTTTTTCTGAATGGATAAAAAGTGATTTTCCTAAACCCATATCATCATCATCATCGGCTCGACAACCGGGTTACTGTCCTGGCCTCTTTTAACAAATCTCTCTACCTATCCCGGTCTCTAGCCGACACCCTCCAGATGCGCAACCCAAAGCTTCGGGCGTCCTGGTCTACGCCATCTCTCCAGCGCAAGCATGGTCTACCACGCTGTCGTCTACCATAGAATGTACCACAAAGAACTTTCCGAGCAGGTTCCTCTTCGCTCATGCGACCTAGGTGCCCTGCCCACCGGAGTCTACCGAGCTTAACCTAAACCCATATACTCTTGGAGTATTTCTCACTTGCTGTGAAAAGCATATTTTTTATTTAGGGTGATAAAGACTGAGAATCGAACTCAGACCTCCAGAATGAACCATTCACTTATGGTATATCTTAGATGATTTTTGAACCACACAATATCTTAATGTACCAAATTGTAGTACGAAAATCGGGGCTAGAAGTAACAGTGGTTAGAAGTACCAGCTAAAAAAAAACATGGTTCCCCTGAATATTAAGAATCGCATGAAAGAAAAAAATTTCATTTTCTCCATACCTAACCGACTTATCTACTTCAGTTTTTCATTGGGCACCACTGAAGAAATTTTTAGGGGGAGTCCCAAAAATTTGCAGATTTGTAATTTTTAATTTTTGCGGTCTTCCTGTTCACACAAAAAGTATATAGTTACCTTTGTGTGAATATTTAATGCATGGTGACCTTCATTTTATTTTAAATTGTTTTCTTCTTCTTAAATTTAATGACGGGGCTAGTTGTAACATTATCCCGGGGTAAGCTGTAACATGTTAGAACTAACGCCATTTATTTTATTTCCACCCATCGCTGTTAACAAAATTGCTCGATAGCTGTTTAAGGTTTACTAGAAAGTTTAACTTTTAGTCTTACTCTCCTCTATTAATTCGAAGCCGCGGAATTCGATCACGTTATTTGTAAGCTACTCACAGCTAAGTTGCTGAAGAGCGCCACCGTCCTTGAAATACAGCGATCCTATATTACTGGCACAAATCCCTGGATCATGCAAAGTCATCATGAAATTCGCCGATCGATGGCTTCACTGCCAGGAGCGGTAAACAAAATGACCGCATTCAGTCATAGGGAAGGGATTGGCGAATAACGTTCCATTTTAAATATGTTTGAAAGCCATTCCCAAATGAGTGACATCAACCTTCGGGACCAAGTGTCCCGGATTTGGACATATGAAAGAACGAATTTTGTAACTTAAAATTTTTTCTTCGACAATATTTTCCTCTCATTGCGATGTACAGATATTTTAAACCAATATCGATATCTCCTTTTAAATCTTCTTCAACTTTCCTAAATGCTCGCACTGTGCTAAGACATTTTAAGGGTTGTCATTTAGTGCACACAAAAACTATAAAAAATCAATAAATAAATAAAAGAATAGATTTCATTGGGAAGTTCTAGCCACTCTAATTTGTATAAGAATTTGTTTAGTTCAATTAAACTTGTTTGTCATACAAATTGCTAAAACATGTTTGACATTTAAACTAGCCAAAGGGAAGGTTTAATGCATATACTACAGTATCTTAAAGAAACAAATCTAGAGGAAGAGCTGTTAAATGGGCGATATCATTTAGCTCTAGACGGGGATCAAAATGCATCTAAAGGTCGCAATGCACCTAAACCTCAAATTAAATTCATAACAAATACATAATACAAAATTAATTACTTTTAAATGTCCCCTTCAAAATTTTTCAAGTCTCTTGAAAATATAGAAATTAAAAAAAAAAAAAAAAAAAAAAGACTCAAACAAATTCTCCACCAATCAGTCCTCTTAGCGATGTCAAATTATGCCCATTATCAAACCCGATTTAAACTAGATCATTTTCCATAAAGAAACCCGTAACTAAAGGTACGTGTGTATTTAAAAATTTGCATTTTACAATCTAATACCCACAAGGTGATAAAAAAAATTTAATTAACTCCAAAAAAAAAAAAAAAACAATAATTTGAAAGGAAGCCAGAAATACCAAAGATTAATCTTCATTTATGCGCATTAACATATATATTTTTTTTAAATACAAAACTAGAGTGTTAATATACCTAAATCGATTGAATTAATTATATATTTATTGTTTTTTATTTTTTTTTCTTACTTTGCATCTCTCTTTCTATTTTTGTTAGTTAATTTTATTTCAATCATAAAATAAAAATCATAAAATTACAATTTTTTTCGTTTGATTTAAAAAAAAATCACGATCGAATTAAGTGATAAGAAAACACACTCAAAATATTTCAATTTTATTGTTTAATATACTTAACATTATATTTATTTCAATAAATTAGGTAAAAAGAGATATCTCTAGATACAAAAAAAAAATTCACTCAATCACAAACACGTGTATTCAGACCTTAATAATAATGATAATAAATAAAATCAACTCGAGGACAGTGGCGGCGCGTTGCGGTGCGGCAAATCAACTATGAATTCGTATTCGTTTATTATATTATTATGACTAAGTTTGGTATTAGTTTTTTATGATTTTTTTATGATTAAATTATATACAAATTTTATTTTGGAAATACATTAGCTGATGGTGTTTTTTGTTTTTGTTTAATTTATATTCATAATAAAATACATTTTATACATCAATGATTAGCATTGATGGTATATAAGTTGAATATTAGAAAAAATATATATATACATATCAAATCATGTAATGTAGGTTACATTGATGGAATAATAAACACATTTAGACTAAGAGACTGGGAAAGCAATTTAAAGTTACAAAAATGCTTTCGAAAAAGGTTTAGATACATCTTCATAATTGGAAGATACTTTTAAGGTAGTTTTTGTTTTGCTCAGAGTGAAAGGTGATGATTTAATTAAATAAAAAAAATAAAGAAAACGAATTTAATGAAATCTATTTTGGTGAGAGGAGGGGGATTCCAATAAATAGTATTTTGAACCCTCAGATACATCTTTACTATGCCAGTACGATTTGTATGTTTTTTGTTGGCGTTGCTCTTCTCATCAATAAATCCTAACTTGTTTCGTGGCTTTTTTTCAGAACTATTAGCCATCTTAAGTGTTAGAAATTTATGATTTCATAAATCTTCCAGCAACTTAAACAAATAAACTATTTTAATTTCTCTCTAATTTGTGTTATGTATAGATCCAGAGTTAATCCTGTTGAAAAGTCTCTCAGCCACAAAGAAAAGCCAATACAATAAATAAATTGGTTTTTGTTTTTTCTCATTCACGAATATTTTTTTTATTTCCTTCACTGTTCATTTATTATTAACGCAGAACACTTAAAAAAAAAATCGTCTCTGTGGTTCTTAAATCAACTTTAATGATATCACATATATGTATGCAGCTATTTATGTATGAATGTGTGGTGCCTCCTTTGCGTCTGGAGACGGATCTCATATACTATCGATCGTGGTGGTTCCACTCCGCCATTGTAAATCCATGTATCTTCTTCTGCTTATTGGAATAGCTATATCATCGTTTGGTCGGTGTTCGGTCTTCGATCGTCGTTCGTCCGTTCCGTTGTGGCTGCCGCCATATTAAATGAGCGATGGATACACGGAAAAATAAGGAACCTCACCTCATAAAAATTGATTAACCAAACGACAAGCGCACACTCTCAAGATACAAGTATAAATTTTTTTTTTTTTTTGAAACATCTTAAGGCTGTCAACGCGAGATAGGAAACATGGTAGGTATTCTCATCTTTCTGTGTGGGTGCATATTAAATTGTTGGGAATTTTGTATATTCTTCTTTGTACAAATTCGATGTACCTACGTACGAGTATCTATGTTTATATATGTTCTTATATGCACTCAGATACATGTTATATTATTTCTTCTCATCATTTCGTTTTCTTGAAAGAATATAATAAAAATAAAAAGATTAAATGGCTATACTCAATGAATAATTGTACATTTTGTATTTTGTTGTTGGTGTGTCTGGAAAGCAAATACTTAAGTGATTTACATTTTTCAATTTTGCACGACATATTTTTTTTCGTTGACATTTTATGGGACTGGCCTGGTATTTTGATGCTTGCTATGGGTCATCTATAAGAAATTGGTTTAAACTGAATTTTTCTGGGTAGAAATTTATGTGAAGTTATAATACATCTATTAATATGCTAGAAAGTTGAAAAAAATTAAATCGTTCAATTTTTGACAGTAGTTTCATTTATTCTATGTTCTCTAAGTTCTCTATCTTAAGATTATTGCCATTAAACTATTGTTTTTGTACGACATTCAAAAATGGTTTTCATCTTTTATTTAATATAAATTCAACAAACAAAATATAGATTCTAGTTAGTCTCGCGTTGGGCGCCATTTGTGAATCATCTTAATTAAGAACCATCATCACGAAAATCAAACATAATGTGAACGTTATCCAGTAGACCATCCTTAAAATTCAAATAGATGGATTTAAAAAAATTTCTATTAGAATAAAATTATTAGTCCACGTGTTGGGCGCCATTTAACGTTTTTTTTAAATATTAACAATTTTTCAATTGAAAATTACTGAAATAACTTATTTAACTATCAATTACTATCCGAAAATCAAGATTCCTGAAAAACATTCGTGGCAAAGTTCATAAAACTTATCGTACTCATTCCTCATACTCATATTCCTATGTGTTACGTCTTTTTTTAAGTTAAACTCGTTGAAATTTATATGAAATTTCTGTACTTAAAACAAAAAATAAGTTTTCAAATCAAATTATATGACTGTTGGGCGCCATTTAAAAAAAAAATCAAAATTTAATATGAAATTGAATATTCCACAAATTTTAAAATTAAACTACCATCAATGATTTCACATTTTTAAAAATAAAAACAACTCCTTTGTTCCACCCAGAAAGCGTCAGTATTTCAAAATCCGGTATTGGGCGCCAATTAAGAACTTGAATATTAAACAAATTTTTGATGTATTCGTCTTTGCTTTACAAAATAATTTTGTTTTTATTGTATTCATAGTACAATGTTTAGATAAATCAATTAAAAAATTCAATTAAGAAATATTTTTATGAAAGAAAATATAAATATTGGGCGCCAATTAAACAAAAAAATCAACTTGTTATTTTTTTGTTTTTTTTGTATAATCTACACGCGCTCAAGGGATTATGATTACCCTTTAAATGTTTCAACACAGCGCGGGCGTGAAGTTAATGAAGAGAAAGAAGGATAGGAAAGATGTGTGGCACGATGTTCTGAGACTGTTGGTGGTAGTCTCAAATATTTTTATCTCCAGGGATGGCGGCTGAACTAAAGCGGAGAAATGCTGTGTCTTATTTCTATGTCGTTTATAATTCACATTATTTTATTCGTGTTCACCCTTGTTGGGCATACTAGTTTAACTCAATTACATGTTGTTAGTGTGATGCCTGAACAACATGTAATGAGTAAACCAGCAACCCATTGATGACAATTTTTAGAAGGTTTTAATGGAATTTAAGCGACATAGACGGCGGCAGGGATCGAACCTGTGATCATGAGGTTGACAGGCGAGCAGACAACCATTGCGCCACGGCCACCCCCAATGTTTAGAACATGAAAATAAAAAAGAAACTTAATTTTCTATTCATCATTTTCTCTCAAAATAAAAGCGATATGTACCAATTACAAAACGATATAATCAAAAATTCAATAATAAACAGTTTTGTGATTATTTTCATTTAAATATTTATAATATATAGTTTAATTTACATTGGGAATAATATTTCACCAAAATAGTATAAGATTATACTATTTAAACTTAATGATTATATACCAATGATGTCCCGTGTTAAGAAGAAATAAATACAATTAAAAACATTTTTGTAATAAATCAAGCGTTGGGCGCCATTGAAGAAATAAAATATTTCAACCATTTGAGATATTTGATAGAGAATTTAACAGAAATTAGAATACATCAATGTTTTCGTGAGTAAAAACAATTTAATTTCAAGCTAAAACGATATTGAATAGAAAATCTTGGCATTGGGCGCCATTTATGAAGCTAAATATTCACAAATTTAAGTGTATATGACTAACATTAACACTCACACTTACTTATGTTTTCAATAAGTTCATGGTGAAAATGCTAGAAAATCCAGTAACCAATTTAACAGAGAGCTATTTTTAAACCGGGTCTAGCGTTGGGCGCCAATTAAAAAAAATATCTAAGATTTCTACTTCTAACGTGTTTCTAGCACGAATATTAAAAAAAAATGCAAAATAATCATAGCGTCAGTTAATGTCCAAATAAAACAATGGAGTACCATCATAAACACGATTAAAATAAAAATGTATTTGCTTGTTTTGAGATACCTAACTATTAAATCAGCTATATTAGGTGTTTTACATTTTAAAATTCCAATTTTGTCTTACCTAATTTTCAAGTCAACTGCGGTTAACGATCTTTCATTGTGTTATTAAAAATTTAATCAATCCGTTACGGATGCTACATAAATATTTAACGACTCATATAATATTCCTTATACACCTACATAATTCCTATATAGAACAAATTATGTTTATTGATCCAATTAAATTAAAATTCGTTAAACAACTCTTCGACAACGCCCCCAAAGATACAACAGATAGATCATAAATTAAAAATAGGAAAAGGGGGAACTTTGAAAGCCTACACTAATTTTCTTGTAATAATTTCATGGGTTCTCCTTCATTAAGTTTTCAACCAATAAAGAATTTTGAATTGATTGTTTCTTTGTGGTTTTAAATTTGTTTTATGATATTATTTAATTGTTTTGAGAGAGGCTTTTTCAGTGGATGTTTGCATAACATTTTAACAAAAATAAAATTTAAAAAAAAAATTAAAAAACAAAACCAGGGGAAAATATGTGGCGACAAATTGAGGCACTTCTAATGGACCATAGAAGGTTAGTTTATGTTTACTAATTTTACCATGAAATAATCCTATGCTTTGTTAAAATAAAATTTCACTCTACTTACATATAAACCTGTTAAGAGAAACATAGAAATACAAAACACTATGTAAATTTAACATATTATCTTAACTTATTTTGACATAGAATTATTAGCTAATAATAACATCGAATGTTTAATACTTTCCACCCTTAGTTAAGTTAATATAGAACATAGCTTATTTTAACATAGAATGTTAAAAGCTTATAAAAGAATAGAATGCTTTTTCAATGTCACTCCTATCTATGTTAACATGAAATGTTTTTCTAATAAAAGCAATTGAATTTTAACTTATTTGACATAGAATAATTAGCTAAAAAATAACATCGAAAGTTAGGTACATTTTACCTTCTTTTTTTTATTTCACTCCTGGCTATGTTTAAATACAATCATTTTCTAATACTCGTAGAAGTAATTAAATTTTAACATTTTTGAACATAGAATGTGTAGTTTAATAAAAACATCGCACGTTTAGTCACACTATTTTAACATAGAATTTAAAAATATTTTAATTTGAATGTGTAGTTATTAATAACATTGAAATCTTACTCATGGTGACATAGAAGTTTAAATAAATAATATTTTATGTAAACATAGAATTTCAGTAAACATAGAATGCTTAATTTGGTTTTCATATAATTGATTTCAGTAATATGGAACAAACGTTTAGAGGGCTACGTATATGATGTGAAATATCTATAAAACGTCGCATTTCATTTCACGTCACTTAATTAAGTTCTCATTTTCCCCACAGTTTTTCGTGATACCTCCCAGTCGCAAGTTGAATAATATTTAAATATCCATTTGTAAGCCAATTTGAATCGTTTGCAAGCTCATCATACCAGCGCAAATCGTGTTCAAACAAATATAGCGCCCACGGGTGTGTTCAACTTTAACATTTTAAACATGACATCGAAATTAGTTAAGACATAGCCTGACCTCAGGCTACATATTAACCCAACAACAACAACAGAAAACTATCTTATTGTAATATGTTAATCACCTTCCAGTATTTAAGAGTTGAAAGATATTGCACCTACTTCCAATCGACTTTTACACAATCAAATACCAGAAGGTGCGAAAAATTCAACACTCCAACGCCTTTTTGTATCTGATATCTCTCCTTAGATAAAACAATAAGATTTAAATCCAAGAGTATAAGTAATTAGCTTTCATTATTCCTATCACTTTCAGATGTATTTTCGAGATACAAAAATGTAGTTCAAACCTTGGATTTAGATACATTTATAATTTCATTGCATTGTTAATAATAAAATTGTTTGATTAAGACATTTCGCACAGAAAAACAAACAAGATAGATACAAATCCATATTCATTTTTTGTTCCACAATTTATTATTGTACTGCATTTTTCAAATATAGATTCTCGGATAGCAGAAAAAATAAACGCATGGTTTATTGTTGTGCATTTTTCATTTTTCGTTTAACAATTTTTCTGTTTTGTATTTGTATGTTGGGTGTCCCAAGGGAGGACGAGAGGAGAAAACCATCATTGGCAGACTCTAAAACACAACTTCTAGAGGGGCAAATGTGGGTTTTTCAGTTTGTGAGAGTGTGTATAGAGTGAATTGCACATTGCTGTTGAAATCCGAACCGAGCGCAACAGCAACAAACAGCAATAATAGATTTTAATGGTGCGATCAAAATTTTTAATGAACTTCCATTTTTTTTGTTTCTTAGACATCGGTCGTCCGTTGGTTCGTCCGTCTGCCGGTGCTTCGTGTTGCTTCCTCTCATCTCCATCGGTGTATCTATGCAGCATTTTTCAAAAAGGCAAAACTATATAGGCTTGCAACAAAAGTATCTATGAAGGCCCATGTGGATGTGGACTTACCACATTTATAATACCATCAACAGTGTGTGTGTTTGTGTTAGGTGCATATATTGTGGTGTTTGCTGTTTCCGATCTACTGACCAAGAAATAGTATCTAATAGATACAACATCTTTTTTTTTTTTGCATCAAATATCTACACACATGCCGACCAGACGCGGTGTTCGGGACAACAGGTATTCCACCAGCAGCAGGCACCAGTATGCACAAGTCATATAGAGAGATGAGATTAGTTTGTTGTCGGTAGATGAATGGGGCATGAGAGGGGCGTGGTAGGGTGTGTGTATTGTGATGACAGCGGGATGCGTGTGTGCTTCGAGGAAAACACGTGCCACTTGTGTCCCATTGTTGTTTAGGAATGACTGAGCAAGCAAACAAACAGCCATCAGTGGTGGGAGAATTTAAAAAAAAAAATATTTATAAAAAATATAATAATAATAAGTGATCTTCGCCTAAAGAAGGCATAGATGAGTTTGTTGCGGTTTAACTGTCTTAAAGAATTCAGGGAATGCATTAATTCCATATTTGCCGACGGCAGCGGAGGAAATATATTTATAACATGGTCTTGAAATCGAAAGTAAATGTTTTCAATGAAAGTCATAACCCGCTATGGAAGTATGTTTATTTTTTAGAAAACCATAAAGACATAAAGAAAATAAATACTTCTTTCAATTGTTTTATTTATGTTTTGTAAATATTTTGCGATAAAGTAAATACTAGGAAACTGAAAATTTTCAACTATTAGAAATAGCTTTAATAACAAACACTCTCAAGCATAAAAAACGTATACAAAAGAATTTTTTCAAAACTTTAATTGGGCGCCATTTAATTAAAAGAATGTGTTTTGGCTATTTTCCGAACAGGTATTGGTGTAAATTACATACGCGAAAAATAAATAATTAAATATTGATAAGTGCAGCAGTGGAGTAGTACAATAAATGATTTACATAAGTTCACGTTGGGCGCCATTGATTAGAGATTTTCTATCTCTTAGTTTCCTAGTTATATTTATTACGTTTATTGAACTTAAGTTACCCAAAAGAGAAGAAAAGACATAATTTGTGAGTTAAAAAAAACATTTATTTGTTGAACGTCTGTTGGGCGCCATTTAAAAGATCGACCTACTTGAGTTTTAGTTGGTGCAGAATTAAAAATTTTTATTTCTGTATTTATCTTTTTAAACTTAATGATTGATATCAATTATTTTGAGCTTATCACATATCATTCACAAACATTTTTGGACTGTTTACATAGTTTGTTGGGCGCCACTTAAGATCAAACTTTTTTTCATTATTTTCCGAGTGTTATTAATTAATATTAATTTTCTCTAAAATATTAAATTCTTCATATCTTTATATATATTTCTTATTTCCTTACAGATATAGCCAGTGATCAAGAAGATATTGGCTCATGTTCACCCAGTTGCAAGTCAAATAGTCCTGATATTCAAATGCAATCACAACATTCGCCCGCAGCTGATGCTGAAGAAATCGATGCAACTATAAATGCTGGTGCTAGTGTTGCCTTTAGTTTAGCCGATACACGAACAATGTTAGATAATCATCATCACATGCATCACCTGAATCCATTTAGTCATTTAAGTCATCAAATTAGTGTAAATCATTTGGAAGATCACAATCACAATAACAATAGCCTAATGTCACCGCTAGATGGCAACGATGCCCATTTGGCTCATCATCAGCAATCGGAGGTGATGGGCGGTTTGAAGGGTGAACAACATACATATCTGCAGGAAATTGAAAGAATAAATACAAAATTACCATCGCCGACACCACCTGATCTGGAGATCAATAATCAGCCTTTGGATAGGCGGTCACCAGAGGTGGTCGTAGGGGTGGAAACTTTGAAAGAACAACAGCTTGAAAGCGAGAAGACTGATGAGAGGGAACAAAACCAGGTGCAAAGGGAAATCGAGAAGACTGTTCCTATGTCGATAGATCTTGACCAGAGAGTTGCAACACCAACGGGAGATGATAAACCCAATGAAGAAGACTGCGCGGAGGAAGAAAATCATGCTATCTCGTCTCCACCAGCGAGTAGTCCGCCTCTGCAAATGCCACAGTTTCCTGCTCCAGGTCCAGTTACATTGGAGGCAATACAGAATATGCAGATGGCGATCGCCCAATTTGCCGCAAAGACGATTGCAAATGGAAATGCAGGAGCTGACAATGAAGCCGCCATGAAACAGTTGGCATTTTTGCAACAAACACTCTTTAATCTACAACAGCAGCAACTGTTCCAGATCCAATTGATTCAGCAGCTGCAGTCGCAGCTTGCGATGAACCAAGGAGGCAAGAGTGAAAATGAGGGCGAAGAAGAAAATGAAGATGTTGAGCTGGATCATGAGCGCGAGGGAGAAAGAGACCAGGATGAGGATCAAGAGCTCGAGCCGGGCGAGATTCAGGTAAAACGCGAGAGACTGGATGATGAAGTTCGTTGTCAGGACGAAGAAATGCAGGTTTCAATCCACAACGAGTCGAACAACAATGAATCGTTGAAACGGAAACGGGAAGAATATGACGAGTATAGTAGAAATAACTCTCTTCAAATGCTAGCGAGCATGAAACAGGACGAGAACATGCCGTTGCCTTTCGGCAATGATTTGGCTTCGAGCATAATTACTAACCATGACGATCTTCCCTCACTGGATGAACCCAATTCGCTTGAGATGCTACAGCGAAGAGCTCAAGAAGTACTTGATTCGGCTTCGCAAGGCATCTTGGCGAACAATTTAGCCGATGAGTATGCCTTTGGCAAGGATGGGAAGACAGCCGATGGAAAAAGTCGTAATGAACCATTCTTCAAACACCGTTGTCGATATTGTGGCAAGGTGTTTGGCTCGGATTCAGCTTTACAAATTCACATCCGCTCTCATACCGGTGAGCGGCCATTCAAGTGCAATGTGTGTGGAAGTCGTTTCACCACCAAGGGTAATCTAAAAGTCCACTTCCAGCGACATGCACATAAGTTCCCTCATATTCCTATGAACGCAACACCCATTCCTGAGCACCTTGATAAATTCCATCCACCATTACTGGAGCAAATGTCGCCGGACAGTTCACCTACTCACCAGCCGCAGATGCCACAGCAAATGCCACCCGTTTCATTGCCTCTACCATTCCCACCGAGTGCTGGCTATCCTGGGCTTCCCGGCCTCTATCGCCCTCCGTTAGATATCCTGAAGACACTTGGACCGTATCCGAATCCATTTTTCCCATCCCTGCCACATTTGCCACCGGCCATGGCAGCAGCTTTAAAACGCGATCAAGAACTGCCAACCGACCTTCGTAAGCCATCGGCTCCGAATTCACCGGAACAGGTAAAGGAACCTGAGCCCGAAGAGGAAAGAACCAATACAAGAAGTGTGACTCCTCCACCTGCCGAAGAACCATTGAGCTTAAAAATCAAACAAGAAGCAGTCCAAGAGGAAAACGAACTGTCGCGAGAAAGCGATCGAATGGCAACCCCGCCACCATCAGCACCTCCTTCTCTACCTGTTCCTCCACTTGCACCGGTATCGCATGTGTCACCACCAACACCGATTATTTCCGTACGGCCGCTGGCTCCGCCAACACCACCTACCCCAACGAAATCAGCTCTGCCTCCTGTAGTTCAACCACAGCAGCCAGCGATACATCCTCAACCATCACCAGGACCGATTCCACCGCAAAATATTGAACTTCTCCCAACTCCCGGACAACTACCTCCGTCGTTTCACCGAGATGACTTCTTCGCTGATCGGTTTCCCTTGAACTTCACGAGGACCTCTCCTGATCGCCGATCACCGATCCGCAGTCCTGCGAGTATCCCACGGTCACCGTTCTTCGGAGCAGCCATGAAGCATGAAATGGCCTTACTTCCAAGACCACATAGCAATGACAATTCATGGGAGAATTTCATAGAGGTGTCCAATACTTCGGAGACACTAAAATTGAAAGAAATGATGAAAAACAAAAAACTTACAGACCCCAATCAATGTGTGGTGTGTGATAGAGTCTTGTCCTGCAAAAGTGCCTTGCAAATGCACTATCGGACGCATACCGGTGAACGACCTTTCAAGTGTCGAATTTGCGGCAGGGCTTTTACGACCAAGGGTAATTTGAAAACCCACATGGCAGTGCATAAAATTCGTCCACCAATGCGGAACTTCCACCAGTGTCCTGTATGCCATAAAAAATACTCCAATGCCTTGGTGTTACAGCAACATATTCGCCTGCACACTGGTGAGCCCACCGACCTGACGCCCGAACAAATTCAGGCGGCGGAAATTCGTGATCCACCACCATCGATGATGCCGGGAGCATTCTTGAATCCGTTTGCCTTTCACTTTGGTGCAATGGGACCTGGCGGTCCTCATAACGGAGCCATGGGATCGGAATCTTCTCAGGGTGATATGGATGACAACATGGACTGCAGCGATGACTTCGACGATGATGTCTCATCGGAACACATGTCTTCGATTCATGATGAATCTATAGACCGTCCAAAGTCCGGAGATGACATGAAGGGAATGTTATTCGATCAAAAGCTAAAAATTGAGGCAAATACTACTTCGGCGCCTGCGAGTCCAATAGAAAATACCCCCACCAACAAACCACCGGCATCTCCCGAGGAGAGCTCTGGTGCTTTAGATCTTACTCCAAGATCACAGCTAAGCCAACAGCAGACAGCTCCAGCACCAGCACCAACAAAGGTATCAACTCCTCCAACACCACCTCAATCTAATCCCCAACCACCTCAACAACAACTACCACCACAGCCTCCGCCACCACCGCAGCAACATAGCCCGATTGCCCCAAGTCATCCGAACATGTTCCTTCACCACCAGCAACATCTCCACCAGCAACTCCATCACCATCACCAGCAACAACAGCATCAGCAACACCTACACCAACAGCGGCAGCAACAAGAAGCTCAACAACAAACCCAACAACAGCAACACCATGCCCTCCAACCTCCACCACCACCTCAACCAAATCCGGCCATGATATCCGCACGTCCTCCATTCGGAATGTTCCCCAACATTCCCCTCTTCCCGCCAGCAACAACACAAAACATGTGCACCGCCATGAATTCAATCGCTCAGTCGGTGATGCCAGCGGCACCTTTCAATCCACTAGCACTTTCGGGTGAGTTGTGAGTTTCCAACTTTTTTTTATTAAAAAAAAAAAAAAATTACAAAAAAAAAAAAACATTTAAAATAAATAAAAAAAAAAAAAAATAAAATGATATACATTTTTTTTATTTATTTTTGTGTTAATAAATAAAAAAAAATTAAATTAATTTTTTGTATTAATGTTTTTGTTTTTTTGTTTAATTTTTATTTAAAGGCGTCAGAGGGAGCACAACTTGCGGTATCTGCTTCAAAACATTCCCATGCCATTCGGCTTTAGAAATCCACTATAGGAGTCATACCAAAGAGCGACCATTCAAATGCTCGATCTGTGATCGAGGTTTTACAACTAAGGTGAGTTTGAAATAAAAACAAACAAAAAAAATATTTAAAAATTGAAAACTTTAAAAAAGTTAAAAGGTTGACATGAAAATTTATAAAAATACAAATAAAATAAATAGAATTAAAAATTAAAATTAAATTCAAGTTGAAAGTAAATAATAAATTAAAAATTAATGAATAGGTAAAATTTGCATCGGAGAACAATTTATTTTATTAGGTATATAAAATAAAAAAAATAAATATATATAAAATAATAAATAATAAATGATTAATAATAAAAAATATTATTTGTATACAAAATAATAAAAATGTGACTTACTAAAATTAAAGAATAAATAAATACACAAAAAAGTAAAGAAAAAATAAATTAAGTATTGTTAAAATATATAATTTTAAATAATTTAAAATTCTATATTTTTACAACGAGGTGCTTTCGACAGCCTTCTTCATGTGTTTTTTTTTTAATATACCTAATTAATTGTATCGTGTATTTAAACGTTAAACTCCACAACGACTGTGAGCCCAGCTAAAATTTTGAATATTCCATCTCGAAAATTCCAATTTGAAAACAAATATAACTGAAAAAAAATTACCTAAATCGCAATAATTTAAAAAAAAGATAAACTATAAAATAAAAATAATTGAAAACAAAAAAGGATTAAAATGTCTTAAATTAAAATAAAACAACCTAATAATTCAAATAAAAAAATAGTACCCATGGTGAAATATAATAACAATGAATAGAAATATTAAATTAAAATTCTTGAAAAAATAAATGATGAATATAATATTATTTTAATAAAACAAGTAAAATAACTTACAAAATTTAAAGTTAAATAAAATAAAATGAAAAATAAAAAAAGTTTAGTGAAACTAAGATAAGGGGGAAAAGATATAAAAAAAAAATATAAAATAAGGCAAAACAAACAAAAATAAAATGTCGTAAAATAAACTCAAATTTAATAATATAAGATATATTAAATGGCATACAATGAAAATAAACCACAATTGCATGGGAGCAATCCGTAAAGTATCTCGGAGTTCATCGCGATACAAAACTTACCTTTAACCAACATATTCAAAGTACTCTTAAAAAAATGAGTATTGCTATTAAGATGCTTTACCCTTTTATTAACCGAAAATCTTTACTCACAAATGAAAATAAGATTATTATTCATAAAGTAGTTTTCCAAGCTATACTGTTATATGGGTGTCCAGTATGGGGTAACGCTGCAAGAATCTATTTAAAGAAGTTACAGGTATCACAAAACAAAATTTTGAAAATAATGCTAAACCTTCCTTGCCATTATTCAACCTTAAGTCTCCACAGAAAGGCGGATGTTGAATTGATTTTTGAAAGAATTCGTAAACTTGTAAATAATTTCAACATCAGCTGTGAAAACTCTGAGAATTCTCTAATAACCCAGGTTCTTGCATAATCTGTGATAATTTCATGTAAATATTTATTGCGTTGTTTTTAGTTTATGAATTATTTATTTATTTGCCAATCTATTTTTTTGTTAATTTATTTACTTGTTAAATTATTTATTAGCTTATTTATTTATTTTTTAATTTATTTTCAATTGTTAATTTATTTGTTTTTCAATTTATTTTTAATTGTTAATTCATTTATTTGTTAACTCATTTATTTGTTAAATTATTTAATTGTCACTTTATTTTTTTTTTTTTATTTATTTGTTAATTTATTTACTTTGGTGATTTTTTTAGTTTTTTATTTATTTATTTGTTAATTTATTTATTTGTTAATTTATTTATTTGTTAATTTATTTATTTGTTAATTTATTTATTTGTTAATTTATTTATTTGTTAATTTATTCCTACATATTCATAATTATGTAATTTATTTTGTTAGCTTACTTTTTAAATAGTTTGTTAATACATTTTATTAACACATCTTTTTTTAAATAACTTTTTAAGTCAAATGCAATTTAATTTACTTTTTTTTTTGTTTTTGTTTTTTTTTTATCTTTTGAATGAAGGTTTTTTTCGTATTTTCCTTCGATTTGTTCTTTTAATTTAGTTATTATATACTTTTTTTTTATTTTATCCAAGATAATGTTTCAGTTGTAAGATATAATTTATCAAATCTCTGAATTGTAAAATGTGCGGTCACAGACTTTTTTGAAAATATTATTACGAAATAAATATATCTATCTATCTATCACAATGAAAATAAACACTTATTTTAAAATACAAAAAATAAATCAAATAATATAAAATGTTTGTTTTTGAAGCTAAGTAATAATGATTTTATATAATTTAAGTAAATTGAAATAAAATAAAGTACAAAACACAAAGAAAATGAATATAAAAAATAAAAATAAGAAATAAAATAAACAAACTAAATATTTAAAAATAAAATTAACTTAAAACAAAAAAAAAAAAAAATAACTTAAAATAAAAAGTGGGTTTAGTTAAAGTAAAACATGATATATAAAATATTAAATAAAAAATAAATAAATATAAAATATTAAATATCAAATATAAAACAATAGGGTGGGGCACATTGTTAAAAGACAGTTGATTTTTAAATACAACTTTTAATGGAATTGTTGGTCACACTGTTGTCTCCTATCATATACAAATTTGCACGGCTTGGAAGAGTTTAGCGTTGTAGATTCAGATAAGTCTCCTGGACCATAGGTGGAAGATGAAGTTTCTGATTTAGAAAATCAAATACCGCAGTAAATATAAACTAAGATCTGACACTAAACTCAGCATTCGCGACTATGTTTTAGTAGAATTTAAGGCACGAATTTCAAAATATTATGCTGATCAGATAACTTCGATTTGACTATGAAAACGAATTTCATTTTCATGTTAACTTCTTCCGGCAAAAATCAAATAATTGGCAGTTTTTTAAGACCTTTTTAGAGGATAGGTCTCTTATCTTCAAAGGTGATATCGAGTTGAAGCTGCCATTGCCAGAACACTCAGCTGGATCATCAAGATATTCTAATCTTATTTTATTTAAAAACTTTGAGATGAACCATTGCAACTTGCAATGAATTGTTTTTTACCAAACGTTTTTTTTTACCCTAAAAAGTTTCAATACCTTAATTTTGTGATCTCATTATCAACATTATATTCGTATGGAAACTTAATGTGATTTTAATTTTAATTTAAAAATTAATTTATTAAGTACCTCATTTGATTTTTATGTTTTTTAGACACATAAGATTTATTTTTTTTAATAATAAATTAAGCCGCTCGCTATAACAGAGCAAACAATATATCTTTTTTCTACTTTTCGTGTCATCTAAATTCTTGTCGAATGTGCCCCACGAGTACGACGCCCACCTATGGGGCACTTGTGACATTTTGAAGATGTTTTTTAAAATATTTTTATTTAATTATTAGTGTTGAGTAAAGTCTTCAAGTTTTGTTTGAATTTCTTAGTATCGGGTTTTTTAATAAGAGCGCTACAAAAGTTTGTTTTTTTTTTAAATAAAACAAAAACGGTTTTGGATATCAATGAAATTCTTTATTCCTGTGAAAGTACGTTCGATGCCATTATGTATAGAACTCGATTTCTTTTGCATGGCCACCACGGGCACGCTTGCAGAAGTCCAGACGCTGAACCCAATTTTCGACGGTTTTCAAGCATAAATTGGCCGATACTGCTGCAATTTCACGTTCGATATTCGTATACGAAGTTCATCAATCGTCGCTGGCTTGTTGACATAGACCATAGACTTGACGTAGCCCCACAGGAAATAGTCTAACGGCGTCAAATCGCACGACCGAGGCGGCCAAGCGACTGGACCACTTCGTGAGATAACACGTTCTCCAAACTTGGTTTCCAATAAATTTATTGTGACATTCGCTGTGTGGCTTGTGGCGCCGTCCTGTTGGAACCACATGTCCTCCAAGTCCATATCATCCAATTGCGGCCAAAAATATTCGGTTATCATTGAACGGTAGCGATCCCCATTCACAGTAACGTGCCGGTCTTGATCATCACGGAAGAAGTACGGCCCAATGACGACGCCGCCGGCCGACAAACCACACCAAACCGTAATTTTTTCGCGATGCAATGATGACTCATGGAGTACGTGTGGATTGCTGCCTGACCAATACCGCATATTTTGTTTATTGACGAAGCCATTCAGCCAGAAATGAGCCTCATCGCTGAAGATGATTTTTCGATGAAAATCCGAATCATTTTCAAGTTGTTACTCAGCCCAATTCACGAACATACGACGCTTCTGGTGGTCAAGCGGCTTCAGTTCTTGCGTCAATTTAATCTTGTAAGGATGTAGGCCAAGATCTTTATGCAAAATTCGCCACAACAACGTCACAGAGATGCCCACGCTTGAGAACGACGTGTGAGAGACACATTTGGGCTTTCTGCAACTGAAGCCTCAGCGGCAGCAATATTCTCGACACTACGGGCACTTCTTTGTCTCACTGGCACGAGAACATTTTGTATTGTGCCTGTGGATTCAAATTTTTCCACTAGACGCTCAATTGTTGATCTGCTAGGAACGATTATGACGACCATAAATTGGACGTATCGCTCTTAACTTTGAGGCCACCGACTCCGAATTTCGGTAGTAAATTTTAATAATTTCGGCTCGTTGTTGGCTCGTATATCTTTCAATCGTGAAATGGCAAACCTTACTGAAGAGAAATGTCAAAAGAGCGGCAAGAAATATGGTGTCGTTTGCTGTCCCTGTCGCTCTATTTTTGTAGTGTCCCTGTTGAAAAACCCTTTACAATTATTGTGTAAAGCTTCAAGCAAAAAAAAAAACCTAGATTAAATACGCATTAAATACAACAAAATGCTATAACATACAGTAAATTTTAACTAAAATTGTTAATTGTAAATAAATTAAAACAAAATAAAATACAATAAATTGAATAAATTAAAATAAAATAAAATAAAATAAAATAAAATAAAATAAAATAAAATAAAATAAAATAAAATAAAATAAAATAAAATAAAATAAAATAAAATAAAATAAAATAAAATAAAATAAAATAAAATAAAATAAAATAAAATAAAATAAAATAAAATAAAATAAAATAAAATAAAATAAAATAAAATAAAATAAAATAAAATAAAATAAAATAAAATAAAATAAAATAAAATAAAATAAAATAAAATAAAATAAAATAAAATAAAATAAAATAAAATAAAATAAAAGAAAATAAAATAAAATAAAATAAAATAAAATAAAATAAAATAAAATAAAATAAAATAAAATAAAATAAAATAAAATAAAATAAAATAAAATAAAATAAAATAAAATAAAATAAAATAAAATAAAATAAAATAAAATAAAATAAAATAAAATAAAATAAAATAAAATAAAATAAAATAAAATAAAATAAAATAAAATAAAATAAAATAAAATAAAATAAAATAAAATAAAATAAAATAAAATAAAAAATAAAATAAAAAAAAATAAAATAAAATAAAATAAAATAAAATTAAATTAAATTAAATAAAGTACTATAAAAGAAAATAAAGTAATAAAAACTTAAAAAAAAAAACATTTTTAAATAAAAGCATACAATATGATATCTACTCTTTTCTAAAATATTTTATTTATTTTATAAATTAACAAAATAAATTCTTTTTTTATATTTTTGCAGGGCAATCTTAAACAGCATATGTTAACGCATAAAATTCGGGACATGGAGCAAGAGACTTTCAGAAATAGAGCTGTCAAGTATGTAAGTTTCAGTGTCATAAAGTTGTTTAATTTTTATTTAAAATTTTAATTTTATATGCATGTTATAGAATATTTAGCAGCCATTTGTTTACTCTTCCTTTCCTTTTTATTTTAGTACCAAATACTTCTGGAAACTTAATAGAAGTCACACTTATTAATTTTATAAGAATACCATGCTTAAATGTAAAATGTAGGTGTTCAAGATCTCAGATAAGAAGATTAAAAAACAAAAAATTATAGCTTTAGTTTTTGTGAACTATATTGAATAAATCAATTGAAAGCTTTTAGTAACCTCTAGTAAAAATGCGTTTCACCCATGTTCATGCTGTAAATTTTATTTGTGTTGATAATGATCGACTAAAATATTGCGTCTTAGAAGGGTAATGCAGCATCTAACTGATGAGAACAACTGTTGTACATACTTTGTATATATAACCTATAATATTATAATTGAGCGTGATTTTGTATTGCGAACGCTAGCCTGGTGATGGCGCAGAAATTAGCGCACGCTTTTACAGTGGAGAGTAGGATAACATACAAAACTATTAGTAAAAAAGAGAATTACAAATCTAGCAATTGCAGTCTCTAGCCTTAAAATGTCGCCACAATCTTTCGTCAAAAGGTACATAGATATTTTTTCTTCTGAACTTTAATTTTGGCAGGAGTAGAAACTTGAACAAGATCTCTCTCTACACAAAAAGACGATCAAAACTCTACATATACTTTTTCGAATCTAAAAAAAATTAAGTCTCAACTTTTTGACAGAAAAATTGATTAGTTTTCCTGAGAAATTCCGCTTAGAGTTCATACATTTCTACAAGTTCTAAAATCCTTAAGATCTTGGAAACCTAAACTGGTGAAGTTCTTATACCCTCAACTTTTTGAAATATCGTATGTTAAATATTTTTTTTTCTCTACCACATCGTACATGATCCTAGATTTAAGACATTAACTAAAATCTAACTTGTTGCTTGTTTTAAATTTGCTTTAAAAAAAAAAAGTTAAAAATTTTCTTAACTATACAATTGTGAATTTTCAAATTTAACTAACCCTTAAATTTTTGTTTATCTTTTATTTCAGATGAGTGGTTGGAAAGAAGAATACGAATAAATGTAACCAAACACTTTTGATATCCTTATTAAGTCAATCCTGAGCCATCAAAAGGAATCCTTTTAATTTTGCTCCATTCCCGCAAGTGATTTTCTTTTAAATAAAAACTTGGTGTCGCCCTACAATGATCTCATTAAATTCCTCAACACACACAAATTTCAAAGTAAAAAGTTATCTTGGAAAATAGATTCTGAAAGAAAGAAGGTAAATCCTGAAGGTAACTTAATATCTTCTTTAAAAAAACAAACATGCCATCTCCAAAATTATGTTGGATATAGTAAAAAAAAAAAAAAAAAAAAAAACAATAAAATAATGAACCATCGTTTCAAATCAAGACAACAAAAAAGATAAAAAAAAATCAATTAATTCCTCATAAACAACAAATTAAATCTCATTATTACTGGTTTCATAAGAACATGCCTTCTCGTATATAAAACTAAAACAAAAATATTGAATTAGCATAAAAGCTAGCAAAATAATATTTTTCATCGTTAAAATTCAAATTTTGCCCTACAAAAACACAATAAAAATATAAGATGAGAAAACAATCTTCAAGATATGTAAAAAAAAAATAAATAAATATTTATTGTTCTCGATAATCTTGTTTATGAGTGAATTAGTTGATTTATTTTTCTTTTGTTCTTAGCTATCCGCGCGAGAATCTTAAGAAAATAGACAAATTTAAATTAACACGAAGAAAAAAAAACTATTAAATGAAACGTATCCAAAGATGCATGCAATGTGTGATTTCAAAAAAAAAAAAAAAATATTAGAACGCCAGACAAGAGACTGATTTCGTTTCATTTAACATTAGAAAAATCTCAGACTACTTAAATCATACAAAATAAAAAAAAAAAATTCCTTGCGAAAAACAAACTAAAATCAAAAATCGAATTTAATAAAAACTAAATTCATCGCCGCGCCGCCGCCGTCGTCATAATATTATTTTGTATCAAATAAAAGTGCAATAAAAATTTTAAATAAATTTATAAAATAATTTCGGCGAACAACCAAAATATTGTAAAAATGTAAAAAATAAAATAAAAGTTATATAACACTATTTTCACTGTCTCCTTAAATATAAATTATATAAAAACAAAAATCTTCGTCATTGCTTTTGTAGATATATGAAACAAAAAAATATCCGGTCGATGTAATATAAATATTTTAAGCACGAAAATGAAACGAGAGATAAACTAAAAATTTAATGAAAAATTAAAATTCAAAAAAAAAAAAAAAAAAACTAAGCTTAAAAATTAATATATAAACAAAAATTTTGTGATACTATCCATTATACATATTATAAATGTTAGATAAAATTAATATTATATTGTAAATAATGTAAAAAAATAAATCAAATAAAATCAAAGTAAATTATTTATTTTATGGCAAAAGTTCTAATTTTAAACTAAAAAGTCTAAAAATTAATACAAAGTTTGCACTTTAAACAAACAAAAAATAAATAAAATTGAAAATATATTTCTGAGATGAAAGAAATATAAATAAAATATCAATCAAATATGAAACATTTTATATTAGTTTTAAATAAAAAAATTATATTTAATAAAAAATAAAAAAACAAACATATTTTGTGATGTTGGACTTTTATTTAATTTTTTGTTTGTTTCCTTTTGTTCATACTGCATCATATTTGTAAATATTTATATCTAAAGATTATTTAAAAACAAATAAAATAAATTAGTCATTAAGAGAATTATATAAATAAATATAGATGTTAGTGTATGGATATGTTTAAAAAATATTTGTCAAAAAAATAAAATTTAAAAAAAAAAAACACTGAAACTAGAAATTAAAATAATAATATACAAAATTAAAACAATGTAATAAGTTATTACAAACCAAAAAATATATAAAAAAACAAAGAAAATAAAACAATTATATGGAATTGAAAAAAAAAAACTTTTTTATTTTCATGGCGGAATTTTTTACGTTTTCAGTCTTCGCTTGGTATAATGGGATTTTGGTGAGTCTTTTCGAGGTAAACTTTTTTTGTGATGAAGACAATCGTTCAAGGTATGCAATCTAATTGCCGGTAAATGGTCCAAAAAGATCAACTAGATTTGGAAATTGGTAAACTATAGAAAATTTGTAATAAAGGCTTAAGCTTTTGCAAGGTCACGCGCCTTTTTCGGCACCCCATTTGTGGGATATTCGCAAAAATTTTATAACATCCGAAAAATCACTAGATCCTAATAAAAATTCAACCGCTTTCAGTATTTGGTCAGCCATAGATTTTTTTAAATGCTTTTTTTTCAAGGCATCTATCTCATTTGTGGGATATTCGAAAAACATGTATACCACCTGGAAGGTCTGTAAACCCATGTTAAAGGTTAGCTAGGTTCAGTAATTGGGTAGCTTAAAGTTTCTCTTTTTCAAGGTTACGAACAATTTTTAGCATCTCATTTGGAAAATTTGAAAAATATAGGTATGCCATTTTAAAGGAAACTACTTATTCACATCGAAAATTGTCTTTGCCATGTAAAAACAATCTTTTGGTTAATAACCATCTAAAAAATATTAGATTCATGTTAATAATAGCCTGTGCTCTACTGTGACTTAAAAAGGAAAAACTTTAAAAATTCATCTTCTTCTTCTTCCTTTGCTTCGGCGCTGTTATGATCTCGATGTCGAGGGGGTCATAACTCTCCCACGTATCTGCTTCACACTAGTGATCCGCCTGTGGGGTTCGCCGGGTTGACCTCAGAAATCGGCGGCAAGCCTCCCGGTTTTGTATTGTTCCATTTCTGAGGCCAACTGAATGCTGGTGTTTTTGCATTTGTTTGTACCAGGAGTGTTTAGGCCTACCTTTCTTTTTATTCCGAATTGGAACGTTGTATGATATTGCCTTTTTGACGGGGTTCTCAGGATCTCTCCTTTGAACATGGCAATACCAACTGAGTCGGTCGTGTTCAATTTTTTGGGAAATGGTATTCTTAACATGAAGGCTTCCTCGGATCTTCGTACTTCTAATTCGATCAAGCTTTGTAACTCCTGCTGTCATACGAAGCATCTTCATCTCAGCTGCCGTTAGCTTACTCTCATACTTTTTGTACATTGTCCAACATTGTGAACCGTATGTGAGTGCTGGACGCACAACTGAAGTGTAGAGCTTTCCTTTCAGCTTAGGGGGCATTTTTCGGTCACAGAAGATAGCAGAATTTTCCCGCCACTTCATCCACCCTACGCTTACGCGATGATTGATATCGTCATCACAAGTAGCTTCGTTATTTATCATAGACCCCAGATATTTAAACTTTTCACACTTGGGAAGCACTACTCCATTCAAATAAATGTCTGGAATAGGCCTGTGTGGATCAGAAAATGGGCAGCATAGGTATTCTGTCTTTTTCGCGCTTATGCGGTACCCACTTCCTTCTAGAACATCCACCCATACGTCAAGTGCTCGTTGTAGGGATATCGGGTCTTCACTTATGATGGCTCCATCGTCAGCAAAGAATAACTGATGTACTTTTGGATCCGTCACTTTGCCTTCAAGCAGGTAATCAAGAACTGTAATAAAGAGCAGGGGACTCAAGACACTTCCCTGGTGTACACCTACTGTGATTTCGAATTCTTCGGTGACTCCAGCTGCGCATCTTACTTTAGTAACTGCTCCATCATACATGTCCATAATTATCCGCACATAGGTTTCTGGAACTCCTCGTTGCCTGAGGGCCACCCATATTAGATCTCGTGGTTGCCGATCGAATGCTTTTTCAAAATCAACCAATACGACATGCAAATCCTCCAAAGAATCCCGATGTTTTTCCATAATTATTCTTATACTCTGGATTGCATCCGTGGTTGACTTACCCCCGACAAACCCGCACTGGTCATCAGATAGCCTAATTATTTTTCGCAGTCGGCTACCCAAGACTCGCTCAACGATCTTCATGGTGTGTGACATCAGCTTAATCGAACGGTAATTATCACAGCTTCGAGTATCACCCTTTCCTTTATAAATTGGAAGAAGGTAACTTTCCCTCCATTGATTAGGCATGCGATCACCTCGTATAAGTTTGGAGACAAGAATCATGAGCCATCTACACCCGATGTCTCCCATCTTTTTCCAAAACTCTGAGGGTATTTCGTCTGGGCCAACAGCTTTTCCCTTTTTGGAGTATTTTACCGCCTCACTAACTTCTTCGACTGTGACGTCGGATACTTCGCTTAAGTTAGGTGAAGCTATTGGAAAGTATAGCCTTGGAAATTGTCCGTTTAGAAGTCTGTCACAATACTGTCGCCACCTGTGAAAAAAACTTTAAAAATTCATAAAAAATCTATTGCTAATCAATTATTCAATTGATCTTTTATGACAATTAAGTAACCTAGTATAATTTTTCTTCAAAAATTACACAAACGATTTGGCAAAAATCGGGCGTGACCTTGAAAAAAAACCTTAAAATATCATTTAAAAAAACTACAGTTGACCAATTACTGAATGAAAATGAAAAAATCGAACGAACATTTTTATTCATCTTTAACTACATAACTATCAAATAAATTTAGCAACAGTCTACGTCTACTCTACAGAAGATTTTTGACATCCTTTATTCGGATATTGCCACAGGCTTCAGGCTTATGAGACTTTTAAATATTAAAAGTTAAAATGAGAAAAGAGGCTAGACAATAGATTTCTGACTTTAAAAATGTTAAAGCATAAGATTGTTAGAGTTTCTGTTATTTCTTAATTAGGTATCCACGATCGATGGTGGAGGGAGGGATATATATTCCGAATTCCATACCAAGTTGTAATTGCAATATAAAGGCAAAGATTTAATTAAACTTGACATTATGACGGCAGAGGAGACGAAAAAATGACTAGGTTGATTTTCCTTAAATTTTATTTTGCTTTTAATTTATTTCCCCGGCAATTTTTTCGTTTCTTAAGACCAAAAATATCGGAACGGCACGAGTACGATAACTTGGCCGCCAAGATTTGATGACGGATTTTTGTAGAGGGGTCAAAAATAAGCACTTTTTACTATGGGAGGGGGGGGGGTCTATCTCCCCCCGTTTAGAAGGTAGGGGCACTTTTAGAAAAAGTGGTTTAAATTGAAAAAAAAAATATTAAAAAACAACGGCAACACCTACAATAAAGTGCTATACTTCGTTTGAAAGTCAGAAGATTGTTCTATAATCCTGCATTTAAATTTAATTACTCATATCAATGGTTTTTGAGAAATTCGCATTTAAAGTCCAAATTTTGATAAAAAAAACGTGAAAAAAAAAGTTTAGACCGGTTGTTTTCAAAATTGTGAAATGAAATTGTAAATTAGCTTATATGTGTTTCATGTATCTATCAGTTCTTAATCGAACACAAAAAATCCCACGGTTCTATGTCTTCTGGTTTTTGAGAAAACCTCCGTTTAAGAGGTAGGGGCACTTTTAGAAAAAAATGGTTTAAATTGAAAAAAAAAAAATATTAAAAAACAACGGCAACACCTACAATAAAGTGCTATACTTCCTTTGAAAGTCAGAAGATTGTTCTATAATCCTGCATTTAAATTTTATTACTCATGTCAATGGTTTTTGAGAAATTCACATTTAAAGTCCAAATTTTGATAAAAAAACGTGAAAAAAAAAGTTTAGACCGGTTGTTTTCAAAATTGTGAAATGAAATTGTAAATTAGCTTACATGTGTTTCATGTATCTATCAGTTCTTAATCGAACACAAAAAACCGCATGGTTCTATGTCTTCTGGTTATTGAGAAAATCGAAAATAACTAAAACTACTTTTCTACAAAATGTTTGATATTTTTTGCTTCCTTACATAAATAAATCAGTGCTAGCTTCCAACATTACAATATATAAACAGTAAAGTATGTATGGGGGGCCATGCTGCCCCCCTGCAACCCCCCTGCTTGGGCACACTATAGGATTTGGGGTAGGTGCGAGGTTGGGTGCATGCAAAGTTTCTTTTGCATTCACAGAATCTGTATTTAAAAAAATTCAAATTTATTCTATTTATCCAATGTCCACTAAATACATATAAAATACAATAAACGATCTTGAAAACCAAAACAAACTTCCGACCATGTTCACCAATACATGGCACTATTTTTCTATCGAAAATACTGCCTAGAAAGGAAATATAAGGACGACTGGGGTTCGCAAATAATAGAGTTTTTATCAGATGTAAAAAAAGTTTACCCTTGTTATACCGATGGTGATATATGTGAGGGTTTACAGTTAAAAGACATCGATCCTCCCACCCTTCAGAGCGAAAATTTAGAAAGCGTTTTACCGCCAAAACATCCTCGGCTTCCCACCATAAAAGAGTAACTCAACGAACTCGAAAGTTATAGTACGGACGATGGCTTTATTGACGAGACTTACACACCTTTTTAATACATTTTGACCATTTTTAAGTAACTATCACTGACTAACTCCTGTTTAACTGACAAAATAACTGACCCAGATGCAATTCTACCTCCTCATGGTGCATTCTGGGTAACGCTAAATGAATTGCGGTACTGAACTAACAAAGATTCATTATGTTTATTAACATTAATCCTTAAAATGGAATCACCGTCACCACCAAAAGTCAAAAAAAGTAGTTTTGGTAATTTTCGATTTTCTCAAAAACTAGAAGACATAGAACCATGCGGTTTTTTGTGTTCGATTAAGAACTGATAGATACATGGATCACATATAAGTTAATTTACAATTTCATTTCAAAATTTTGAATACAATCGGTCTAAACTTTTTTTTTCACGTTATTTTATCAAAATTTGGACTTTAAATGCGAATTTCTCAAAAACCATTGACATGAGTAATTTAATTTAAATGCAGGATTATAGAACAATCTTCTGGCTTTCAAACGCAGTATAGCACTTTATTGTAGGTGTTGCCGTTGTTTTTTAATATTTTTTTTTCAATTTAAACCATTTTTTCTAAAAGTGCCCCTACCTCCTAAACGGGGGGAGATAGACCCCCCCCTCCCATAGTAAAAAGTGCTTGTTTTTGACCCCCCTACAAAAACCCGTTATCAAATCTTGGCGGCCAAGTTATCGTACTCTCCCCATCGGAACCTATCATCCACATTTTTTTTCTTAATTGAAGAAAATATTTTTTTCTCAAAAATAGTTTTACAAATGTTTATAAAATAAAATGCACTTCTGGTGGAACGAACTTGCTGTTATGTAAAATACTAAGAATTTCAAAAATTAATGTTATTAGAGAAAAAATATTCATAAGCATAAAATTCATTTATTAAATGACTAAAACAATTCCTTTCTGAGTTGGAGCTAAAAACAAGATTCAAGCTAATCTTAGATAGTTTATGCAAGAACAAAAATTATAAGTCGTTGTAGTGGATTCCTAAAATAAAAACTTTTAGCTATATAAAAAAATCTTAAAACATTTTTAGGAACAAATTTTGGTACGCCAACTTGTTGGAATAAAAAATAAATTTCCAAAAACAATATTGAGCTGTTTTTGAGATACCGGATTTTTAAAAACAAAACAGATTTTTTTTTTTAAATTCAAAAAATATTTTTTTAAAGTCTTGAAATGCAATGTTCTTTAAACTTTTTAGAAGTTGATCCCTAAAAACTTCCATAATGAGAAATTCAAAATAGTCTGTAATATCTTCATCTCATTTTCTTATTAAATTATAGGTAGATCGTAAAAATTAATCGAAACAAAAAAAAAATTTATCAAAATTCTCGGAGCCGTTTTCGAGAAAAATGCGATTTTTGAAAACCATTTTTTTAACATTCGTAGGGTTGGTACCGTTAGTTTTAGGTAAAATAATTTTTTCTTCTCACATTTTGTAGGTTATATTAAAAAAACTTTTATATGTCAAGTTTCAAAAAAATCGAGCATGGGGTTTTCGAAATATTGACTTTTGAAAAAAAAAAAACATTTTTGAAAATTTTCTTGGAAAATTTGAACATACAATACTATCACAATTGGTTGAACCGTTTGGAGAAAATCAAATACAAAAAAAAATGGTTCCAAGGGGGGTACCAAGAATAACCATTTTTTGGAAAAAAATTTTTAACCATTAGGTACCTAACTCTAAATGATTTTTTTTTTTTAAACTCTGGGCCAGTTTTTGAGAAAAAAAATATTTATAAAATTTCGAAAAAAATCGTATGGGATATACCGTTATTTTTGGTCTTAAAAAGAAAGAAAAAAACGTGTGTTGGGTGGGTAATCAAAACGATATCTACCAAGATTTACGAAAATCGGCCGAGCCGCTCAGGCTGTAGTCGAACAGACAGACAGACAGATTGACAGAATTGCGAGACCCACTTTTTTCGGCTTCGCTATCATCGTAATATTAATTTTGATCAAAATCTCGAGTTCGATTTTTTTACGAATGCATACTCCTTATAGTACGTACAAGTCCCAAGTAAAAAAACTGCACTTTTATTAATGGTACTTGACATAAAGCCGTTTTTGATAATTTTCGACTTTATCTCACTAACATCTTCACCGATTTCAATAAAAATCAAAATTTGAATGCAAGAGCTCATTCAAAATTTTAATAAGAGGTTATACCAATTTGTTTTTCTTTGATTTATACTGTTTGTTGTATTTATTTGTTAAAACGGATTTGGGTATTTTTTGATATTAGGTTTTTAAGTAGCTATGTGTTAAATAGTTACTTAAAATTGACGTAACTTTTTTTTTTCCTTGAAGATATTTTATACACAGAGTGGCACAAAAATTTGTATACGATGTTGTTTTGCTATATTTTTAAATTTAAGGGATATAGTTTCACAGTCGGGAGTATTACAGTTTTAAGTTAAGTCGATGTGTATTATGCATTTTTAGCTCAAATTATCACCACAAAGCTAAAACCAACAACCATTTGTAAAACAGCTAGAGCATTTTTCTTTTGATCCACTTTAGATTTAAAATAAATTCTGAAGAAAACTTCTTTAATAACTTGTTAATTGCCTTAAAAACAAATTCATAATTTTTCTGCTTTTAACTTCTTATCTATTTAGAAATTATTTTAAAAATAAATAAATTGAAGACATAGCAAAACAGTTCATAGAGAACCTTAACCTAGTGAATCAGAGCTCTTAACTGTACTACGAATTATTTTTTCAATGAAAATCTTAATACGAATTAGCCTTCCGAGATGTGCTTTTCACTTTTCAACTGATGTTATGCTCGTCGCTTTCACCAGATTCGTTCTGAACAAAACACGATTTTTCAATTCCATGGGCTATTGGTTTTTGATGATCAGTTTTTCTTTGGATTAAATCCTGGTATACTGAAATCGAATTTCATCTCTTTAAAACTTCGGAACGGGAACGCCAGGAACTAGGACCAGGTGGCAACAAAAAACAAAAGACTCTAATACATCATCAGGTATTATACGCCCTGATTGTACTCAAAACAGTAGGCAAAATGGTCTGGTAAAGTAGGAGGTACCAAAGCCTCTAGGACATTTGACTACTTTCCACTGGTATAGATGGAATCTTCCAGAAAGCAAATGAGAAGGAGTTAATTGACAAAATCGGCTTCAACCGGAGTTTGAATAATAAATGAAGGCAAATTGTATGAGGGATGGCTTTAATTATGGCCGAAAGTGTGATTTTCGTCCATCCATGGGGAAATAATTCCGTTAAAAGCAGGCAAAAAACGCATTGAAATGCTTCGGTTTCATTAAAAGATGCAAGAAATTTGTTTCCGTTTCTGATCCGATCTATAAGGCATACATCCGCCCAAAGCTTGAGTACAATTCTCATATCTGGGCTGGTGTTCCCATTGCTTATTTGAACATGTTGGATATAATTCAGAATAGAATATAACTTACAGGAGACATCCATTACGGAAACTTTTATTTCTCTGTAGTACCCTCGTAACATCTCCTGTCTTCCACTGTTCTATCGCTGCTCCCTTCCGCCGTAATACTAATGCTCATCAGTCTACCCTTGAGATTAACTTCGGTCGTACTGTCAAATAGAGAGGTTCTTTCTTAAGTCGCACTACAAGAATGAGGAACACCTTGGCCCATAGATTTTCCACCACACTGTGATATACAAGGCCAATGTGCATCGACATCTCCTATTAAATCATCTCCACTTTACCTAAACGCTCGCATTGTGTTACACCGTAACATTATAAAGGTACATGTACACTTGAGTGCTTGCAAATTATTAAATAAAAATAAAATGCACGACTGGGTCGCACGGACTTGCTCCTATGTAATAGACTAGGAATTTTAAAAACGAAAGTTATTAAAGAAAACTGTTCATAAGGATAAAATGATTTTTTTAAATTCTTTTAGTAGTAAGAGATAAGATAGAATGCTATGCAAATATGAATTTATGCAAGAACAAAAATTATAAGTCGTTGTAGTGGTTCCTTGAAAAATAAGATTTTATGTACAAAATTTTTAAAACATTTTTAAGAAAAAATTTTGGTACGCCAACATTAAGTTTTTACTATTATACGAATAAGGGTTAAATTTCCAAGAAAAATACTAAGCCGTTCTTGAGATATCGAATTTTCCAAAAAAAAAACTACTTTTTTTTCTAAAAATTCAAAAAATATTTTTTTTTTAAGTTTTGAAATGCAATGTTTGTTAAACTTTTTAGGAGCTTCTTTACAAAAAATTTCATTAAAATCCGTTATGCCCATAATGAGAAATTGAAAATTCGAAAAAATCGTTCTATGGTAGGTACAGTCAGTAATATCTAGATTTCAATTTGTTTTTTTATTAAATTATGTATCGTAAAAATTTATCAAAAGAAAACAAATTTTAGCAAAATTCTCGGAATCGTTTTCGAGAAAAATACGATTTTCGAAAACCATTTTTTAACATTTATATGGAAGGTACGGTTAGTTTTAGATAAAACAAGTTTTTTTTTTCTCAAATCTTGTAGATAATTTGAAGAAACTTTTATTTGTCAAGTTTGAAAAAAATCGATCTTGGGGCTTTCGAAATATTGAGTTTCCAAAAAAAAAATTTTGGGGCTACCAAAAATAATAATTCTTTGAATAATTTTTTCAACCATTACCTAGTTTTAGCTAAATGAAATTTTTCAAATTTTTTTTTTAAATTCTGTGGGACAGTTTTTGAGAAAACAAAAATATTTATAAAATTTCGAAAAAAACCGTATGGTAGGTACCGTTATTTTCGGTCTTAAGAAAAAAAGAAAAAAAACATGTGGGGGGGGGGAAATCAAAACCTCTATCTACCAAGTTTGAAGAAAATCGGCCGAGCCGTTTAGGCTGTAGTCGAACCGACAGACAGACAGACACACAGATAGTAGGGTGTGTCAAAGTGCTCAACTATGGTATTTTAAAATGTAATAGCTTTTAAAAGTTGCATTGCTTATCAAAATTAAATCTTTGGCTCCCTCAAAAATAGGATGAAATCCAAAAAAAATGATTTTTCGAGATTTTTGAAATATGTTGTGTTGTTTTAAATTGCACCGTGTGGATACAAAAAAATTATATAAAATATTTTTAGGCTTTCAAATCAAAGATAATTGCAAGGAAACACTTTTAAGCTTATATTTGTTTAAATTGAACACTTGATAAAGAAGCTATGAAATAATAAAAGAAGGAAGAAAAATCATTTTTTTATGTAAAATCGTTTTTTTTTTTTACAAAAAAAAATTCTTAAAAATCATCGGAACCACCTACAATATCGTGGTTTATCTTTTTGTAAAGACAAAAATTCTTTCTGTATTTTGTTAAGTTTTTTTTTTAATATCCGTAAAAAAAAAAAAAAAAATTTACTGTAAATTAATTTTTTTTTTCAACTTCAACCGATTTGAGCGAGCCAAAAACGAACCATATCTTATTTTTTTTTTTACATGTTCTTAAACCTCAGACCCTAATACAACTTTTGAACACTATTACATTTAAAAATAAGAGTACCTACTTTTTTGCGGCCATACAAAAGTGACACACCCTAACAGATAGACACACAGACAGAATTGCGAGACCCACTTTTTTAGTCTTCGCTATCATCGTAATGTCACATTTGATCAAGATCTCGAGTTCGATTTTTTTTCCGATTGCATAACTTGCCTTATAGTACCTATAAGTCGCAAGTAAAATTGAGGCCAATCGGCTTCGTTCTTCCGCTCTCAGTTAAAAAATTTTCAACTTTTTCCTTGTACAGTTCACAAAAAGTTAATATCTTTCAAAATAAACCTCGACTACCTAAGCTACTGGAGGGGTTTTCTTCCAACTTGGTATTTAAGGGTCTTCGTTGATTTTGAAATTGAAAGTTTTGTTTATCTCCAAAATTAACGGTAGGTACCATACAGCCGTTATGCAAAATCTTATTTATCTCGAAAACTGCTCTAACGATTTTGATAAACAAAAAATTAAGTGTCCTATTTTGGGTATGGACTAAGTACACCTTATATACATTACAATATACCTTCTTAACCCGAAATTTTGACGTACTATCTTTACAGCTTTGGTCTATCCAAAATTGACTCAAATTTCATTTGAGATTTAAATTGACTAAAAATATGTTTTAAGAGTTAACCTAAGATTATCTTCGAAAGTTGGACGATTTCGTGCTTAAGAAAAACTGAGCCCTTGTGCTTCGTATTTCCTATCAAATTCTTTGGACAACGAACAACAAGAACACAGAGAGAAGTGGAGATGATCATTGTGACATTAATACTTCTATTATTTCAGAAGACTTCGTGGAAAATCAACCTTGATCATTGGACAGAAAGGCTGGTGAAATTATTCAAAATGCATTTCGAAGAAAAGGTAATTAAAACCGATTCTGCCACTAAGGCCCCCTTAGCATAATCCTTCTCCAATAAATAAAAAAAAAAAGATTTACTATCCGTACAAAAAAAAAACACAAAAACTATTAAACCCTTTCTTCGAATCACCAGGGCTTCGGGTTTAGTATTTCTAGAAATCAAACAAAAATCAGAATACCTCGCTGGCAGAGGAGCCCAATAAAACACAAATCAAAAACATATAAAATATATTTCAATATCTATGAAATACCACTAAACAAACAAATAAAAAATCTTAACCTAGCATACTCGTATGTCGGATGCTATAGCTATCTGCAGCCAAGATCTCTCGCATATAAATTCATATCGAATGAGCCGTAAATCAAATTCCATGATGACATGATGTCATATCTCTCCTCGTGTCCCATCTGAATCTGGGAATATGGACATGGTAAAGAGTCATCATCAGCGGCAGCCTCCGAATCAATAGCATCACGCATCAGCGCGATCGTAAGGCGGTAGCATGATATTCACCCAAGACTAACCAACAAACAAAAAAAAAAAAAACACGCGAGTTCTCTTGAAAAGACCTCACCTGTGCACCAAAACAAATGACGCTTCCCAGCTCCCCGGTAGCTGGATCTTTCACCGAATGAATTGCCGGGCCATTGTTCAGCTCCGCTAAGCGTTTTCATCTCCTTTTGCTGAACCTGATATTGATTTTAATCGATCGATTGACTCGATGGGGGGTACCGACCGGCGAACCCAACCGTTTCCAGGGTACCTAACCTAGTGTGAATGTGGTGAGATGGGTTTTATATTTTTTTTTTCATAATATTTTTATAGATACTTTAGTGGTTCTTTGTTGGTTCTTTTATTATTTAGTATAAACAGCTCTTTTGTGGTTAACTGGAAGAATTTAGTTTTGGATTTTTTGGTGGAATTGGAGAGATTTTGTGATGGAGATAATTTTGATGGTTTAGTTGGAAATGTTTATTCAGTGAGCTAAATGAGGCCTTTTTCATTCATTTGAATTCGATATGGGGTAGAAAATCTCATTAATGAAGCTGTTTAGCTGTTTGGGTGGGGAACTGCTTTCTTGGATTTTTATTTTTTGTTTTTGTTTTAATTTTTTGTTGGCCGTTTAACAGTAGGTATTTCCTTTTTGGTGCTTGCAAAACCCTAATAAATTATGAATTTAATTAATGGATCGTATGATGCTTCTGCTGAAAATGAGAAATATCTTTTCTTAGCCGATATTCAATTATTAAAATTTAAACTAGGGATCCCTCAACCGGTGGGGTAAACAGCCGGTGTTTAACTGGTACCTACCAAAAAGGCGGTTAGTAAAGACTTTGATAACAATGATAAGTCGAATTTGTTATCGGTTACGTAATACAGGGAGTTATAACGGTGAGTCAACCCTTTCAACTTTGATTTTTTTGAACGTGTTAAACATAATTCTAAAAGAATAAGAATCAAATTAATTTATTTCATACATTGTTGGCATATGCTCTGTGAAAGCGATATTTTAAACCAGAATGAGAGGCCGCTGAAAAAAATCCAGAACCTACAAAGCTGAATTTTGGTGGAGAGGTATATATTATCATTTCTTAAGAATTTCTTAAAAAGCATCCACGATTTGAATCTAGGGTAAAGTTTTCTTGGGCGGTTAAAAATTAAAATGCGTGAAAATCATTTTTTTTTTAAATTTCACGAAACCAAACGGGCAACTTAAAAAAATGTGAAGGTCAACATTATAGCATTATATTGCAGGACCTTTTGTAGAATCTTGGCGTTCAATTGCGTGTACGTAGAACACTCATTACAAGTAATTAGAAGATAAAAAATGCACGACTGGGTCACACGAACTTGCTCCTAAGTAATAGACTAAGAATTTCAAAAATTAATGTTATTAGAGAAAAACTGTTTATAAGCATAAAATTAATTTTTAAAATGACTATAACAACTTCTATAGTAGTTAGAGTTAAAAATAGGATGCCATGTGATTCAAGTAAATATAGGTTTATGCAGGAACAAAAATTATAAGTCTTCGTAGTGGTTTCTTAAAAAAATAAGCTTTTTTATACAAAATTTTTAAAACATTTTTAAGAAAAAATTTTGGTACGCCAATTTAAAGTTTTTATTGTTGTTCGAATAAAAATTAAATTTACAAAAAAAAAAAAAATGAGCAGTTTTCGAGGTATTGAATTTTCCAAAAGAAAAATAGATTTTTTTTTTTCAAAATTCAAAAAAAATATTTTTCTTAAAGTTTTGAAATGCAATGTTTTTAAGACTTTCTAGAAGCTTCTCTGGGCACGAGTACGATAACTTGGCCGCCAAGATTTGATAACGAATTTTTGTAGAGGGGTCAAAAATAAGCACTTTTTACTATGGGAGGGGGGTCTATCTCCCCCCGTTTAGGAGGTAGGGGCACTTTTCGAAAAAATGGTTTAAATTGAAAAAAAATATTAAAAAACAACGGCAACACCTATAATAAAGTGCTATACTGCGTTTGAAAGTCAGAAGATTGTTCTATAATCCTGCATTTAAATTAAATTACTCATGTCAATAATTTTTGAGAAATTCGCATTTAAAGTCCAAATTTTGATAAAAAAAAACGTGAAAAAAAAGTTTAGACCGTTTGTTTTCAAAACTGTGAAATGAAATTGTAAATACGCTTATATGTGTTTCATGTATCTATCAGTTCTTAATCGAACACAAAAAACCGCATGGTTCTATGTCTTCTGGTTGTTGAGAAAACCTCCGTTTAGGAGGTGGGGGCACTTTTAGAAAAAATGGTTTAAATTGAAAAAAAAAAATATTAAAAAACAACGACAACACTAAACAATAAAGTGCTATACTGCGTTTGAAAGCCAGAAGATTATTCTATAATCCTGCATTTAAATTAAATTACTCATGTCAATGGTTTTTGAGAAATTTGCATTTAAATTCCAAATTTTGATAAAATAATGTGAAAAAAAAAAGTTTAGACCGATTGTTTTCAAAATTTTGAAATGAAATTATAAATAAGCTTATATGCTTTCCATGTAACTATCAGTTCTTAATCGAACACAAAAAACCGAATGGTTCTATGTCTTCTAGTTTTTGAAAAAATTTAAATTAACTAAAACTACTTTTCTATAAAATGTTTGATATTTTTTGCTTCCTTACATAAATAAATCAGTGCTAGCTTCCAACATTACAATATATAAACAGTAAAGTATGTATGGGGGGGCATGCTGCCCCCCTACAACCCCCCTGCTTGGGCACACTATAGGATTTGGGGTAGGTGCGAGGTTGGGTGCATGCAAAGTTTCTTTTGCATTCACAGAATCTGTATTTAAAAAAATTCAAATTTATTCTATTTATCCAATGTCCACTAAATACATATAAAATACTTGAAAACCAAAACAAACTTCCGACCATGTTCACCAATACATGGCACTATTTTTCTATCGAAAATAGTGCCTAGAAAGGAAATATAAGGACGACTGGGGTTCGCAAATAATAGTTTTTATCAGATGTAAAAAAAGTTTACCCTTGTTATACCGATGGTGATATATGTGAGGGTTTACAGTTAAAAGACATCGATCCTCCCACCCTTCAGAGCGAAAATTTAGGAAGTGTTTTACCGCCAAAACATCCTCGGCTTCCCACCATAAAAGAGTAACTCAACGAACTCGACGGTTATAGTACGGACGATGGCTTTACTGACGGGACTTACACACCTTTTTAATACATTTTGACCATTTTTAACTAACTATGACTGACTAACTCCTGACTAACTGACAAAACAACTGACCCAGATGCAATTCTACCTCCTCATGGTGCATTCTGGGTAACGCTAAATGAATTGCGGTACTGAACTAACAAAGATGCATTATGTTTATTAACATTAATCCTTAAAATGGAATAACCGTCATCACCAAAAATCAAAAAAAGCAGTTTTAGTAATTTTCGATTTTCTCAAAAACTAGAAGACATAGAACCATGCGGTTTTTTGTGTTCGATTAAAAACTGATAGATACATGGAACACATATAAGCTAACTTACAATTTCATTTCACAATTTTGAAAACAATCGGTCTAAACTTTTTTTTCACGTTTTTTTTTATCAAAATTTGGACTTTAAATGCGAATTTCTCAAAAACCATTGACATGAGTAATTTAATTTAAATGCAGGATTATAGAACAATCTTCTGGCTTTCAAACGCAGTATAGCACTTTATTGTAGGTGTTTCCGTTGTTTTTTAATATTTTTTTTTTTCAATTTTTCTAAAAGTGCCCCTACCTCCTAAACGGGGGGAGATAGACCCCCCCCTCCCGTAGTAAAAAGTGCTTGTTTTTGACCCCTCTACAAAAACCCGTTATCAAATCTTGGCGGCCAAGTTATCGTACTCTCCCCCTTCTCTGTAAAAAAATTTCATTAAAACCCGTCATGCCGATAATGAGAAATTCAAAATTTTAAAAAATCGTTCTATAATAGGTACAGTCAGTAATATCTTGTTTTCAAATTTTTTTTTATTAAATTATAGATCGTAAAAATTAATCAAAAGAAAAAAAATTTAAGCAAAATTCTCAGAACCGTTTTCGAGAAAAATACGATTTTCCAAAACCATTTTTTTCCATTTGTATTGTGGGTAGGTACCGTTATTTTTAGGTAAAATACATTTTTTTTTTATAATTCTAGATTATTTTAAGAAACTTTTATTTATGAAGTTTTAAAAAAATCAAGCATGGTGTTTTCGAAATGTTGAGTTTTCAAAAAAAAAATTTTAATTTTTTTTTTAAAATCCAAAATTTTTTTTTTTTTTTAATTTGAATACACAATAACATTGAAACTGCTGAGGAGCCTTAACATAAAAAAAATGAGAAAATCAAAAACAAAAAAAATGTTTCCAAGGGGGTACCAAAAATAATAAATTTTTTAAATTTTTTTTTAACCATTACCTAGGTTATATCTACTAAATGAAATTTTTTCAATTTAAAAAAAAATCTGTGGGACAGTTTTTGAGAATTTAGACCGTTATTGTTGGTCTTAAAAAATCAAATCAAAAAACATCCGGGGGGAAAAAATTAAAACCCCTATCTACCAAGTTTGAAGAAAATCGGCCGAGCCGTTTAGCTGTAGTCGAACAGACAGACAGACAGACAGAATTGCGAGACCCACTTTTTTTGTCTTCGCTATCATCGTAATGTCAACTTTGATCAAAATCTCGAGTTCGATTTTTTTTCCGAATGCATAACTTGCCTTATAGTACCTATAAGTCTCAAGTAAAAATAATTTGATGGCTATTAGTGAGTTAAACGTTGATGTTATTTGGCCCAGAATCGATAAGTTTGCTTATTCACATATTCACAGAGATGGAAATGGGCTTTGTCGCACATGATGACTATCCATGGAAAGTTGTCTCCCTCGTGGTGGTGGAGATTCAGAATGACTTGAGCGTAGGTAACACGCGCTTTGTGGTGAAGTAGCTAACATCTCTGATGCACTATCTGCAGTTTGTAAGGGAACATCTTCAAGTCTTCACCAAAAATCTCTGTAAAGACCGCCGATTGATGCCCAATTCCCTGGTTCTGCGTCTGGTCGAAAGTGCTGAAGAACGGCTGCTCCGTGGCCGGCCAGACCTGACAGCATCTCGTTGTGTCCAATACTCTTCTAACGTGGAAGTGATTGTCCAGTTGGTGTCGGACCAACGGGAAATCTTTTCTTTAGGAGCACTGGAAATCATGTCTTTTTGAATTGTATCTTGTGTATGTTTACGTCGTACTTCACAGATGTAGAATTGGCATTTGCCACCATTAATAATAATTTCCGATAGTTTTTGGAGCCGAACAATCACATTTAGTGCTTCTATTCATTTAACAAGATGCCTAGCGTGCAACAATGTCTAGATAAGATTAGTTGAGTGTCCAAATATTCTCCTTCAGTTAACTTTTATACCTTGACTTCCCCAAAAAAGTCTTTTAAATTTATACAAAGGAAGGGATATTACCAGACAGAATATGAAAACCCTTAGGGCTCACTTTTTCTGCGCCTCTCTAAACTGCGAAGTGTCATGTTCGATTAAAATCTCCAGGTCGATATTGCTTCAACAAATATTCAACTTACTCAACTTAAAAAAAAATGACAACCAAGAGCGAAAATGACAAATGATCATACCCCTGACATGTTGATGACTTACGCCATCCGACACACTGCTCTCACCAAACGGAAGCAATTAGCCTGGTATGAGTTGCAGTCGTCAGAAATGTCATCGTGGATAACCGATGGCGGTGGTTTAATAAAATACAAAAAAAAAAACCGTTCAACACACGCTTCTTCCGTTTTGGGGGTGACAAATTATAATTTTATTGTGAGAGAAGGGTTTGTTTTGCATTCGTTTGTTTTTTTGTTTCACTCTATAGAAAGACATGTTAAAAGTATGCCCTTTCATTGCGTTAACCCAGGAGGGTGCCGCGGATCTTTGGTTGTTGGTTTTTCGTTTTTTTTTATATTTGCCACGGCTGTTATGACGTCTAACTGACAGAAGGTATTACAAAAATATATATATGTACATATATGTAGGTACTTGTGACAGTTATTTTAAAAAGGGATAGCTGATGCCTTTGTGCACTTGGTAGAGCATCGTGTAACGTAACATGTTAAATGTCATTCAATATTTCATGTTGTTGTTTTTGGGTTCTCCTGTTTATCAATTGGCAGGGAATCGGGTTGTTTGAAATATTAAAAAGGAGAAAGAAAAAAAAATATGTTTACGCCAGTGTCATCCCTTAAATTGAATAATTTCACGTTCGAAAAAACTGTGTTTATTCATTTCAAGAATGTTAATTGTGTGCATAGCGTTGACACAAGGAAGAGGGTAATTTGTTTAAATTTGACAAAAACAAAATTAATGCAGGCAAAGTTTTTGATTTATGATTGAAAGAAAGTGCATTTTAGGCACTTCACTTTTGGACTTTTTTGTTTTTAAACTGTATGCACGTAGGGAGGTGTGAGACGGGATAAATAGGAATTTTTAAGTAATGTGCCAACGTAATCATATTACAACAAACAAAAATTGATCCTCACAATAAGCACCATAGTAAAGCAAAGCATAATAAGGCCATGTGACACTTGTGGCATAGTTATGTTTTTTGCACAGATTAGTCGGCTCAAAACAAACATTTCGTAAGGCTTGCAGTATTTTCTATGCTTAATGAGTTACAACGTCAACTTTGTAAAAATTTCTTTATGGTCCATATTTTGGGACCTACATTTTCTAACGATATACTTGTTTTTTTATTCTTTTTTTTGTAAAGTCTTAAAACACCGCAAATGAAACATGTTAGCTCACTTGCACAGCTTTTGAAGCCAGACAAATCTTCTTAGCGGGTAAACTGAAGAGGTAATGAATAAACCCCTACACTGCACTACGATCATTAGAAACATTAGACAGGGTTTAATAGAAGATATCAGTGCACATAAAATTTGAGGGTAGATAAATGAATTCAAGAGTGCACCAGTTACCATAAGTTCAGGAGTGTTCCCAATATGTACTTCGTTCTTTTGTCCAAGTGGCAGTGGACTTAACAATGCCATTTACAGTTTTAGATAGACCGACGACGTTGTGAATGCCTTACTATGACCTACTACGACATATTTGGCGATGAGGGCCCTACAAAAATTGGTTTATCTAACCCCTGTCCTTGAATTTATAGGAAAAGACTAGTCCTACAGATTGGGAATCGTGCCGTTCAGATGACTTCGCGGATATTTAGTTGCGAAGAAATAACATTCCTCGACATGGAAGGATTTACTGTTGACGGAACAAGCAAACGAAATAATGTATGTGGAATGTAGAGTTCCTTAATTGTCCACGTGAAGCCGAACAAGAAATTCGCTTGGGGGTTAAAAATCTGTGATAGTACGGGAACTATTACTGGGAACAGAAAAAGTGTTTATTTTGCTACAAATTTATCGTTCGAGAAATCCTTACGATATAGTTACTGAGTTTCAACGGGCGTTTCACGACCTTTCTTACCAAGATTAAATTCGCTAACATAATACTTATATGGGAACTTATCCTGGAAGATGAGAAAGATGATGGTACGTGGACCCTGAAGACTTGCTCTATTTACTCAACAACGGAGAGATTACGAGCTTTTTTACAAAGCGAACTACAATTCCAATAAGCAGTTTGAGAGAAAACGCGTTTGTAGAAATTACGCTTTTTTAATAACCATACTTAAAGATTTAGAGAATTTAAGATCAATGAGTTGTAAAAGGCTCACAGTTGTATAGCTTCAAGGTCCTCATTAATGCAACATATGTCACCTTCAACTAGTCCCATAGACCGGTTAAGTGATAACTGAGCATCATCGGCTTAAAGATCTATTTCACTATACGAAACAGAATTGAAAATATCATTTATATACATGCAAAAGAGCAAAGGCCCCAATATGGATCCTTGTGGAACACCAGTAGACACAGCTAGAAAAGAGGATATTTTACCAAAGTTAATTTAAGGTTAACTTAGCAGCTTGGTATGAAATTTTGAAATTTCTTTCTTTACAAAATGGTATGACTAAGGGAATCGAATGCCCTTGAAAAATCTAGCATAATGAGCAAGGTAAACTTATTCTCCTTCAAGGACTTATGCAAGGAATTAATTTGTTTAAGAAGGGCGGTCGTATAATTATGTCTTGCCCGGAAACCCGACTGATATTCTCAAAGAAGCTTATGATTTTGTAAAAAGAGATTAATCTGCTTAAGCATTAATTTCTCAGCAACTTTGGTAAATAAAGGGACGATACTTATTGGGCGAAAGACATGTGAGTTGCCATTTTTAGGTTTGGGAATAAAATTCACCCTTTTCCACAAAATTGGAAACGTTGTAGATATAATTGTCGTGCTAGTTATGTGTGTTAATGGTAGAACTAAAAAGTTGCATAGCATTTTCACAAACTTAGGATGAATTTTCTCAACTCCTGAAACATTACTTTTAATGCTACAAATCACAAAGTAAACCTCTAATGTAAAAGAAGGACATAATTTTTTTTTAAGCGAGGGGAAACGAAGCTTGATACAAATTTTGTATTGAGTTCATCTGGATCGTTTGATTGATCATTGTTTTTTTTTGTGAGTGAACTCCAGCTTTATTTAGATTAGACCATAATCGTTTTTTTGGCTGCTGCGCATCAAGGACCCTAGCAAAATAATTTTTCTTTGAAATACGAATTTCATAATTAACAAGATTAGGAACTCTCTTATAGTAATCCCAATATATTGAAATCCTGCAGTGTTTCCAGCTAACATAGGCTTGATTGCAATCTGAAATCAAATTATTTATTTGATAGACCGTACTGGGTAGTTTTTAACGGCTGAAAATCGAATAACTTTACAGTTCGTTCTGGAATACCACAGTGTAGCCATTTGAGTCCAGTCCTTTTTATTTTACCTAACGTCTGTATTAATGCGGACGATGTTACAACCTTCGAACATATTTCGAATACTAGACATTTTGAAGAGTTGCAGTATGACCTTTATTCTATTTTTACTGGTGTGTTCGTAGTTGTTAACTGCTACACAGACAAAAAAATTAGCCTGGGAGAAGAACCTAATCTGTGAAATAGAAAATAGCTGAGAGCGAGGTCCGCACCAGGCGCTGAAGTTCTACCAATCCGTCCGAAACATGACGCAGTACACACCACGCTGCACATACTGCAAGGACGGAGAGGAAAATCTGATCACCGATCCTGAAAGCATACTAAATGGTCAGCTCACTACAGAAGTGGAGGCTCCACTACTTCAAGAAGAATACCCTATGTTGCCACCACCAACAATAGAAGAGGTTGAGAAGGCTATAGACCGGCTTTAGCAGAACAAAGCCCCGGGAGCCGATGGCATACCAGCCGAATTATTTCATCACGGCGGGCCAGCCTTACGTCAAGCAATTCATGATATTATAGTGCATGTATGGGAGCAGGAAGAAATGCCAGTAGACTGGCGAAAAGGCATAATATGCCCCATACATAAGAAGGGAGATGTCATAACGTGCAGCAATTATAGAGGTATCACGTTGTTGAGTACCACCTATAAGATACTCTCCTTTATCCTACACGACCGGATAACCCCATATGCTAAAACCGTCATCGGACAATATCAGTGTGGTTTCATTCCAGGCAAATCAACAACTGATCAGATCTCTACCCTTAGGCAGGCGATGGAAAAATGTCTAGAATTTAACATCCCAACATACCATCTGTTTATAGACTTTAAGGCCGCCTATGATAGCATAGCCAGGGTAGAACTTTACAAAGACATGAGAGAATTCGGCATCCCAAATAAATTGAGATTGACACGACTATGTAGGTTGACCATGACCAACGTAACAAGCCAAATAAAAATAGCCGGATTGCTATCCAGACCAATCAACATCTTTAATGGACTCCGACAAGGGGACGGTCTGGCCTGCCTCCTCTTCAACCTGGCGTTGGAGAAAGCAATCCGTGACTCTGGCACGGCAACAAGAGGGACCATCGTCAACAGGTCCAGCCAGTTACTGGCTTACGCAGACAACATTGACATCATCGAAAGAACCGAACAAGCTGTACAAGATTCCTTCATCCAGATCGAGCAGGCGGCACAAAATCTGGGGCTGCTCATTAGTGAAGGTAAAACAAAGTACATGGTGGCGTCGAATGCGAGAGGAACAGTTGGTCAAACAATCAAGGTAGCGGAGTGGTGCAATCCTTTAAATACCTTGGGTCAATAGTAGCAGCCGATAACAATATAGAAGAAGAAATACGCGGGCGGCTTCTCAAATCCAACAGAGCCTACTATAGTCTGTCAAAGCTCTTCAAATCCAGAAATCTCACCATAACTTCAAAACTGCTGCTGTACAGGACCATGGTCCTGCTAGTACTCACATATGAATCCGAGACCTGGGTGCTTAACAAAAGACACTCGGACCTCTTAGCTGCGTTCGAGAGAAAAGTCTTAAGGAGAATTGTTGGCCCCATATGTGAGGAAGGACGATTCCGGAGACGGTAAAATCATGAACTGTACGCAATCTACCTTGAAGCAGATATCGTGACAAAAATTAAGCTCGGTAGACTCCGGTGGGCAGGGCACCTAGCTCGCATGAGCGAAGAGGAACCTGCTCGGAAAGTTCTTTGTGGTACATTCTATGGTAGACGACAGCGTGGTAGACCATGCTTGCGCTGGAGAGATGGCGTAGACCAGGACGCCCGAAGCCTTGGGGTGCGCAACTGGATGGCGTCGGCTAGAGACCGGGATGGGTGGAGAGACTTGTTGAAAGAGGCCAGGACCGGAACCCGGTTGTCGAGCCGATGATGATGATGATGATGACGATGTTCGTAATTGTTTGTGTCTTAACATCGATAAATGAAAAACTACAAGTTTTTCGAGAAAGCTTTCTACTTCTTGCACACGTATAGATGGTATAAATGTTGTTGGTGAATTTTTCCATCGTAAACTTGAGTTTATACAACACATCAACGGCATAGCTAGTAAGGCCAATTCAATTCTAGGTTGGATTAAATAGGAGTTAAGACAGTTTTCCGATTTATCCGTTATCAAACTGCTTTTTGTATAATTTGTTTGACCTTTTCTGAAATCCAGATTAGGACAAGTGCAAACATGATTTTTGAGGTTTGCGCTCAGAGGTGAAGGTTAGGCGTCACCATCATACAGTGTTACGCCCCCACAGAGCTCTCCTCTGTCGAGGAGAAGGATGCCTTTTATAACCGACTGAGTGCTGCCTATGATAGTACACCACGTGGAGACATCATAATGGTAATGGGAGACTTGAATGCCAAGGTTGGCAATGACAATGATGGGCTCAAGCATGTTATGGGAAAGCATGGTGTTGGAAACCGGAACGACAATGGCGAACGTTTTGTCGATTTCTGTAACGCCAACCGCCTTGTTATAGGAGGAACCATGTTTGAACACAAGACGTGCCACAAAATCAGTTGGGTGTCGACGGACAGACAAGCAACTTCCAACCAAATTGATCATTTCGCGATCAGTCGGCGACTTAGAAGCAGTCTCCAGGACGTCCGAAACAGAAGAGGTGCAGACATGGGAATTGCCCGTGACCACCATCTGATGGTTGCTACCGTAAGATTACGAACAGCTGCAGTTCGGAGATCCCAAGGAAACACCCGAATGCCCAAGTTCAACACCGATAGACTCAAGGATCCCGCAGTCCGCCAACAACTAGGGGACCATTTTTCACAAGGATTGAGAACAATCAATAGCACGGAACCCACCTCCATCGAAAACCATTGGTGTGCTGTGAAAAATGTTTTCATATCAGGTGCTGAAAGTATAGTCGGTCGGTCGCAAGGAAGAAATAGTGCCTGGCTTTCCGAAGAAACTTGGGCCAGGATCGAAGAAAGAAAACAGCTCAAAGCTCGCATTGCAGCAACGTCAGCAGCAGGCAGAATCGAGCTAGAGTCTGCGTACCGCATGAAGATGAGAGAAGTTCACCGTAGCGTGCGACGTGACAAGCGTAACTATATCAACGCATTCGCAACAGAAGCAGAAGAGGCCGCAAGTAGGTGCGACAGTAGGACCGTCTACAGAATTACCAAAGAGCTAACTGGTGTCCAAAGCTCTAAACAACACCTGGTAAAGGGCAGAGACGGATCACTGCTAGTTTCGGATGAGGACCAGATCAAAAGGTGGAAGGAACACTTTTCTGCGGTTTTAAATCGCGTTTTTACCAGCGAAGTCAACCTAACACCCAATGAGCCGTCCGTAGTAACAAATTCCCGAATACGCACTGTACCCCCCAGTAGAGAAGAAATTTTAACAGCAATCAAAGCACTGAAGAACAACAAAGCGGTTGGACTTGACGGTATTCCCGCAGAGCTCTTACGAGCAGCGCCAACAACATCGTCTGAGCTCCTGCACCCACTCATAGAAAGAGCTTGGGAAACAGAAAGTTTTCCTGAGGAGTGGAAAAAGGGGATGATTGTCAAGCTTCCAAAGAAAGGAGACCTTACGCAGTGCGAAAACTGGAGGGGAATCTGCGTGCTTCCTGCTGTAGCGAAGGTTATAGCAAAAATCGTCCTAGGTCGAATAAAAGCCCACCTAGAAGACACGCTTGACGCCGAACAAGCAGGTTTCCGCACTGGATCTTCCTGCGTGGATCACATCAATACCTTGCGGATCATCATCGAACAGTGCGTTGAATATCGATCACCACTTCACCTGCTGTTCATCGATTTCGAAAAGGCATTTGACAGTGTCAATAGAGAATTTATTTGGCTTGCCTTGCGCAGGAGGGGCATTCCGAATAAATTAATCGCTATAATCAAGGCTACATATGAAGGATCCAAATGTCACGTTCTGCATAAGGGAAGGTTGTCAGAGGAGTTTGAAATCCAAAGTGGCGTTAGACAAGGTTGTATACTGTCACCAATACTGTTCCTGTTGGTAATAAGTGATGTGCTGCATGCAGCCTTGTCGACTTTAAATGGAGGAATTCAGTGGAATCTGCTATCACACCTGAAACATCTAGACTACGCGGATGACGTGTGCTTACTCTCTCATAGGATCATGGATCTCCATCAAATGACAACAAGGGAGGAGAGAGAAGCCGAAACCGTCGGGCTTAAGATCAATACGACAAAAACTAAAAGGATCAGCCTTGGAACATCCTCATCTACTCAAATAGATATTTATGGACAACCAGTAGAGGCGGTAGAGAGTTTTCAATACCTTGGGAGTATTGTCTCTACTGATGGCGGGACCGAACTAGACATAACCAGCCGAATCGGGAAAGCAAAGGCTGCGTTCGGAATGCTGTCCAAAATATGGAGAAACAACTCTATAAGCCTAAAGACCAAGCTACGACTGTTCCGCTCCAATGTAGAATCCGTGCTTCTTTATGGATGCAGTACATGGAAAGTAACACCCACTGTCACAAGAAAGCTGCAAACGTTCGTAAATAGATGTTTGCGAAACATCTTGCGGATTTTCTGGCCTAACCGTATCTCCAATGATGAACTTCATGCGAGGACAGGTCAGGAACCCATCGACTCTATAATACGAAAACGTAAGTGGCAGTGGATTGGACATACGCTTCGAAAAGGCCACGAGTGCATTGCGAGTCAAGCGATGCAATGGAACCCTCTCACGCAGCGAGGCAGAGGAGTGGGCCGACCCAGAAGTACTTGGCGAAGAACGGTCGAAGAGGAATCAGCACAACTGGGGAAGAGTTGGAGAGAGCTGAGGTACATCTCCAGAAACCGTACACGATGGCGCGAAGGAGTAGTGGAGGCCCTATGCCCCGCAAGGGGAACCACACGGACGTAATAGGTCCGAGGACCTAAGTAAGTAGTAAGTAAATATCTATGAACTTAAACTTATCGACATGTATAACCTTGAGAGCAAACGATCGTGTTTATCTTTTGTCTTCATTGTAAAACTTTCAAACGGTAACATAGACTCTTTGCACCTCCTAAAGTATTTATTCTAACATTCCCCAAGGAAATTTGAGAAATTTTACGAACTACGTTCTAAACTAAATGCTTAAAATATTTAATATTCTAAATAATAGATTCGATAATTTGTTTGACCATACTGTACATTAGGGTGGAGCGAAATTTTTTTTTATAAAACTTTTGTTTTCCTGTATTATAAATTAGTGACCCATGGTCTTAAAAGTATAAATTCCAAATTTCAGTCTTTTACGTCAACATCTTCAGGTGGCGCGCAAGACTAGAACTTTGAAGTATCATCAAAAAAAGGCATCTCAAAACAGTGGAAATAAAATGCACTAAAATATATATATATATATATATTTTATTAAATATACGTTAAAAATAGATAAAAGAACAATAAATAAAATCTGAAATAAGTTAAATTACAGAAGTTGTTGGACCTTCGGTATGTTCGGTATGTTTGAAATATTGTGATTTTGTTTCAAAAAACGGTAATTCTTGCCTGGATTTGATCTTTGCTCTAATGTAGCCATCTCGTGCCTCTTGTCCACAAACAGATAATGAGGCTTCGGTTACAAGCTTTACGCATCGTTCTACTGCTTGAGTGTGGCAAGGGAACTTCTGCAAAAACATTAAATTGTCCTTTGAAGAAATCATGTTTGATATTTCTGTATTGCTATATTTAACTGTCATTGGTGGTTCGGTTACTTTTTCCTTCGACCAGTCTATTAAGTCGTAGTAACTAGATGCATCTATTTGTAGCTTAGGAAGTTGAAACTCACGAACTTTATTGCCTTTTTTCAGTTGTCTTGTCTTTATTACTCTTCGGAGAGCTAGCTCTCTTATGTGTGATTGGTCATCTTGCAACATAGCTAGCAACAAATTTTCTGGGTGTATGAAGAATGAATTTCTTTGAATAGTTCTTATAACGATGTTCTTAAGGTCATCCCGCAAGTACAATGATCTTTTTAGCATGTTGAAAATGTGAATTGGACCATATTTACATGACGGCTTTGTTTTTATGTCAAACCAGGTTGGGGCGTAGACTTTTACAATGAATATGACAAGGTCTTTGAGGTTGTCTGAAGGATCTTCTGTGCCAACATATAGCCGAAGAATCCTGTTTGCACAAGTTAGCCATCGGGAATGTGCCAATTTTCCTGGATCCTTGCTAGCTAAAGCGGGCAAAATTGAACCTCTAGAAATAGCTGAGCACATTTGATGCAAATATTTTTGATCTGTGCTTAAAGAGTCGAATTCCACATCTGGAAGTTCTATATTTACTGCTTTAAAATTCACCACTTTGAAGCTTAGACACTTTTCAAGCATTTTTCCAATGCTTCCGGAAAAACTATTTGGGCCGGTGGTGGTTCCATCGAGACTTGCAAAAAGATGACGAAGCGGTAGCTCATTTGCATGTAATAAGCACACAAACCATTGTAAAGGACGACCGAAATGTTTTTCTAACAATGCAATAACGCCTTTCTTATGTCCTGTATTTACAGCAGTGCCATCACACCCAATTGCTACTAAAGACGTATGAAGTTCAAATTTTTTTTCCAGAAAGTCAATTATACTTCTTTCAATAGTAACTGCTTTTCCCGAATCAATTGAAAGATGTCCAATGTACTCTGAATCTGGCTCCGATATAAGTGAGATATGTTCTTCAGTAACAGTCTTTCGATGTGATATGTTGTCAGTCTTGGCGATGAATAATGTTTTATCCTTACGACCGTCAAAATAAAGTGAGGATATAGGTTTTCTAAAAACTGCAGCTTCACATTGTAAACCTAGACGGACTTTTTGACGCTCTCGTCGTAATTTACTCCGATCTATTACTCTCGATGAATTTTCACTACTTATGACGTTTAAATCCAACAAAGCCGCGTTTACTATGATAGCTGCCGATCTATCTGAAACTCCAGTTCTATCACAAGCTGTAGCCAAATTCTGTAGTTTGTTTCTCATTTGCATAGTTTCTTTCTTTTTTTTGCAGAGTTTTAAGGGACAAAATTCATTGACTTCAGTTTCAGTAGAAGTACTGTCAGACAAATATTCCACAGCTGCAGCAGCAGAGGAAGTGCTTGGAGTATCAGCCGTAGTTTTTAAAAATTGTTGATATTTTCGTTTCCTGAGATTCTTATGATGCAAAGACTTTGTTGCCACCTGATCTACTGATCCAATATACATTTTACGAGCATTCCGTTGATCTTTTAAAAAGGGTTCTTCTGCAATTGGTATTTTTGTCTCACATTTACACAGTCCTCTTGAAATACATTTACATGTTGCGATATCAAATAACTTTTGCATAGAATCTTGATAAAACTCCTGCTTTTTTGTTTCATTGCGCAATTTCTTCATACTCTTATACTTACTATAATATAAAATCAGCCTTGCAACAACTTGTTGATGACTGATGGTAGGAAGTGATGCTTTATTCCATATATTTTCGACGTCCCCAGAAACTATTTCAATTACCTCCTTGATTGAAGGGTCTTTTCCATTATTCAATGTAATTAAGTCGTTTCTAATCCACAAATAATGTTTTATTATATCAAAATAAGTTGGCAGCATATTATAATTAAGTTTTTGTGGATCACCAAAAACAGGACAACGCGAATTTTTACGAGTTTTAGGCATTTTGAGCGATTATAGCAAACAAATGTATTACTGTAAAAATGGATCCCAAAAAAATGTTTATAAAAGTTGTGGAACGAGTTTAACTTAGTTAAATGTAGAAATATAAAAATAGTTTAATTCGCACACTGATACTTTATAGAATAGACATCGATTCCGACACATTACTTAGGAAAACTATTAAAAATTGCTATAAATGGAAGGAAAAATAAAATGTAAGGTCTCGAATTTATTTTGTATTCAAATAATTTACGGCAACTGAGAGTAAAATCAAAGGTTCTTGATTTAAATTTATTTTTATTTGAAGGGAGAATTTTTAAATATTAGGTATAATCTTTTTAAAATTGAAGTCTTCTGCGCCACCTGAAGATAAAGTCATAGACTCCTGATTTTTTGCATAGATGATGTCCTAATTAAGGGTCACTAATAAACAATACAGGAACAAAAAAATTTTGATTTTTTTTTTTTTTTTGCTATTTTCGCTCCACCCTACTGTACATACCTCAAATAAATTTAAATTATATAAAGTATAAATTATAAATTTAAATGTAAGGCTAGTAATAAGGTGTATGTTAAATAAATTAGGTATCAACTAATCAAAAAAAAGCTGGTATATTTACTAAGCCCGTATTAAGACACCGTTTTGAGACAAAAATTAGGAATCAATTTATTTTATGACAGAACTTGGGATGAAATCTCGACTGCCAAAGTATCAAGTGGCTTAACACTTTTCTACGTTTTGAAAGTCGAATCGAAAATTTTCTTTTTTTTTTGCATTAGTTCTGTTCTAAGGAACTTTTTTCCTTCCCTAATATTTGGTTAACTACAGAACGAGTACCCATCTGGGAAAAGGACAATTTGCGTGCGCTTTGGTCATGCCAATTACACCATGACCACAATCGACTCACTCTAATAACCACATCCCGTTGTGTGTTAAACATTGTTTTTGTTGTCCTCCTCCGCCCGCCAATTTGATTTAACAAGTACAAGTAGGCGCACATAGGGTGGGAAACACACAAACACCTGTTCCATAATGTATGCGCCATAATGTAGTTCTTTTAACCAATTTTTAGCGGATGTTTAATGTCCGCCTTCGATTATTTGCACTCTTGGCGCACTCTAGCTGGTACGTGTGCACGATCACACGTCAAACTTCAAATCAACTCTTTATATCGCTCGTCGTAGTCGGTCGTCCAGGTGCAGCAACCATAATCGATGAGAGAGGTGATGGAGGGGGGAGCGCGTGTTTTGCGCCGTTTTCGAGGAGGTGGTTTTACCTGGTTGCGCGCCCGATGGGTCCAATGGGTGGGTGGTGGATTCATGATAATTGGCGAATTATTGTATCTGAACGACTGAAATTGCCCCAGACATGCGATTCGATTTTTTGATTGGTTTCCTCCATCGAATACAGATTTGAAATGAATTAAAGTTTTTTTTTTTTTTCGAAGTAAAGTTTGTTTATTTTTGCTAAAGATTTTGGATTGATTAAGTTTTTTTTTCTTGCAGTTTGTTGGCTGTTTATGGGCGACAACATTTGCTACTCATGTGCAACAACCGAGTGTCATTTGAGTGAATTGTGTAATCAAACAGTTTGTATCGTCGTCCGTCGGTCGTTGGCTATCTGGACTGGCAAGGCATCGGGTATATGTATATTCATAGTAGGTACATTGATGAGGAGGAAAAAAAAGAGACCTGGAAATAATTTAATTATTTTTACACGGCTGAGTTGAATTTGATGTTGGGGTTTGTTTGTTTTGACGTTTTTTTTTGTTTTTTGTTTTTTCAAAATACCACTCCTTTAGGATTTAAGTGGGCTTAGTAGGTAAGTGGATGTTTAAATGCATTTTCCTAGTTTTTTGTTTGCCTTATAATATTAAATTGATATTATGTAATTGATTGCATTTAAAACGAAATTTGTAAAGGTGTTTTTTTTTTGTGTTGCCGACGCACGGACGTGAAATAGAAAACTTTGGGAACATGTGTTTCTGTGTTACAGATTCTATTAAAATTATACTCCTTGATAACTTACGCCTAAGCTCTAGCACTCTCAACTTTAAAAACATTTACATTCACTTTAAATGTCCTAATTTTGTACCGTTTAGTACCTAGGTGATAGATAATATAATATAATATAAATATTTGCAAAGTTAAAAAGCATCTCACAAGACACTGTACCCATTTAAAATTTAAGCATACTCCAGGAGATATTTACAAGTCAACAATAGGGATTCTGGAGATTAGGAATCAAGCCCATGAATATTTCAGTGTAGTGCAATAAGACCCTCGGAAATAAAGCTTTTGGTAACTGGTCTCGTTCATCCGTACCTAGCATTTGAACTTAACTTATAAGGGCTCCTCGACGGTATAAGCTTTGACACAGCGGAGGGACTTCCAGTGACTACCACTATGAAACCTACAGCTGTGCGCTCGCTAATCTCGTTTCTGCAGGTTCCATGTTCGGCAAGTCGAAGAGGTGTAGGATGACACTACTAATTACCCTACAACTCTAGAAAAGATGGAAGGATGATAGTTTTCTCGCATGATAGTTTTCTCTCTTGATATCGATTTCGGATCATAATTTTCTCTCATCATGATAGTTTCTCCGACGAAGCAAAATACTTGGTTCTATTTAAGATAGGAAGTTAAGTTGAAAACATTCAAAAAAACAGTTTAAAAGGCCACAGTGGCACTCTTCTATTTTAAAATTCGGCGGCGTATGGAAGTATGGTGAACACCTCTAGACAAAAACATTGATTACATAATACTTAGCAAAGTCCAACGGTCAGCTTGTCTGTGCATTGGCGGAGTACTTTGCACGACGACCACCGCTAAACTTGACATCATGTTCCATCTAACTCTCCTCGATATATTCGGCTAACAAACGTCTGCAAACACAGCTATTCGTCTAAAAGTCTCCTCGCGGTGAATCAATAATGAAATACTCCACTTCATCATTCTGAATTTTCGGTTAACTTCCAAGTAGTATCGGTAGACTCCATCTGGGAGATTCCTAGTAACAATGATCTTGGTGATCTGGCAAATATAGATAAAGGCAATCTCGCTGGCTTCAAACTTCAGATTTAATTTATTATAAAAGTAATTACTTAACACTTTAAGATACAATATCTTATTAAAAAAGCGCAAGTATTAAAAATACATTTTGATAAATTTATTAATATTCAAGCTGTACAAAAACACGTTGAATATTTTATATGTACTAGTATCGCCTGTGGTCGAAATTCGACCATTTGTATTTATATTTAATCAGTGAGCTCACTCCGGGCACTGATAGTCTTCCTACCATTTTCCTAAAAAAATGTTCTTCTTCTCTTTCAAATCCATTTTCCTAAAAAAATGTTCTTCTTCTCTTTCAAATCCTCTATCAAAAATCATTAAATATTGTCAAATATCCATTTACGCTGACGATACGAAATTTTTCAAAATCATCGCAGCACATCTCTCCTCAAAAAAGATCTCGAAAATGTCTAAACCTGATGTGCCAACAATTGCTTAGAGCTCGACATTAGCAAATGCCAGACAACAACCTTTTCACGTAAACGCATTAAAACAACTCCCCATACCTGTACTATCTTCATAATCAACCCATAAAAATAGTAGAAAAGATAAGGGATCTTGGCCTTTTATGTGACCGTGAACTGAAATTTCTATTTCATATTGATGAAATAATCTTTAAGGCCAACTCAGCATTAGGTTTTGTAAGATGATGGTCTAAAGAATTTTCCAACCTCTACGTGACCGTATCCCTTTACATAACGTTTGTCCGACTTTTACTTGAGTATGCGTCTCAAGTTTGGTCTCCATATCAAGATATACATACTATATCAAGAATAGAAGGCATCCAACGACGATTCCTTCGTTTTGCACTTCAATGCCTTCCGTGGAATAATCCTTTGATCTTACCCCCTTATCGTGACCGCCTCCAAGTGTTAAACCTTAACTCATTACAGGAACGTAGAGAAATTGTGACATACTTTTCATACATCGGCTTCTCTCTGTATCAATTGACTGCTCCTCTCTCTACAACTCCATTTCTTTCAACACTAACAACCGTAACTTGAGAAACCATCGCTTTTTCTATGGCCTTAATGAACCTCTGACCCGTATGCTCCGGTTGGTCAATTTGAATCCAAATTCATTTAATTTTAATATCAGCACCTACAACCTCAAACTCCTTTTGTCCCACCCCCACTCTTAGTTATAAGTTTAGATTTAAGTTAGTTTTTAAGTTAAACTTATAGCTTGTATTAAGCTCAACAAATGGGGGTTAAGCCCCCACTAAAAAAAAATTAAATTAAAAATTAAATTAGAGTGTCCCTACTCATTGGAAGTAGATGTACAAGGGATGGAAAATGAAAATTTTCAATTATAGATACTGATGAATCTGGAAAAAAATTGTACTGAAATGATGTCAATTGTACCGAAAAAAAAATTGGTAAATCAATAAGTTTTCCAAAGTATTTGATTTAAAAAAATCAAATCAGAAATGATCAGGTTATTTTCTTATAAAAAACTTAAATAAATATAGTTAAATAGCTCCACAGAAAAAAAATACTATCTTTATTTTAAAAAGTACGATACTAGGGTGTGTCAAAGTGCTCAACTATGGTATTTTCAAATGAAATAGCTTTTAAAAGTTGCTTTGCTTATCAAAATTAAATCCTGTGTTTACAATTTTCATTTCAATTAATATCTTTGGTTCGCTCAAAAATAGGATGAAATCCAAAAAATTTTAATATTTCGAGATTTTTGAAATATGGTGCTATTTTAAATTGCGCCGTTTGGACACAAACAAATTATATAAAATATTTTTAGGCTTTCAAGTGAAAGATAATTCCAAGGAAACCCTTTTAAGCTTATATTTGTTTAAATTGAACACTTGATAAAGAAGCTATGAAATAATAAAAGAAGGAAGAAAAATCATATTTTCTATGTAAACACGTTTTTATTTTTTACAAAAAAAATTCTCAAAAACTAATGGAACCACCTACAATATCATGGTATATCTTTTTGTAAGGACAAAAATTCTTTCTGTATTTTGTTTAAAAAAATTAACGGTAAATTAATACAATTGTACCGAATTTTCCATCCCTGAGATGTACTCTGTTTATTTTAGACATTTTGTATGGAGAATCCATGATTTCTATTTTCTATTTCTATTTTCACATGCAAATAGTCGACGGATTCACATAATCTCTTCTGATGGCACTTGTAATTAATATTAGCTTTCAAATGGTATATTTTTTATTGTCGGGCGTTCAGTTTAAGTATATTAAAAGGGAACTACAAAAAAATTGTTAACGTATTAATATATAGATATAAGAATGTAGACATCAATGTAAATATTACATTCCTATTTTTGAATATACATATATAGGAGTAAATTAAAAATAATATTTAAATTTACAAATTAACAAGTTTCATATTATAAAATTAACAAAACAGGGCACACAGATTACACACATCCTATATCACCATCATAGACTTTCAAAGTTCTGCCTAAGTGTCATGTTTCGTGTTGAGTACTATGCCAAGAATTTTTTCTGATTTTACAAATTTAATTCTTGAGTCACTATTATAAGTTTGGGAAATACGAGGTATTAACACTTATTCTTGAGATAACTAAACACTTAGACTTAGAGGGATTCAAACGTAAGCGATTAGATCAAGACCAGCATACGAGTAGAATTCGTGAGCTGAATTTTCCATGAAAGACCTTTTTTCGAACTTGGACATCATTGGCATACATGTCAATAGAACAGTTCAAAGTACTCAAGACGCATTTATAAAGAAAAGTGGACCCAATATTGAGCCATGCGGGACACCTCTGTTTAGTGGAAAAAACTCCTATAAAGCATTATTTGACACTACTGCTTTGACATCTCTTGTTCAGCTAAGATGAAACCATATTCAGAGAAGACCGTGAAAAATTAAATTGATGAATTTCATGGAAGCCAATTCCATTGGATCTTATTAAGAAACAGTTTTCAAAGACGTCCGCTTCATCAAAAGCCTTAAAGCTAAAACTATTAGTAGGATTAGAATTTAGAAGACTATTATAAAACAGTCTAGACATTTCTGGACGATTTGGGATATTAGGAGGAAAAGAAGTAAAGGTTCTATTGAATTCATTGGGATCAATATTTATATTTTAACCGATATTAATTCTTTTCAAGTTTTTTCAGAGCTTGTGTTTTACTTGAGAGGGATCAAGTCTTGGAGCATAGAAACGAAGTTTTGCTTTGCGTATTTCAAAAGTAACCCTATTTCACAATGTTCGATAATCGTCATGAAAAATATACGAACGGATACGTTTCCAACGCTTATATAAGCCCGGTCACGTTCTATAATTAAAGACTTCGCCTTACTGGTAAGCTACGCCGGATCATTTCTCAATTCTGATTTAGTTTTAAGTAGTATATGGATTTTGAAAAGATTGCGAATGTTATCTTCAAGAAGAGATAATTGTTCATCAGCTTATGGCATTGCATATACCCAAAACCATTCAACTGAGCTAAGATCCATCTCTAAGTGAGTTTGATTGATATTTCTAAAATTACGAAAACTGAAGGTTTACATTCAAAAGTCAAGTGTGTGAGATTATGATGCGAAGCTTGGAGTTGATTGAAGTGAAGCACTTTATAAAGATGCTTCATAAGGAGTTCTAATTGGCTTACCGACTAGGGTGGAGGTCTCCAAGATTATATGTGGTATCAAAATAGATCAACTCTAATTGTGTCGGCTTTGCTTGTTACTGCCACTTCAATATTCAATTCAACCTAACCTAACCCTATGATATTTTTTTCGGATGACAGTTTTCTCGCATGATATGTTTCTCACATGGTAACTTTCTCGCATTATTGTTTTTTCACATGATAGTTTTCTCCCATATTATTCTTCTCGCATGGTAGTTTTCTCACATGGGTGTTTTTTCACATGATGATTTTCTGGCATGATAATATTCTCCCATTATAGTTTTTTCGCATGATAGTTTTCTCGCATGAAAATTTTCGCGCATTATATTTTTCTCACATGAAGGCTTTCTTTCATGATATATTTTTCTCATGATAGTTGTTTTACGTGAGAGTTTTTTTTCGCATGATGGTTTTTTCGAATGATAGTTCTCTCGCATGATTTGTGTAGCACGACATTTTTCTCTCTTGAAAGTTTTCTACGGCAATAGTTTTTTTTAGATGGTAGTTTTCTCGCTTAATAGTATTTTTTCGAGTGAAAGTTTTCTCGCATGATAGTTTTCTCAGATGACAGTTTTTACGCAAGATAGTTTTCTCTCATGACAGTTTTCTTTCAGGATAGATATTTCTCATACTAGTTTTTTCATATGAGAGTTTTTCGCCAGTGTTTTTTTTCGCATTTTTCTTTCTTGCCAGTTTTCTAGGGCGATAGTTTTCTCACATGATAGTTTTCTCATATGATAGTTTTCTCATATGATAGTTTTATCTCATGATAGATATTTCCAATACTAGTTTTTTTCCACATGAGAGATTTCTTGCATGAAATTTTTCTCGCATGATAGTTTTTGTATGATGGTCATCAGGTATGTTAGCTTTCTCGCATGACAGGTTTTTCTGGCATTATCTAATTTTTTTCACACAACAGTTTTCTCAGATAATAATTTGCTCTTAAGACAGTGTTTTCTCATGATAGTTTTCTCACGTGATGACGTGTGTAATGCATCGAGACTTTGAATGAAAAAAATTGTTTTTGTTGAATAAGTTTTCATTTATATTTTGAATTAATTCCCATGGCATTAGTGGGACCTTCGAAATCGAAAAAGAGTTTTTAATTTTTACATGCACAGTTCTTAAAATGTGTCTCCAAGGGTGAATTAAATGTTTGCTTTCCCTGATGCCACAAGAACCATAACACTCATTTATTTCTTGAACATCAACAGAACAATTGAAGAATATAGAAACTGTTAGAATCTTAATCTATCAAAAATATAAATCACTGCTTTCAACAAAGTATCATAATCCAGCTTCACCGCATAAAATGAGTCCTTTATTGTCTCCGCAGCAACTTTCAGAAAAAAAGAAGAAGAATCCACAAATATCCACTTCAATTATACCACACCATGTTTACACATATGTCGAATCTCATATTTGTCATCGAATCCTTTATGCTGCTCGGTGACTATATTGCAACCCCCTGTGCTAAATTCCCCCGAAGAATTTCTTGTTTGCAGGGAAAATGTGCGACAAACAAAGACACCAGCAACGATGACTATAAAATCCTCCTCCCGGACGACTTAAAATATTCCACATGCAATAAATTCAATTAATTTCAAAAGAAGACAAAAAATAAATATCCTTTTTATTCGCAAAAGGATATTGTAAATACATATGACAGGCATTCTATAATTTCTTTTATCTGTCTCTCGACGACGCAAATCCTCCTCAATATCGAACCATTGAACCCCTGGCCCTGGCCCTGACTTCGAGCCTCTGCTGTGCTTCATAAATGGCTCAGTCAACCACCTCTCCAGCCAACACACACAACACAGTGCATCATGTGTTCTTTGTTACATGTACAGCAGCCGAAGGACTATTTATTTATTATCTTGTCACTTTGTTGGAGTTGCTCTGATTTCTCCATATACTCGTACACATCACTGCAAGGCCTCCTTCTCGATTTTTCACAATTTAATTTTTGTCAAGGATATTTTTTACACCAGTCATTTCACATTTTTTTTTTAGTTTTATTCATTTCGATTTTTGCCGCCTGTCAACAAGTCCTTGTACGAGTATAGTTAATAGAAGAGTGTATTGTAAATAGGATTTTTTGTGATCCTTTTTTTGTGTCGTCGTCGTAGAGTGTTGTCTCCTTCAATATTTGACCAGATGCGCCTGTTCACGAGGCCACGAATTATCCTGCAGCAGCTCATATTTATCCGACTGCTTGTATGGGGTGGATATATGTTATAGGATTCATTTAATTATTTATGACCCATTTTGGTGGGAGGATGCAAAAGGATATCTGTCATATTGAGGAATTGCTCTGGTCTGCCATATACACACTACACCTTTCATTAATATATAGCTATACAAGAAAAATAGAATGAACAATCACACTAACCACACTGCTATTTATGTATGTACATGTTCCATCGATATAGAAACCACTTAATGAGCATCGTCTCAATTAGGACGTGGAAGGCAAGAAAATGCCTAATAGCCATTAAGAAAATTGGGTTATGTGCTGCTATAGGTATAAAGAGTTTTCCCTACCCACTGCCCTGAGCAACTTGCTCGTTAAGGCAACAAATTTGATGAAGTATTTTCGTTCTAATATTCCTTGGCTGTATGATGTGCAACTTGGTATATTAATTATCCCCCAACAAGGACTCCCAGGGTCGAATAACATAAAATACAGAAAATAACTATAAACGTTTCCATATATGTATGTCTTTAGGTATCAGTGGATATTTGAAGAAGGGGTAACTGAGAGTAGATCATCAATTTGTTTTGGCGAAATATGCTCTATATAGCATTTATTCAGGAGCTGTGACGTTTAGAATAGATAATGTAGATATTCTATCGACCGATTAATAAGCGACGAACGACTATCCATTTGTTAACTCGCACTTCTTATTAATTAAGGTGCAATAGCCTATACTTTTTTATCTTGGTAGCGATCCACTAATCTCAGCAGTTTTCTATCGTCTTCGATTTCGAGTACCCTTGTTCCAGTAATCAAGACAAACCGCTATGTCATCCGCGATGACTTGGGCCTTAATCCGGAAGTTCGGTCTTTCTTGTCGCATCGGACTTACGCCCTACATTCGGATTGGCTTGTAGGGTTTTAAAGGCCATGTACTTCGTCCTTTGCGTGACGAGTTTTGGACACATGGCTTCGGCAAACGGGAATAGAACGGCATTTCTAGGGTAATTTAGATCGGATTTCCACTAAGGTGCTGCTCTTGAAGTAAATAGTAAGTACGAGGTAGATGAACTCAGTAACTATCTATTATGCTATCCATTATGATGTTTTGCCAAAGTCTGTGTACAGAATTTTGTTCGGTTTTTAAAATTAAGCAGTTGGACTTGTATCCGTTTACTTAAAGACCATCAAGTTTCGACTGACTTCAATCATCGTGAAGGTTTCTATAAAATAACATTGTAAACTAATATGCAATTAGGGACTAGATTCACAGAACTATTTCAATGCACTTGGCTTTGGGTGGAAAAAGAGCTATAATATTTTTTCCCAAATTCGTTCTTGTCCAGGGAGGGCCTTAACATCGGCAGCACAATATTCTAATTATCACACCCCGATCATAATTATCATAGTCTGATTTATTATAATTAGAAAAAAGAGGCTGGGTGCGACCCACACTGATAACTTCCCATTTGTGGTCTTGAAAACTTTATATTTAGATAAAAACATATTGTGACGTTTTCTTCCATTTTACCATAGCTATTAATGGAATTTGAATATGTGGGGCTTGGGTACAACTGAACAACCTTATTCATATACGTATGTACAGTAGAAACATTCTTCTAAAAACTAAGTTGATAATAAAATTATAAAATTATGGATTATATTATAGAAATTACTTTATTATTTCGGTTCCAAACATTTAAATTGAAAAAAATTTAAAAACGAAATATTCAAATATAAAAGATTTGGTTTGGTTATTGATGGAAGGGTACTTACAAAATATATCCGCTCTAAAACTAGATATATGTCAAATATAAACCATTTGTTAGAAATTGTATTATGTATAAAATTAAATAATGGCAAAGTCAATATCATTGCTTGTTCTCAAGATGTTCTAGTCGAAAAACAAATATCACCACTTTTTCGTAGATTTTTTTTGTATTTTTGTTAAAACTGTCAATTCGATACTTGTCAAAATTCAACCATATGTTAATAATTGTATTATGTCGATACCTTCCCGTAAGAATGTACTAAGCGACACTTTTTTCGAAAATGACTTTTTGATGAGGAAATATACTATATGTTAAGGGCCACGTTTTGGCCTGGGTTTTGCCAACCTATTATGCATGAAAAGGAAACTAGAGCACAAATAAAAAAATTCATCAACCGCCATGTTTTCTCATTAAAATAATGTTGCCCCCTGAAATTTGTATTATCCGCCAAAAAAAAAGTTTAACCAAAATTGTCTCTTAGCACACTATGATTCAACTAGAACTTTCTTCGGTTTTTTTTTTTCGTTTCCTGAACAATTTTAGAAATGTCGCTTAGTATACATTCTTACGGGAAAGTACGATGTATAAAACCAACATACTTTAGAAGGCTCTATCGGTGTTCATTTCCAAGAAATTCGACTTGAAATACAATTTTAACTAGTTTTCACTAGAATGTTTAATAGTTTTTTTATTAAAAAAAAAAAACTATTAATTCAATATTTGTCAACATTTCACCAATTGTACAAAATTATACAATGTATAAAATAAACTAAATTAGAAGTCAATATCACTACTAGTTCTCGAGAAATTTGAGTCGAAAAACAATTTTTACCAATTTTCAATAGAATTTTATATAGTTTTTTTATTTTTTGTAAAAAAACTGTAAACTGATTTTTTTTGAAATTTTCACCAGTTGTCAAACTAATTATCCTTCGTAAAATAAAATTATTTTGAGTTTCAAATTGTTTTCCGTTCTTAGAATATCTGGGTTATGAAATTTTTTTTCAGTTTTTTCTATTTAAAAAAATAACGGTATGTTCATTTTTTTCCAAATTCATACCAAATCTGTGTGACGTTATAATGAGTACATTACATTTTATTTGAAATCAATAGCATTATTTTTTCGTGAGATATTTGAAACTAACCAAAATTTTTACTTTTTTTTAAACCGTTATAGTGAAAAAACTACTCACTGAATTTTAATAAACGCCCTTTCAGCCTCTTTTGAAGTTATTATCTATTAAACAAAATTTATTTGAAGTCGATATCTTTACTCGTTCTTGAGATATCGACGACGAAAAATGGAACGTACGAACGTACGTACACACACACACACACAGAGACATCTCTCTAAAAATGATTGATATAGCCTCTAGGGACCCTGAAACGTCGAGAAATGTCAAAAATTCCAATTTGACAAATCGGACCGATTACAATAACTCCCTATGGGAAGTTAATATGATTGAAAATAGTGCCACGTCAAAAATAAACTAAAGTTCGTAATGACTTAAAATTCTCAACCATTCCTGAGTGCGTGTTAGCACTTTAGCAGGAATTGAAGGGGCCTACAATTTTTTGCCGATTCAGAATGGCTTATGTGCAGCACTTTTTATGACAAGAGATACTCTTGGAGTATTTGTCAATTCCTTGCAAGGAGGCAGTAGACTTCTGAAATATTGTAGTGGCTGAGAATAGAATTCAAGACCTTCTTCATGAGAGTTCAACGCAGATTTTGCGACTTTCATATATGCAACTAAGTCTTACTGTTATAAGCTGGTAATCGAGCTGGTTCCTTAATGCTTGGAGAGGGCATTTCTTCTATTCTAATACTCCCACCACATGACGTCCATTTTCAACTGCAGGAAACAATGCTTGAAAACATTATCTAGTCCCTGTGATTCAAGCCCTGGTATTTCTCGAATATGTACTTCCAATACTGTATGATCCTGTTTTGAAACATGCAAGTTTAGCTTTTTTGTTTTTAAAACCTTCGAGTTTTGCTTCGATCGAGAGATTCTTGTATTTCTCTGAGTTAAGAGGATGTGCGTACGCCTCCACTTTTTAGGCAGGTTCTTGAACTTAACTCATTTATTTATTTTTGGTCGTCAGGGTCAACAGCCTCTTCGATAATATCGCGATACCGGATTGAGTGTTGACATGCGGGGTAGTTGGCTGTCCAGTAGAGAATCTCTAGCTCTGGTAGTCTCTGTAGACCCTAACTACTCCAACTACGAAATTTTCAGAGCTTACGCAGGGTTGTCCCAAGATGTCGGATAAGTGCATAAGAGCGCCAGGTTGCTTTGTAAATCATAGGCCTTGGAAAACTAGTGCTTCTTATCATAATTTAATGAGTTTCTGTGAAGAAAAGCACCTAATCCCTCAAAGATGTCTTCTTTACCGACTTAAGCTTTGAAGTCGTCGATCACAACTTGGATATTGTACTGCAAAAAAAAGTAAATATGTCCGCCATAGGTTTATTAGCTTCATCGGTAATGTCTGTAGCGCCATTTATATCTTTCAGAAGTTGTGATGAAAATAATTATTTGCAAGCATTTGTTCCATTCTGACTTCTGCGAGTTTAGTCTAGGAGAACATCAAACCGTTGGTTGAATAAGGTAAAGCTTAGGATGTGTAATAGAAAATATTTATTACACAAACATGTCCGCATTCGGATAAGGCCAGTATTCAATCAAACAAGACAAGGTTCTGCCAAGTGGTCCTTAATTTATCGACCATTGATTTGCATTGATGTTTTGCTCCATGGAGTAGACTCCACATGACAGTTCCTTATCCTTAAGCCTTTAGGTGTAAGTTAGATTTACTTAGTTCATCCATTAAAAAATGTTAATAATAAGACGTGTATATTCAGTCCCATTATTGCCATTGTGTTAAGAAAAGGTGAAGTTCTTAAGTTCATTAAGATAACAAAAATATAAAAAGAGGTTGGGTGCGACCCACACTGATAACTTCCCATTTGTGGTCTTGAAAACTTTATATTTAGTTTTTTTCAAATAACCAAATTTTCAGCGAAAGAAACTTTAGCTGTGTCTGTACTGTATCTGGTGTGGTAATTGGTATGATATTTTGTACACATACTTCGATCATAGAGCAGTAGATGGAAGATCGAAGTAAATGGTTTCATAGTGTAATTGTTGTTGCGGTTTTTCCGAATTGAAAGGCTGTGATCAGCACTGGATATACAATGACTCCTGTTTTAAAAATCGATGATGCTTGTGGCATACTATGATATTAGGAAATTTGCTTTGTTTTGTTGATGATGAGGATACTTAGTCGCTCATTTTATGTTTTTTTTTTACAGAAAATGTGTTTAACTAATTTTAAACTTTTCTATTTAAAATGTTAAATTTCTTGTAATAATTACGAAGGTTGGTAGGTACATACGTATTATATTATACTGAATTATAGATTTCCGTGTTTTTTAATATATCTGTGTTCCTACACCTAAGAAAACCTTGAGTAGAATTTTACTTCTTTTTCATGGACAAAAAAAAAAAAACATATTGTGACGTTTTCTTCAATTTCACCATAGCTATTAATGGAATTTGAATATGTGGGACTTGGGTACAACTGAACAACCTTATTCATATACGTATGTACAGTACATACATTCTTCTAAAAACTAAGTTGATAATAAAATTATAAAATTATGTATTACATTATAGAAATTACTTTATTATTTCGGTTCCAAACATTTTAATTGAAAAAAATTTAAAAACGAAATATTTTTGTTAAAACTGTCAATTCGATACTTGTCAAAATTTAACCATATATTAATAATTGTATTATGTCGATACCTTCCCGTAAGAATGTACTAAGCGACACTTTTTTCGAAAATGACTTTTTGATGAGGAAATATACTATATGTTAAGGGCCACGTTTTGGCCTGGGTTTCGCCAACCTATTATGCATGAAAAGGAAACTAGAGTACAAATAGAAAAATTTATCAACTGCCATGTTTTCTCATTAAAATAATATTGCCACCTGAAATTTGTATTATCCGCCAAAAAAATTATGCTAAGCGACATTAATAAAGATCTCATTGTCGTGAGCAACAAAAAATTTTGTTAGATGTCTTTGTTTAACCAAAATTGTCTCTTAGACATTCAACTAGAACTTTCTTCGTTTTTTTCGTTTCCTGAACAATTTTAGAAATGTCGCTTAGTATACATTCTTACGGGGAGGTATCGATGTATAAAACAACATACTTTAGAAGGCACAATCGCTGTTCATAACCAAGGAATTCGACTTGAAATACAATTTTAGCTAGTTTTCACTAGAATTTTTAAAAGTTTTTTTATTAAAAAAAAAAACTATTAATTCAATATTTGTCAACATTTCACCAATTGTACAAAATTATACAATGTATAAAATAAACTAAATTAGAAGTCAATATCACTGCTAGTTCTCGAGAAATTTGAGTCGAAAAACAATTTTTACCAATTTTCAATAGAATTTTATATAGTTTTTTATTTTTTGTAAAAAAACTGTAAACGGATTTTTTTTGAAATTTTCACCAGTTGTCAAACACATTATTTTTCGTAAAATAAAATTATTTTGAGTTTCAAATTGTTTTCCGTTCTTAGAATATCTGGGTTATGAAATTTTTTTTTTCAGTTTTTTTTATTTAAAAAAATAACGGTATGTTCATTTTTTTCCAAATTCATACCAAATCTGTATGACCTTATAATGAGTACATTAAATTTTATTTGAAGTGAATAGCATTATTTTTTCGTGAGATATTTGAATCTAACCAAAATTTTTACTTTTTTTTTAAACCGTTATAGTGAAAAAACTACTCACTGAATTTTAATAAACGCCCTTTCAGCCTCTTTCGAAGTTATTATCTATTAAACAAAATTTATTTGAAGCCGATATCTTTACTCGTTCTTGAGATATCGACGACGAAAAATGGTACAAGAACGTACGGACGTACGAACGTACGAACGTACGAACGTACGAACGTACGAACGTACGTACACACACACACACAGACATCTTTCTAAAAATGATTGGTATAGCCTCTAGGGACCTTGAAACGTCGAGAAATGTCAAAAATTCCAATTTGACAAATCGGACCGATTACAATAACTCCCTATGGGAAGTTAATAGTGTTTAAGTGAAAAAAAAAATAAAATGTACGACTGGGTCGCACGAACTTGCTCCTATGTAATTGACTAAGAATTTCAAAAATGAATGTTATTAGAGAAAAACTGTTCATAAGCATAAAAATTAATTTTCTAAACGACTAAAACAACTTCTTTAGTAGTTGGAGGTAAAAATAGGATGCCATGTGATTCAAGCAAATATAGGTTTATGCAAGTATACAAAATTAAGAGCCTTTGTAGTGGTTTCTTAAAAAAATAAGTATATAAACAACATTTTTAAAACATTTTTAAGAAAACATTTTGGTACGCCAATTTAAAGTTTTTATTATTGTTCGAATGAAAATTAAATTTACAAAAAAAATTGAGCCGTTTTCGAGATATTGAATTTTCCAAAAAAAAATAGATTTTTTTTTTCAAAATTCAAAACAAATATTTTTCTTAAAGTTTTGAAATGCAATGTTTTTAAACTTCTTAGAAGCATCTCTCTAAAAAAATTTCATTAAAATCCGTTATGCCGATAATGAGAAATTCAAATTTTTAAAAAATCGTTCTATGGTAGGTGCAATCAGTGATTTCTTGTTTTCAGTTTTTTTTTTTTATTAAATTATAGATCTTAAAAATTAATCGAAAAAAAAAAACAAATTTAAGCAAAATTCTAGGAGCCGTTTTCGAGAAAAATACGATTTTCGAAAACCATTTTTTAACATTTGTATGCTGGATACCGTTATTTTAAGATAAAATAAAAAAAAAAATTTCCCATATCTTGTAGATTATCTTAAGAAAATTTTATTTATCAAGTTTTAAGAAAATCGAGCATGGGGTTTTCGGAATATTGAGTTTTAAAATAAAATTTTAAAATTGTTTTTAAAAATCCCAAAATATTTTTTTTTAAAAATTTGAATACACAATAATATTGAAACTGCTGGGGGGCCTTAACATAAAAAAGTGATCAAATTCGGTCGTACCGTTCTTAAGAAAATTGAAAAAAAAAAAAAAATGTTTCCTAGGGGGTACCAAAAATAATAATTTTTTGGAAATTGTTTTTCAACCATTACCTATGTTTAACTTGTAGCAGTACGAACCAGCTACAGCGGTGGCAACATAACATGGCATAAACATATGCTTAGCTGTTTAAACCACCGCATCGGCATCAACAGTAAGCAGATCACACCACCAAATGTATATACCTATACCACCATGTATATAATCAAACTTAGCTGTTAACACAACCGGCATCAACAGTTTCTAAAATTAATCTTTTGTAAACCTTCAACGAGCGAAGTTTATCTCGAGTTCCATTTGCTAAATTTTTATTTGCCGATTTATTTAAATTTAATTTAATAAATAACTCCCTATGGGAAGTTAATAAAATATTACCTATTTCATATTAAATTAACTAAAAACTAAAAAACATTTTTGAATTTATTTTTTTTAAATCTGTGGGACAGTTTTTGAGAAAAAAAAAATATTTATAAAAATTAGTATGGCAGGTACCGTTATTTTTGGTTTAAAAAAAAAAAAACATCCGGGGGGAAAAAATTAAAACCCATATCCACCAAGTTTGAAGAAAATCGGCCGAGCCGTTTAGCTGTAGTCGAACAGACAGACAGACAGACAGACAGACAGACAGACAGACAGACAGACAGACAGACAGACAGACAGAATTGCGAGACCCACTTTTTTGGTCTTCGCTATCATCATAATGTCAACTTTGATCAAAATCTTGAGTTCGATTTTTTTTTACGAATGCATAACTTGCCTTATAATACCTATAAGTCGTAAGTAAAAACAATGTTAACAAAATTAATAGCTATTCCTTATCAGCTTATTGTAAACAACTCTACTTCTTAGCCGATTTCCCACAATCTATAACTATAGATTGATTTTACTTACGTCCATTCATCCCAAGGTCAGGGAACCACTGATCAGACATCAGCGGAGAACAAAAGCTTCTTAATGGCATTGGTAGAAAAAGGTTCACTAGTAATCTGATAGTGGGTCAAATCCTTACATAATTTTCGCAATTATATTGACACTTGATATTTCAAAAATATTTGATAGATTCTGTCATCAAGTTCTCTTAACGAAAATGTGTGCTTTTGATTTCTATGACTTTTTCTTTGATGGATTAGGAACTACCTTTTAAACAATTCAACTCAATTAGTAGGTACTGGACGGATTAGTTGAATGTTGGTGTGCCACAGGGCTCCGTCTTGTCTCCGACGCTATTTCTCATTTTCATTGATGATATTCTGCTTTTTGGCTTTTCTCTCTTCAACTTCACGGAGGGTTTTGGATGGTATTCAGAGAGGAACCTTTAAAATGATTGGAAGTATGAGTATTATAGAAAGGTTTTTCGTGAATACCGTCGTAATGCTTTTTGTCGTTATTATATCGTCGATATTTTATCGGTTCCATAATAGACAGTGTTCTAGTGAAATAGCCAGTTGCATTCCTCCCACTATGCAGTTAAACCGCAATACTTACGTTTTTTGAAATCTCCATAAATGTAACTCGAGTTAAATTTCGGAAGAACTCTTTACTAACGAGATTCTTTCTTTAGTGGTACTACACGAATATTTGTAAATAAAACGTACTTGGTTGTCAATCGTGTAAAAATAGCAATGAACAAATTATTGAAAATTGTATTCAAGTCATTTTCATATGGCAGCTAATTTAGTAATCTTAAAAATTCAAATTGCCAAATAAATTAATGCAAACCATATAAAATGTGTGAAGAAGAAACGATATAATAAATAAAAGAAACAAAAAAACCCTTCTACAGAAATACCTTGGTAAAATTTTGATCATGCGAATAAAATGCGACAAAATAAGATGTCGATTATGTACCATAACTCCATCACACGTCGTCCAATTTCCATCATCAACTTCAATTTTATACCATCACATCTACCTACAGATACAATTGCCATATCATATCCAAGAGATACATTTTTTGGTGCGCTTATAAAAGATAATTTCCGTGAAATCATGTGCGCAGCGCATTGCGCGAAGCCACTTTCTCGATATACATTATGACCCCCTGATCATGAAAGACGATATTATTTTTTTTATTTAGTTCACATTAAACGTTATAACGTCCCTTGTTTTCGATTGGATATTTTATTTAGCGGTATAGCACTAAAATCGCTGAATGTGACAATCCGAAATCGTGATTTTCATAAAATTTATTTTTATGGCCCAAAGTGGGCTATATTGATGACACTTGATGTGCGCGCAACAATTCACACTTAAACAGCCAGCAAATCCCAAAAAAAAAAAAAAAACAGGCACTAAAATCGTAAGCAAATTTGCATCGTTATAAATGTTTAACCATCGTCACTGTTGAACCATCGAGGTGAGGAAGGGGAAGGTACTGAAGGCAGATACACTCTGTAGCTACATATAACTGCTCCAAATTGATTCGAGATTTTTACCTAAAAAGCATAAAAAAGGCCGAACCATTGCGATATTTTGTTGCTGAGCACGAACCCAGGTTACTGTCATCATCGATGATGCAGAAGAGATGCAGAAGAATTCTACATAAATCAACACAGATAGACTCTAAGATTAGGAAACACCCTGTGGAGGTTAAAAACTCAAACATCAACCCATAACCCTGGGTAACCTGAGCCTGTGACAGAGCCTGACATGACAAAGTAGAAAGCGGCACTAGCGGCACGTGTGTGAGATTAAAATCACACAAAAACCAGTTATTAGTTTTTTCAAATTAATTTTTGTTTTATTTGGCTAATTGTATTACAAGGCATTAAGCTTGTCCATTAGATACTTGCTGGCTTGAAGTTCAGAGTATTTTTTTTTTATTTTTATGACAACATTATTCTGACCACTTAAATTGTTTATGTTATTCCTCGGCTTATGCTCTCAAGACGATGAAAAACCGTTAAGAACCGGAGTGTTATTAGTGTTTAAGAAAATTACGGACAATTTGTGTTTTTAATTATTTTCATTACGCGCGTCTATTTGGAGTCGTAAATCTTCTAGGCTGGTTAACTTGGAGTGGCAGGCGATATGATACGGCAGCAAAGTCAAGCTCAGGTGTGGCGCACGACACCACTTTTGGCTAGACAAGAATTTTATGGTAGCTGAGTCAGCAGCAGCGGTGCTGATGCGGTGGAGTAATAATTATTATTATTATTATTATTACTGACCCTATTCGAAACGCATTGTTTAATCAGTGGATTTGAATTTAATTTGTTTTTAATTATAGAAATGCAAGTGTGTTCTGTGGTTTGATGACCCAGTATACGAAAATTTTATTGTTTATTTTTTTGAAAAGGTAATTTTTCTTGAAAGCCTTTAATAGTTTTTTGACGACATGGCCATGGATATAGATAGGCAGGTAGAAATGGCGACCGCGGACAGTCTATCCCTGTGGCGCAATTAGAGCTGAAGTGCGCCATTTTGATACCATAACTCGTATGCACATGTGGATGGAATTAATATGGGAAGTTGTGGACACTCTCACGGAGTTATCGAGTTTGGAAGAAGTTAGTTTAAAAATATGAAAGGATCAAGGAAGTGTTGATGTCTCTTATTGTGTGTTTACCTTTTCACAATCATCCGGAAATTGGATCACTGATTCAGCCGGAGCAGCACACTCATCCGACACCATCTACAATGTGCCAGGATAGGCAGCTGAAACAGTAGGCAATCCGATTGAGTGATGATCAGCTCCCCGCACCCTAAACCTCCGTCAAAGTCCTCAGTCCTCTAGCTCGGTATCTAAGAAGTTAAACGAAGTGCACGGCACAGAAGTAACCGAAGTTCGACCAAGAGCCATTTCGTCGCGTAGAGAAATGAGATAAAGTCATCGATCTTCATTTCCGAAAGTTCGTCAATGATTGTGCTCTAAATTTGGCCAGAGCAGGGCATTTGCAAAGGAAATGGAGAACTGGGGTCTTTTTCCGCTGGTTCTCACAGCTATGTTAGTGAGTGTTGTGTGGAATGGCTAGCTTCGCTGCATGCTCTCCTAGTGACCAGTGTCCGCTACAGGTAGGTGCGATCCTGGCTATGTCTTACCTGCGTCTGCATATCAGATCAAGTGCTTGGAATTATTATAGGTGGGCCAAATCTTTTTACTGTTTGATTTGCTAAGAAGAATTGAGAGAATATTGCCCTTCTAATAACTCTAAGCGGAATGTTGACTCTTTCGGCAAGTGAGGTATTCAAGGCTGATCCTTGCCTGACCAGCTCGTCCGGCCGTTCATTCCTATCGATGCCACAATGACCCGGAACCCAGATAAGAGTAACATTGTGCTTAATATTGAGGCTAGATAGTTGATTCCGGCATTGCTGGACCAATTTGGAGTAAGGTGTACTAGAATTAATGGCTTTAACAGCCGCCTGATTGTCTGTGATAATATCCGTATTCCGGTTCTGGTTTGGATCTTGTTTGAGTACTTTGCATGCTCCCTGATAGCCATCAGTTATTCAGCTTGAAAAACATCAACAAAGTCGGGTAGGTACCGTAAGTGACCTAAATATATCCAAAGTCATAGAGAAGGTTTCTGAACCAACACCACGCTACATCTTTGAGCCATCACTAAAGATAGTTGGGTCGAAGTCTTTCGTCATGACGTCAGCATCCCAGTCCTTTCTTGATAGAAACATAACCTTAAAGTCTTTACTGATGCCCATTTTAGGGGTGCAGTAGTCAGTGGGAATCGAAGAGATCTCTATTGGAAGTAACTCCTTTATATTGCTGTAGTCATAAAGTTTGGCAATTCAAGAGTTCGATTCCATTAGTCTTAATTCACTGGAAGATACTAGATATTTAATACGTGAATCAAGTTGTTAAAGGTACAGCAAAATGATTAGGGCATCAGTTGGGCAAGATCTTAGAGCTCCTGGGGGGCCAATGCTAGCAGTTCCTTGTACCTTTTTTTTATTTATCGATTTTATATGCTTTGGTATGATCGGACCACCATACAATCGAACCATACGTGAGCATCGGTCGAACCACGTCTGTGTATGTCCACAATCATTTTAGATTGAAGACACCACTTTTAACAAAAGGTTTTACAACAAGGCTTCTTAACCCTTTCTTCAATATTCAGTTTCCAGTTCAATTTAGAGTTTAGAATAACACCTAGATATTTTGCACTGGAAGAGTAGTTTCTAATCCAAAAATTGATACCATTTCCGATAAGTGAGCCTGTTGACAAACTTTACAATTTGGCTTACAGCTAATAAGGTACTACATATGTATGAAAATTAACATTTGTTGGCTCCTGGGGGGTCTAACTATATACAGTGACTTAAGTTTAATTATTTTTATATAAAATTTACATAACGAAAAAAATAGAATTTAAAAGGTCGGTTGGCTGTATTGTCCTCAGGGTGTTCATTCCCTGTTGTCAGTGGTGATTTTTGTGGGTTGTGGGCAGGGATGGCGTTTAGCCGCGGCGGTAGGCTGACCCAATGTCAGCGTAGAAAGAGACTTCTTCCTAGTTGTCCATGATTACGTTGTCATCCAGAGTTCCCATTACACTGAGGTACCTCGGTTCGGGATGTCGTTGTTCTGTGGTCATCCTTCTCATAAGCTGATTCGGGTGGTCGATGATGTTCCCCATTGATTTCTTCGTTGAATTAACTAGATATTTGTCCAGTGGGATTAAATTCGCTCCTGTGTAGACTGTAGAGATGCTCGTTCCTGTAGTGTTTCTGTCGTTGACGGTCAAAGTAGAGCCCAGTGCAGATCCTTAGTATCTTCCTTTCGAATAGTTGAAGTTCCTTCATAGCTGTCTTCGAGGTGGAAACCCATACTGGGAAGGAAAAGCTGATCACTGGTCGCAGGAGCTGCTTGTAGATTAATATCTTTATCGGTTGGCTAAGTCCTGATCTTCTTTTCAGCAATGGGTGTAGACGGCTGAAGGCCCAGCTGACCTTTCTCAGAACATTTTTTGAGTGCAGGTTAAACCTTAGCAACTCGTTGAAGTGCACTCCTAGGTACTTGACACTTGGCTTTGCAACTATGGTGGATCCGTCAGGGAGTCCCTGGACCAGATTTCTGCAAATTTTTGCGGTGGAAATGCCTCTACCAGTTGAAGGTCTCCTGAAGCAGACAAGTTCTGATTTGGAAGTGTTGATTCGGATGCCTCATTTCTGGTAGAATTGGAAGAGTCTGTTAATGTGGGTTTCTACTTTTTGGACAGCGATTAGTGGTGACATTGATGTGGCGTAGGTGAGCGAGTCATCAGCATACAGAAGGTTCTCGCATCCAATTGGTGAAGGTTGGTCTGAGATCATCAAGTTGTAAAGGAGTTTTGAGTCTTGGGTGACTCCAGCTCTGAAAGTCTTCATGTTTGACTTGCAGCTATCTACTTGAACGAAAAGTTTCCTGAAAGATAGGAAAGAAAAGAGAATTTTTATTAATGGCGGAGGTACTTGCATAAGATGAAGTTTGTGGATTAGGCCGTCTATCCACACGCTATCGAGCGCTTTCTCGACGTCCAGAAAGCATCCGACGGTGACACGATTACTGTTGAGGGCTGTGGTGATATCGTGTTGGAATTTTACCAGTGGATGCAAGGTTGAGTGTTTTTCTCGGAAGGCGAATTGCATGTAAGGGATGATTGAATTTTCATAGCAGAATTTCTTCAGTCTTCGTAAGATTAAAAGATTGATTCGTCCAGTAATTTGCTGATGTTGTTGATAAGTGATATTTTCCTGTAGTAGGAAACTAAGTTGGAGGCACCTTTCTTCGGAATTGGCACAATCTTCGCTGTTTTCCACTTCTGGGGGCAGTAACAGTTGTTGATGCAGTTGTTTAAAATGATTGTGAGGAAAATTATTACCGCCTGTGGCAGCCTTTTCAGGATGTAGTAGGAGACACCATCTGGTCCAGCAGACTTTTTTGGCTTAGAATTGCCGATGATTTCTACAACCTCCTTCAGATTGCATAAATGTGGAATATCGGTGGGATCATTTGCTGGATTGATGATATTAAAATTTATTTTATCGGGATTTGGTTGCAGTGTTTGTTGAACTGTTGCCTCAACTTCTTGTAAGAAAGTTGGGTCAGTAGGTGGGTTCGGTGTGAAGTTTCCTTCGAAGTAGTCGGCGAACGCTTCCACCTTGTCTTGGGCCGAGGTAGCTTCAGTATCATTGCTGATGATGGTTTCCGGTATTTGTGGCTGTTTTCCAATGATTCTATTGATGTTTTTGAAAGCATCTAGTCCTGGCTTGAAACTTTATAAAATGCATTGGGAATATCAAGGGCAATTATCTCGAAAATAAAACAAACATCTGTTTCAGATCACCAGTGGAACGATTGCTGTGAAAGTCGTAATGCCGGTGGTTTAGAAGCTTTCGATCTTCGTGATATCCCTTGAGCTGATGATTTATCAGTTTTTCCATGACCTACGAAAGAAGGGGCGTAAGTGCAATTAGTCGGTGCGAGTAGAGGATGGATGGATATTTGGTCGGATTCCTTAGTACTGCACAATATCCAAGAAAATGCATATCATATTTATCATCTCATGTATTACGCAGGCTGCAACGGCCCGGAAGGTCTTCGCGATGCATCCAGTTTAACTTGAGCAGTGCTCTTGGCGTTTGTATTAAGATCGATATTTGTGCAATATTGAAGCTAATTTACGTAGTCAACTTCTCGGTGATTAAGATTTTTATACAATGGGCGCGAACTTCAGTTTTTAGCTTGGTGATGTTTACCATTTGTATTGTCAGTATTCGCTCGAATCTGATGTTAGGTATATCTATTGGCTATGTTTTCGTAGTCCTTGAAAAAGTGGGTTTTTGTCTTTATTGCTGTTTTTGCAACAACTTGCGTAAGCCTTGTAGCATCTTCTTCGTTTAACACTTTTATAATAAAGTTCATGCAGAGTTGGGAAGTAAATATAAAAGAGAGTTTTATGCCGCTCTCTATTTGTAGCATGTACCTAATTGGGTGTGGTTGATGGAAGCCGGAATAAATTTTTAAAGAAGATAATCAACAGTTTTGTGACTTCTTCATAATATTTTGCTCCTCAAACCTGAGCTCCGTAGCACATTATTGATCGCTTACAGCTTCGAACAACTTAATATTTGCTGGTATTGCAAGTTACAACCTTCGAATTCGTCATGAAGTTGCTTCCGAACTTTTTGTTCTTTTATTCCGAGATGTCCATAGGTCCGTACGATCTCTAATTCCTCTCCATAATATTTAAATTTTACGTTCCTTGCAAGATGACCTGTTCCTTTTCTGAAGATTAGGACTTTCGGTTTGTGAGTGTTTATTTCCAAACTGTTAAGATGGCAATATATTTCTAGCTTATTGATGATCAGTTTTAATGAACTTGGGATTCTGCTAGAATGTTTTTATACGCATTCCTTCTATCATGACTCCAGCAGGTAGAATTCCAGAGATGTCGTTTAGAAATAAGTTCAGCACAAATCCTTGCCTTACTCAAGCTGTTATTGCAAGCGGTTCTGAAAGATCATTACCGTTCCATATCTTGGAAGGATTCATTTCTTTCGTATATCCTTTTGAGAGTTTTAAAAAATGATGACGAGACTCCGATTTGCGATGGCTTAAAGAAACGTCAATTTCTGTTTACTTTATCAAATGCACCTCGGAAATCGATAAAAAATGCTCAATGTTTTTTGCACTGATTCAAGTATACGAGTAGTTCACAGCGATGTTTGTTTGTTAGGTTCAAAATTTAATCCACTGTGAAAACCCTTCTCTAAATTCTTCCTGAAACTGACTCTGTTTCTTGTTTTCCTTTACGTATTTTCTTAGCCCAGTGAAATTTTTAGTTATTGTGTTCAAAAACAATTTGCTTCTATATGGATCACGTTTTTTTAAAAATGGGAAGATGATAGACTTTTAGAACTCCTCCGCTACCTCTTTTTTTGCCATAGATATAGTTAAACGCGTTTAAAAGATTTTCGAGGAAGCTAGTCGACGCATTTTGTAAAAATTAATAGGGAATATTCTTTCTTCACCCGGGGCTTTATTCTGTTTTATTTTAAGCAAAACCCAAAAAAATCTCTTCTACACTCTTCTAAACCCAACAGAAAAAGGTTTGTTAGTTTATTTGTCAAAATATTGTCTTATTTGCGGTTGATTTCCTAATATCTCGTTAATAGATCGCACAGTTTTCCTGCAATTTTGGAAAAATTTACTTCCAAATAATATAAATAATGTTCCTTTCCAAAATTTACAAAAATAAAAAATCTGAGAAAAAACCATAAACCTTTGACTTCTTCACACTTTTCTGTAACAATGGTAACATTATTGCCTTGAACCCTGAGACCAAGTTCATACGGCCCAGTCGTGAATATTTTTCGGTGATTTGCCTTAAATTCTATAACAACTTTTTAAAAGCAGCCACCCACACTCACACTTAAAGTGTGTAATATTTTGACTCTTCAAAATAAAAGACAAATCCTAAGAGTGAGTGAGGCAAATAAAAAAGGGTTGAAAACTATAACTGCTAACTGCATCCGATATAGGATGTAGCGATATACCTACATTTATAACCAGAGCGGAGCGGAGGTGCAAAACTAAAATTCCATAAATTAAAGCTAAAGAAATAAAACTTTTCTCCTGCATATAAATCACAGATCTTCAACATAAATTTATGGCTGCCTTTTGCGTGTATGGAATGGGTAACAATCTCTGTATAGTCGACTTACCTACCCCCACCCATACAAAAAGGGGTTATATTTTTCACCGTTAAGGAATGTGTACAATGCTTACAACTGGGGTTAAAATCCACCCCCATAATATGCCAACATGCAGTAAAGTTTTTTACAGCAAAATGCTCTGCGATCTTATATGTATGTTATTTCGATTGCATATCGATGTGCAGATATACTCCTGTATGGAGTATCCTTGCTAAATTGCACAGAGTGTGTGTGTGTTCCAGATATTCCCTTATCCATACATACCTACTATGTAGTACAATGCTAAAGAAAGTTACTTTCGAAAAGTAACTAAAGTTCGTGTATAAGGTTATTTATTAACGACATGATTGTGATGGAATATGGGGGCAGAAGGGGGGTGTGCTAAAAATCAAATGGGGAAATGGAAAATGTTGCAAATTTATCATGGAAACATATTTTGTATGGAGTTTCTTTGTTATTCCTCAGAGGAGCTGAGGAAATTCAAAGTAAAATAATTTTAAGAAATTGCATAGAATAATAATAAAGGTTTTTTTTTGTATTAATGATGGCGGGTAGATGTTGAAATGGAATAAAACAACCTGTGTGTGAGGTATTAAAAAAATACTTTTTTTTAATTTGAAAGGCACATGAATGTGCCATTTTGTATGGAATATGATAACGTTCTAATGCCCACTTCGGCTTCTTACGGTGGAATAGATTCGATTGATCATTCGTTGATTGTGATTTATTCGCAAGGGCCTGCGACATCAGGAAACCCCAGAAGAAAAAGTCTAGATTATCGAAAATAGGCCTTGCCTATGATGATCTTTAAGCTCCTGGGTCAGTTGGATATTGTACGGGCATATATGGCAAAGTCCCATTGCATAGTTGAAATCTGCGAAAGGCCGAGTTCTTGTACACGGCAATGAATCGACTGGCCCGGGTTTTGCTGTACACTTTCACAGACCCCTATTTTTTTCTCTTTCGATCTTGCGTTCCTTTGACAAACTAATGTTGGCTGATTCACTACCGGTCGTCTCAAGTTTGGTAACAAACGTTGAAGAGTCGACTGTAAAGGGCTATCATGTCTACTGTCGAGCAACGTTTGCACTAACGAACGCTGATTTTCATAATTAAGTTTTACTATTTGTATGTCCTTTTCAATCGGGTTGGGTACGAGATCCCGCTTTTTATAATCCCGTTTTTTAAAATCCCATTTTTATAATCCCGTTTTTTTAATCCTTTTTCTTATAATCCTCTTTCTTATAATCCCGCTTTTTTATAATCCTATGCTTCTTATAATCCCGCTTTTTAAAATCCCGATTTCGAAAACACGTCTCTTATAATCCCGTTTTTTATAATGCCTTTTCTTATTACAACATATAAACAGTGAGGTACCCCCCTACACCCCCCCTGCTTGGACACACTATAGGATTTATGGTATGCAAAGTTTTTTTAGCATTCAAAGAATATGGAAAATAACCAACATAAAATTAATAAGTTTTAGCTACGTATTCTAAATAAAATGCACGACTGGGTCGCACGAACTTGCTCCTATGTAATCGACTAGGAATTTTAAAAACGAATGTTATTAGAGAAAACTGTTCATAAGGATACAATTAATTTTTAAATTCTTTTAGTATTAAGAGAAAAAAACAGAATGCTATCCAACTATGAATTTATGCAAGAACAAAAATTATAAGTCGTTGTAGTGGTTTCTTAAAAAAAAGCTTTTATGTACAAACTTTTTAAGAAAAAATTTAGGTACGCCAACCTTAAGTTTTTATTATTGTTCGAATAATAATAAATAAATTTACGAAAAGAAATATTAACCCGTTTCGGAGATATCAAATTTTCAAAAAAAGAAAAAATAGATTTTTTTTTTCAAAAATTCAAAAAATATTTATTTTAAAGTTTTGAAATGTAATGTGTTTTAGACTTTTTAGAAGCTTCTCTATACAAATTTTCATTAAGATCCGTTATGTGGATAATGAGAAATTCAAAATTCGAAAAAATGGTTCTATGGTAGGTACAAGCTGTAATATCTTAATTTCAAAATTTTTTTTATTAAATCAAAGATCGTAAAAATTAATTGAAAGAAAAAAAATTTTATGAAAATTCTAGGTGCCGTTTTCGAGAAAAATACGATTTTTGAAAACCATTTTTTTAAATTTTTTAGCATTTGTATGGTAGGTACCTTTATTTTTAGGTAAAATAAAAAAATTTGTTTCACATTTTGTAGATCATATTGAGAAACTTTTATTTATCAAGTTTAAAAAAACTCTAGCATGGGGTTTTCGAAATATTGAGTTTTGAAAAAAAAATTTTGAAGTTTTTTTTAAAAATCCAACCAATACCTAGCTTTAATTAAATGAAATTTTTCTGTATTTTTATTTTTGAAAACTGTCTAACAGTTTTTGAGAAAAAAAAATGTTTATAAAATTTCGAAAACAAATCGTATGGCAGGTGCCGTTATTTTTGGTCTTAAAAAAAAAAAAGAAAAAAACGTGTGGGGGTAAAAAATCAAAACCCATATCTACCAAGTTTAAAGAAAATCGCCCGAGTCGTTTAGGCTGTAGTCGCAGCGACAGACAGACAGACAGACAGACAGAATTTCCAGACCCACTTTTTTAGTCTTCGCTATCATCGTAATGTCAACTTTGATCAAAATCTCGAGTTCAATTTTGTTTACGAATGCATAACTTGCCTTATAGTACCTATAAGTCGCAAGTAAAAACGGAATAAGCGGTATAAGACGGGATTTTAAAAATCGATTTTATAATAGAACGGGATTTTGAATAAACGGGATTTTAAAAAGCGATATTTTAAAAAAAACGGTGTTATAGAGGACGGTATTTTAAAACTTTTTTTGCGGGATTTTTGAAAAACGGGATTATAAAAAGAGGGATTCCGTTACGCTCCCGCCATGGTAGTTTGACATTAGTAACTGAATAATAAACAACAGATTTCACCAAAACAACATGGTCGCCAAAATCTTACCGTGCCAATTGAAAATCCTTTATCACATCTCAAAACAACATCTTCTTAGTTGAAACAATCTTCCGTTGTGAAAGGTTCAAAAATGTACAAAGCGCACCCTTCTTTCCCGTTATCTTTTTTGTATTTGATTTTATAATACTTAAAAACCATAAGAAGTATATTGCCAATGGCTGCCATTATTTTTAAAATTTTCGTTCAAACAGTTAACAGTTTGTCAAATTTTGATAATTTTTTTCCTGTTTCGGTAAATTCTTAATGAGTCTTAAAATAACTCATTGACTGTTTTTGAGATATCAAATTTGCAAAAAAACATGCTTTTCAAAAAAAAAAAAAAAAAACAAATCCAAAAAATATTTTTTTTTAAGGTACGAGTACGGTCTAGAACGCAAAAAAACGCACGATTTTGGGGAATTTGGGAAAGTTTATTAGGTAATAACATATTTTTTTTTAAATAATGAATTTCGGCCGAATTATAGAGGGCGCCAACGTCGACTCATCACAAAATACATTGTCCCATTGCGGACAGTTAATCTCAGAATTGGCTGGACTGAAAAAAAAAACAAAGTAGGTTATTTAAAGGAAGGTTTCTAACGAGACAATTTACCACAATTTAAAAAATCAAAAAAAAAAATGTCAAGCTTTGAAAAAAAAATGTTTGCAATTTTTTTGGCCATTTTTGGGTCACCATTTTTTTTGTTTATAACTTTTTGGTCAAATTGTGGTAAATTGTCTTAGAAAACATAAAAACAATGAAGTTACGACAAGTTTTTTGAAAATTGGTTCAGTAGATCTGGAAATTAACTGTCCGCAATGGGACAGTGTGTTTTTTGATGAGTCGACGTTGGCGCCCTCTATAATTCGGCCAAAATTCAAAAATTAAGCCAACCAAAACTTTTTTTGTACTCTTGACGAATGTATTAATTATTTAAAAAAAAAATTATGTTATTACCTAATAAAGTTTCCGAAAAAAAAATTCCCAAAAATCGTGCGTTTTTTTGGCGTTATAGACCGTACTAGTACCTTAAGTTTTGATAAGCAATTAGGAGTAAGGCAGGGATGTTCTTGAAGCCGTAAACTTTTCTAACCTTTCTTTGACGACATCTTTGACTATTTACCAGGAGGTGTTGTATATGCTGAAACTTGTGTTTTGTTTGCGACTGACGTTGTATTTCAAGCCTGCACAACACAATCTTAACAGCTCATGATGAATAGATTGCGTGACTACTGTTGTTTGTGGAATCTTGAAGTAAATCCTTAAAAGTTCAAAATCATGATTTTCAAAAAAGGTGGTAGAGGACGTTGAAGAAGTCAAAAATGGAGATTCAATGGTGCTGATGTCGATGTGGTGAAAAGCTATAAGTACCTTTGTATTCATCTTATCTAAGAACGGAAAGGGAAGCTTTCCCAGACAAAGACAGCTCTACCCCTCAGTTATGAAATAAGACATCTTTCATAAAGCCAATACCTACATAAAAAGGGCCGAAAGTCTGAAGTTACAAACTATCGTCCATATACATATTTCCAAATTTTTGAAAGAATTTTGTACCAAATTTTAAGTTTTCGTTGTAAGTCTCTTATTTTCCCTAGATAGCATGGTTTTGCCAAAAATAGGTCAATAAAGACTAATCACGTTGAATTCGTTTCCTTTAGCCTCTCAGTCTTCGTGAATGGAAAAGAAGTCGATATTGTCCCAACCGATTTCAGTAAGGCATATGACAAAATTTTACATGAGCTTTATTCTATAAAATTTTTCCATCTTTGGGCTTGAACCTTAGTTACTTTCTCAGATACCTCCGGTAGCCCACAAAGCAGCCACTTAAAGCGTCACCTTTTTATTTTCACTTTTAACGATTTTGAAATGATCATCAAATATTCACATATCTCACTCTACGCCGAGGACACCAAGTTTTTTAAGACCATTTCTTCTATACTCTTCTACAACTTTATATCGGCTACCTAGTGCCTGAAAATTGCTTAGAACTAAATATTTCCAAATGTAATTCAATCAATTTTTCACAAATCAAATCAATTTATGTGATAGAGAGCACTCTCTTCACTATAGACTTTGTGAAACGATGGTTCAAAGAATTCTCTGACTACTACGTGCCCTAATGTTAAAAATATGTGCAAATACGCGGTGTCTATACCTCTGTTAACTATTTACAACCTGTCATTGTCATGCACATTATTTTTGGATATATGGAAATCTTCGTTTTTTATCCGAATTTTTAAATCAGACTCAAAAAACAATGTTGAAAATTGTATACGAATTCCCAAGTTATCGGCAGGTGTTCTTGAAGCCATCTTCGTCCATTGCTTTTTTTATATTAATTGATGATATTGTGAGCTTTATTAATTTCAGCATTGATGCCTCATTTAGCATTATATGATGATCTTAAGATTTTTCTTAAATATCGGTGATGACTCCTTCAAGCTTCAAATGGATCTTGATAACATATGTATCTCTCCAGTCTTGTCTAAAATAAAAAAAAGAGTATAGGTAGATGAAATAAATAAATAAATTAATTTTAACATTAATCGACTCTAACCTCAGTTAACCCTGCCTAAGACTCTTAACGTCTTCTTAAGCTAGGAACGCATGCGATTTTTTGTCGAGGCGATTAAAAAGTCGTAGTCGCTACAAGTTTTTTTTGTGATTTTTTTGCGTGCGATTATTTAATCGCACAAAATAAAACACACTACTTTTTATGTAAGTACACGCATTTCCTACATATTATAAGTAGCGACAGAAAAATCGCTTGAAAAAATGGTACTTGTTTCATTTTTATAATCGCTACGGTTTTTAAGTCGCATGTGCGTGCATTTACATTTAACGCCATGTGTCTTATTTAACAACAATTTCTTGTTCCGACTACGATTTTTAAGTCGCAGTAATTTAAATCGCAATTCATTTGACTACATTTGATGCATTTTAACTTACGACAATCGCATCGCGTAAAAAAATTAAGCAAATTGCGACCTTTAAATCGTCACGATTTGTTGATATCAAAGTGCGTTCATTCTCATTTAAACTCATGTGGTCTATTTTAGCGACTAAAAAACCGCACGATTGAAATCGCAAGTGCTTTCCTCAGCCTTACCCACACCAAAATTTAGATAAACGAGGTTTTAAAAAACTGTTTTTTATTGACGCTTATCGTCGTGCGAAATCCACCCTCTGCTCACATGATTACGGCACGATTTCGTCAACAAGGAGCTGTTGTTGATCTTCCTCGAACTGGAAGACCTCGCACTGCCCGAGAGTACAGTAACATCGACATGAAGTCGCTCTGGCCAACTTGGTATGTTCATGTTCCGTAGTACTAAGAACCGAATTGCAGCTGTTTTCATACAAATTCCAATATGGCCAAGAATTAAAACCGGAGATCCTCAAGAACGTGTTGCTTACGAAGTTCGTTTACAAGAAATGGCAAGGCAGCAAAATGATTTTATTCATCATCTCATAATGACTGATGAAGCTAATTTCCACAAAATTGCCATATATCCATCCGCTGGAATTGCATTCACTTAAGTGCTCTGTCTGGCGTGGTGTAACTTAAAAAAAAAAATTATTGGACCATTCTTCTTTGAAGACGATATGCCGCCAATACTGGAACCATAAATGGTGAAAGGTATCTGGCTATAATCGAAATTTTTTTTGAGGCCAGCGACTGCTGATAGTCCTGAGATATGGTTTCAAAAGGATAGAGCTACTGCACACACTGCTCCCGCTACTTAAGGGAAATTTTCGGCGACCGAATATTTTACAAAAATTCAGGATTAATTTGGCATCTACGTTCTCCGGATTTGACTTCACCAGACTTGTTTCTGTAAGGTCATTTGAAGGGTAAAGTGTACGTAATAAATAAGGAAGGACAACATTCGTGCTGAAATACAGGCACTGAGCCCAGATGTCCTACAAAGTGTTATGGGAAACGCTCTAAAAAAAGCCCGTCTCTGCGTAAACATGGAGCTGGTGCTCATTTGAGAGACATTATATTTCATACTTAGTCCAAAAAAAATCTCCATATATCATACTTTGTGATTCGAAAACAAACTATTATTAATAACGAGTGATTTTTTATGAGCTAACGGAAATTAAAAAAAAAGCATAAAATTCAGAATATGCATGAAGTCTTTATTTGAATCGATAGTGCGGTCGATGCAATTTAATATTTGAAGATTATTTCATGCAAATGTTGGCCGCGGCTGCGCCTTAAATGGTCCATCCGCTTAGTTGGCATACTCTTTCTAACATTTCGGCCGGTATCTCCCGAACAAATGCTTCAATGTTGGCTTCCAGTGTGTCAATCGAAGCGGGCTTATCACTATAGAATAGGCATGAGCCTTAACAAAGCCCCACAAAAAATAATCTAGAGGCGTTAAATCGCACGATCTAAGCGGCCAATTGACCGGCCCCAAACGTTAAATAAACTGTTCACCGAACTCGCCTCTCAATTGGTCCATTGTTACGCGTGCTGTGTGGCATGTGGCACCGTCTTGTTAAAACCACTTGCCATGCACGTCAAGCTCTTCCACTTTTGCGTAAAAAAACGTTTTTCATCATCGCACGGTAGCGCTCACCATTCACAGTAACGTTGCGATTCGCATCATCTTTGAAAAAATACGGCCCAATGATTACGCCAGCCTAAAATCCCCACAAAACAGTGACTTTTTCTGGATGCATTGGTAGCTCTTGCAATGCTTCTGGCTGCTCTTCACTCCAAATACAGCAGTTTTGCGTGTTCACGTATCCATTCAACCAGAAATAAGCTTCGTCGCTGAACACAATTTTTCGATAAAAAAGTGGATCTTCGGCCAACTTTTGAAAAGCCCATTCATCCAAAATTCGGCGTTGTGGTACGTCGTTCGGCTTCAATTCTTGCATCAGCTGTATTTTGAAAGGCTTCACTCCTACATAAATCCTTTCGCAAAATTTTCCACGTAGTGGAGTAACAGAGGCCCAATCGCTGCGAACGGCGCCGAATCGATAATTCACGGTCATCACTCACACAGAAGTGTCGTGTATTTAACGTGGATACCTAGCTATTACGCCTTGACCCCACGAGTGGCCTACCACCATAGGAGCCAGATTTAGTCCTAGCCATTAACCCCTCCGTAGCAAGCTACTTCGGTAACAAAGTTGCGATATGTTGCAGCATATGCACACCTCTTGTTTAAAGTCGAGACCTACCAACGCCTCTTGAACCCAAGAAAAGAATCCTGAATCCCATTCGTTTCCGCATTTGGAGTAAACCACGCCACCACGATCTCCCACTAGGGGGCCGACCTCAAGATAGCAGGAAAAAGAGAACTGACACACCCGAAGATGTGCACTATTGCCCTCAAATTCCCGGGCAATATCACCCGTGGTACCAGTATAAGGCTACCGGTGGAGCCTCGCCACGTCATCAAATCCCCCTAGGCGACTGCGGTAAAGAGGACAAAGCCTAATTCCTACTCAACCAAGGGTTATGGATATGAATCAGTCACTTCCAGATAGGTTACTGCAAAACCCTGGGCCTAGCAACCCTAGGATACACATATTGAGAAGTAAGTTGAGGGCGGTCAACGAACAACTCATGCATATCCTAGTCTTTAGTTCCCCTTTTACGGTTCACACGGGTGACGCCCCGGTCTTTAGCCACCAGTTGGTGAACAAGGAGAGACGCTCCTGTCTTCTGATCCCCTTTTACGGTTCACACGGGTGACGCCCCGGTCTTTGTTCTGAAGAACTCTGGACGACGGTCCACTTCACGCTATCAACGTAGGACGCCAGGTACAAGTACCCGGAACCCCCAAGTCTCTGACACCTCTTGTCTATGAAAACACTCCTCGTCACACGTCCTTGTCTTTTTGAAGAACTCCAGCTGGTTACGATCAGCCGAAGAACTTCGCCACATCTGATGCATCCAACCAATCATTATCCATGCACTAACCACCGGAACCACCATCAAAATCACTTACCACACGATCGCTTGGGAATTACGCATGGTACACCCTGGAGACATGCCACCAAGCCTCATGTATATAGTAAGCAACCTTCGACAGTATTCCAGCAGCAGCACACTTCAAACAACCAGTTAGACACATCGGACACACTCTGACACCTCTTGTACTAATATGACACATGGTTACATTATCAGAACACCCTCACATAATTTTATAATAATATTAAACACCCTATGATAATGAAGAAAGATACAAAGTATCTTTCCATATACCAAATGTAGCTCACACAATGATTCATAATTTCATTGACGATATCCGATATTATAAACATAAACTTACCAAATGTAATGCTTACACAATAATTCATAATTTATGATTTCATCTCATAGCGAATGATGAAATCCGATATTATAAACATAAACTGCATATCAGCAATTTTATTAAACAAAGAGCAGCATATGATCTTCAATCATACTGCTGAGTAGACAAATATAAAGTATAAAAGGGTTTCTTCGATCACTTGAAAGATCAGTTCTAATTAGTAATTCCAACGTATAGCTGAAGATTTCCCCCCACCAGTGGTAAGGGATCTGAAGCTCTTAATAAATTTATATTATTAAAAAACAATCACTAGTGTTTTATTTAATGGTGGTATTCTCACAAGAGAATACAATATATATTATTTTTTATTTACGAAAGGAACCGTAAACAAAACTGGCGCAGTCGGTAGGATCTCGAAAGATCAATGAATCGTACTTATTAAAGTTTTATTCGGGATTTAAAAAATAATCGTCCGTACTAATTGAAATAGTTAAATACCGGTTAAGTGATATAACCAAAAAGGTATAGGACAATAAATTAATAATATTCAGTGAAAAACATAGTGAATACAGATCCGTGAAGGACAATTTCACGAAATCCCATAGAGGGAATGTTGGACTGAAGAAAAAAAAAAAAAAATATAATATATATTGAATGCAACTAGAGGAAATTAAAACTCAAAAGGGAGCAGAGCACCGCAGAAATACTACACACAAAGTGAAATAAAAAAAAAATATAATATATATTCGAGTGAAAATCGAATTTCGAACTAAAATCGAAAAAATACTAATTAGTAGCTCACTCCAACTAAAATGAAGAATTAATTACAAACAAAACTGGGACAGAAGAAAAAGTTTAAACAAAAATATATGTATATAACCTAAATTGAAAAAGTGAAAGAAGGAAGAACAACTTTACGAGGCAGAACTATCCAAGTCGAAAGCCCCAACGTGTAAAAAGAAGGAAGAACAACTTTACGTGGCAAAAATAATAATCCAAGTCGAAAGCCCCAACGAGATCGAATAATTAAATGAGGAAATATAATCCATATAGGATTCCACCAGCATTAAAACCCGACGAAAAGGAAATCAAATCAACAGATCCAGTAGCAGCAGATCAACAAAACAGTGAACCAGTATTAAGATTAGAAAATCAGGTAAAAATGGCTTCAATCAACCTTGACCCCCTAAAATTATTAAAAAATTTACCAACCTATAATGGGAGAAATTGTAATTTAATTATATTTATTAAAAAAGCAGAATTTGTAATAAATTCATGTAGTTTGTATAACGAAGGTTCACAAGAATTTATAGTGAGTGAAATAAAATCAAAAATAACAGATTTCGCCCTAGAGGTAGTATTAAGGAGTGGCGACCCTAATAATTGGCAAGACATAAAAAATATTCTAGTAAAGAATTTTGGTGAGAAAGAATCTTTTCTAAAATTAAAAGAACTAGCAGATAAAGTTTATTCAAAAAACATTTCTCAACTATATAATACATTCTCAGAAATCCTCTGTAGACTAAATAATAAATATTATTTATCTGAAAATAAACCGGAAGAATACAATCCTTTCAATAATGAAGCGTCATTATTATCTAAATTTTGTGAAAGAATACCCCCGAACGCAAGTTCAATAATAATCAATCATAACATAACAACCCTTAGCGAAGCATTCTATAAATTAGAATCTTGTCATTGGACAAAAGAAGATATTCATAATAGGAACGATAGAAACATTAAAAATAATGAGTACAAAAATAATTTGAATAACAATAATAATTTTAATAATAATTATAAACCTAATAATTTTAATCCAAACTATAGAAACGATAGAAATTACAAAAATGATTTTAAAAATTTTAATTATAGGAATAATAACAAGAGAAATTTTAACAACAATAGTAAACACTTAAATAGAAATAATAACCAAAATCAAAACGAACAGTATTATAGGCAACCGAACAGAAGTGGTAATTTTTCCAATCAAAATCATAATACATTTGTTAGGCAAAGAAATATTCCAGAACCAATGGAAGTGGATCATTTAACCCAAAATACATCAAATTTTCAAATACATGCCTCAGCAGACCATTACCCTGTATAGATGTCCATATTTTAAATAAAAAGCTTAAATTATTAGTAGACACAGGAGCTGCAACTTCTATTTTGAAAGAAAATATATTTCCAAAACATTTTGAAACTAAACTAGATAAACCACATACCATTAAAACATTATTTAGAGATAATTTAATACGTACAAAAATAATTTTGCCATTACCAAGTGAATTTAATAAAAAAGAATCGACCATGGAATTTTTAATTACTCCAATTACGAATAGTACATTCGACGGAATTTTAGGAAACAATATACTTATACCATTACAAGCCGAATTATCATACTATACTCATACTGTAAAAATTAATAATATAGAAATACCATTACTATCAAAACCCAAGGATGATTATCCTCTAGAAAATTATATTCTAGAGTTATCAAATACACAAATAAACTTATGTAGAATTGATGAAAATGAAAATTTAATAAATAAATTAATTAAACCTTATATGAACGCGGAAGAAAAGAAAGCACTAATTCAAATACTCAAGAATAATAAGAAATTATTTTATAAGGAAGGAGATATTTTAACTAATGTTAAAGAAGTTACTCATAAAATTGAAACGAAAAATAATAAACCGATATATACACGATTGTATAGATACCCAGAAATACACAAAAATGAAGTAGAAAACCAAATAATTGAAATGTTAGATCAAGGTATAATAAAAGAAAGTAGTAGCCCATATAATGCACCTATCTGGGTTGTACCCAAAAAGATAGATAGTTCAGGAATCAAGAAATGGCGTATTGTCATAGATTATAGAAAACTTAACGAAATAACCGTGGAAGACAAGTTTCCTATTCCAAATATTGACGAAATATTCAGTAAATTGGGGAGAGCCCAATATTTTACTACTCTTGACTTAGCGAAAGGCTTTCATCAGATATTGGTGAACCCTGAAGACAGGCATAAAACTGCTTTTTCAACAGCTAATAATCATTACGAATTTAATCGGATGCCATTCGGATTAAAAAATGCCCCCGCTACTTTTCAGCGAATGATAAATCACGTATTAGAAGGACTTGTAGGAAAAATATGTGTTGTCTATTTAGACGACATCCTTATATTTAGCACATCATTAGAAGAACATATTTCTTCAATAAATAAAGTATTTCAGAAACTCAAGGAAAATAATTTAAAAATACAAATAGATAAATGCAAATTTTTTAGCAAAGAAACAGAATACTTAGGTCATGTTATTACTACAAATGGAATAAAGCCAAATCCAGATAAAATAAAAGCTATCGAAAAAATACCCATTCCATGCACAACTAAACAAATAAAATCGTTTTTAGGACTAACAGGTTATTATAGGAAATTTATAAGAGATTATTCAAAGGTAGCAGTGCCTATGACAAAATACCTGAAAAAAGGAACAAAGATAAATATTAAAGACCCAGAATATATTACGGCTTTTGAAGAACTGAAATTACTCATATCTAGTGACCCTGTTTTAAAATATCCTGATTACACTAAAGAATTCGTGTTAACAACAGATGCATCAAATTATGCAATTGGGTCTGTCCTTTCACAATCAAATCATCCATTATGCTATGCATCTCGAACCCTTAACGAACATGAACGTAGATATAGCACTATTGAGAAGGAATTATTAAGTATTGTATGGTCAGTAAAATATTTTCGATCATATCTCTACGGTCGCAAATTTAAAATACGAACCGATCACAGACCTTTAATTTGGTTAAGTAACCTAAAAGAACCAAATTCAAAACTCCAGAGATGGAAAATAAGTTTAAATGAATATGACTTTGATATCGAATATTTAAAAGGAAAAGAAAATCGTGTAGCAGATTACCTTAGTCGACTTGAAATCAATGCAATCAATGCAAATGAAGATACATCGTTAGCCACAAATCATAGTGGTATAGAAGAAAGAAATGATCATATAGGAATTTCAGAATTACCTACAAATATGTTTAAGCATCAAATAGAAGTTATAGAGTCAGAAGATGAAAATAAAAATATAAAATGTATATACCAAGGTGTAAGAAGACTAACTATTAAATCAAAAGATGTAGGCGATTACTTTACTGAAGCATTAAGGGAATTTTTACCCGATCATGGAAAAGTGGCATTATATTGTCCAAGTGATAATTTATTTTGCAAAATTCAGGAAAAATATGTTGAGCTTTACAGCAATCAAAGTAAACTGATATTACTAAGATGCATTACGCTTTTAAAAGATTTAAGTAATACAAATGATGCGTTGAATCTCATTGAAAAGATTCATGAACAATATAATCACCGAGGAATACAAGAAACATATCTTGAGATTAAAAATGAATTCTATTTTCCAAAATTAAGGGAATTAATAAGAAGATACATAAACAATTGTACTGTATGTCAAACAGCGAAACATGATAGAAATCCAGAGAAAATAAAATTTGAAATAAGTAAAACTACACTTAAGCCAAATGAGCTTATACACATGGATATATATATTCCAAGTAAAGATATTTACTTTTTGACAATTATTGACAAATTTACTAAACATTTGACAGCTTTTCCCATAGCTAGTAGAAACGCTCACAAAATAATTGAGCAACTTAAACTTAGAAACTCTATACTAGGCAAACCTGAAGAAATCGTATGCGACAATGAATTTAATAGCCTAGCATTTAAAGAATATTGTAACGAAGAAGGAATTAAGATAAAACTTGTAACTCCAAATCATAAGACAGGAAACTCAGATGTAGAAAGAGTGCATGGTACACTCAATGAACATATAAGAATATATAATGTACAAGAAAAGAAAAAGAACGTATTAAATTTAAAAGAGAAAGTAATAAAAGCAGTTAGTATATATAACTGTACAATCCATTCAACGACATTAAGAAAGCCTATAGATTTTATTCAAAACAAAATTAAGGTAGAAGAGTTAGAAGAAATAGGACGAAAGATTCATAAAGTTAAAGAAGATAATATTAATAAAAGAAATAAAAATAAAATAGATTTTGTTGAACCAGATTTAAATAAAGATTTATACGTAAAAGCAGACGTAGTTAGAACAGCAAAGAAGATAGCTGCAAAATATAAGAAAACAAAAGTAGAAAAAATAAATAACAAATATTATGCTAATCAGAAAAAAATACATAAAAGCTTTTTCAAAAGAAAATATAAATATCAAAATAGCGATAAATAATTTAATCTCTTTACAGGCAATATGAAAGCCATAAATATTTATTTATTCTTCATCATAACCATGGTAAAATCAGAGTTCTTATTACAAGAAATTCGTAACCAAGCAGGATATATTATAATCAAACAAGAGCCAATTGAATTGATTGAAAGATATGACAAAATACTTCACATTATTAATTTAGAAACTTATAACGAAATAATTAAACAAATTGAATTTTCTATAGAAACAGGCTATAATAATTTTAATGACTTAAGATTAAAAAGACTAATGACAGAAGCATTAGGAGATACAAAATCAAAATTACATAGTATACTTCCTTATTCTAGACAAAAGAGAGGAATAATAAACATAGGAGGTAGTGCACTCCATTTTCTTTTTGGAGTTATGGATAATGATGAAAGATTAGAAATTGAGAATCATTTGAAAATAATAGAAGAAAACAATAAAAATGCTATAACAGAATTAAACAAACAGATAGGGATTAATACACAATTCCAAACAGAATTAGAAACTATGGCAGACAGAATAAACAAACATCAATACGTGCTTAGAAATTTCATTAATTCAACAGAAGTAAAACAAGAAAATTTAGCTAAAAGTATATTATCTTTACAAATAAATACCGATATAATGTTGTTAAACAATGAAGTTGAGAAATTACAAGACAATATAGTCTTTTCAAGATTAGGAATTCTAGGAAGAAATATTCTTACAAAAGAAGAAAATAAAAGATTTAATATATCCGTACAAAAACTAGAACATATAGAAAGTAGTTTAGTAACTAGAAATAACAATTTAGTTTTTATTTTAAAAATACCAGTATTTACATATAAATATGAAACCATAATTATTTTACCTGTTCCAAATGAACAAGGACTAGAAATCGAAATATCAAAGTATAATTATATAATTTATAACAAAACATTGTATGAAAATAATGCAATTAAATATGTTAAACATTTAAGAAAAAGTCCAATATGTATACAAAATTTATATGAAACAAAATACGAAAATTGTAAGATTAGATCTAATAAAGATCAAGAATTAATAGAAATAGAAGATGGCCTTATATTAACAAAAAATTTAGTAGAAACAAGTCTAAATGACTATTGTAATAATATTGAATATAAAATTACTAAAAATAACCTAATACATTTTAAAGATTGCAATATCAAAATAAATGCAACTTTGTATTCAAATCAAAAAGAAACTTTCAAGCAAAATATTGTAATTCCATTATATAATACACTAAACTTCACAAAAATAAATGTTACTTTAGAAAATATACATATAAATCAAATCGAAAATTTAAAAGAATTACAAGAATTAAAATATCAAAACAATGTAAAACATATTATATCATATACAAGTATAACAATCATAATTGTTGTAATTGCAATATTATTATTATATTGTAAGCGTAAAGAAACCCAAAAAATTAAAATTGAAAATAGAATTATAGATACTCAGGAGAGCATCAAACTTAAGGAGGGAGGGGTTACATTATCAGAACACCCTCACATAATTTTATAATAATATTAAACACCCTATGATAATGAAGAAAGATACAAAGTATCTTTCCATATACCAAATGTAGCTCACACAATGATTCATAATTTCATTGACGATATCCGATATTATAAACATAAACTTACCAAATGTAATGCTTACACAATAATTCATAATTTATGATTTCATCTCATAGCGAATGATGAAATCCGATATTATAAACATAAACTGCATATCAGCAATTTTATTAAACAAAGAGCAGCATATGATCTTCAATCATACTGCTGAGTAGACAAATATAAAGTATAAAAGGGTTTCTTCGATCACTTGAAAGATCAGTTCTAATTAGTAATTCCAACGTATAGCTGAAGATTTCCCCCCACCAGTGGTAAGGGATCTGAAGCTCTTAATAAATTTATATTATTAAAAAACAATCACTAGTGTTTTATTTAATGGTGGTATTCTCACAAGAGAATACAATATATATTATTTTTTATTTACGAAAGGAACCGTAAACAAAACTACATGTCACACCAGACTCAGTCCCAGTCTCAGTCTCAGTCCCCAGACCACGGATGAGACCTAGGATCCCCAACTGCATGCCCAGTCGAAAACCCACAGTCCCACCCCAACTACCATCAAGATCGAATCAAAAGGTTCTCATTGGTCGCGTATCCCAAAGAGAACCATACCAATTGTACTCAACAAAAACGTCCATTTTTATGGTAGGACTTTCGGACCCCTAGTCATCGCAGCAACTAGAGACCCTCCGGTCCTACCAAACACTACCAATCAAGATCAAATACTACGGGATGCATTAAGATTCCGGCTAGGCAGGTCACCAGAATCCTAACCATCCCATATCGTCTCCAACCCTGACTGTCCCTATCTCCCTGACTCTTGGGTTTTCTTAGTTGCCTAATTCCACCTGCTGAAGCTCAACAGCAGGAGGATATACTTAAGCCCCCCCACCACGACAAGGTGAAACCCGTCGGGGGGGTCATCACTCACACAGCTCGCACTCTACGTAAGCGTGTTGTTGGTTTAATTTCCAACAATGTATTTGGTGCGAAATTTAGTCACAATAGCCCGAATAGCCGCCTCAGTAGGTCGGTCGATTAAACTGACCATAAAATGGAAGAAGTGCGCGATGAATTTTCTTAACAGAGCACGCATTTTGATAATAAAATTCAATAATTTGCAAGCGTTGTTCGCTTGTAAGACGATTCACGGTTAAATTAAAGATCAAACTGAAGATGTTTGACAGTAACACAAAACGTGCGTGAGCTGTCAAAACCAGAGTTACCAGAAAGAAAATAGCTAAAAAATCACCCATGACACAATTAAATCTTTAAAACTTATTATCACTTTAAATTAGGAAGTCACTTTTGACCCACCCTGTATTTTAAAAAATTAACATAAATAGTGCTACTGAAGCTGCACCATACTTTGAGTTCCACTATTTCAAAAATTAAGGTAAGCCTTCCAATTCACTCAGTTTTTAAATTATTTAAAAACCTTCCGCCATACTTAATGTAATGATTTAGTTTGACAATTTTGAAATATTTGAAAGTCTGCCTTACATTTTAAGGCTCCCCTTAACCCTGATGATTCAAAACACAAATACCACAGAATGTTGCTTGTGTGTTCATACCTCTAAGTTCATACCAAATCCAGCATTTTCTATCAAGAACTGTACACGTCATTTCATATCGCCCCCATTGCCGTAATCTTAACGATACATCTTGAGTTCCGAGCGTTCGGTTGTGTCACAATATTATGATAGTAACCATCAATTGTGTGGCTAATTCTGATGCAATATAAAGTAGTATACACGTGCCATCGGAAATGATAACAAATCCAACCTACATTCAGCTACTGCTGAAAGACTCGTGACTACATACAGGAACCGCATTGGAAAACAAAAGAAAGAAAAAAACATCATCACTGAACGTATGCCTTCATAATTCACGTTAGACACAACACGCCCCATAATAATCATTCCAAGGAGAAGAACAACAACAAAAAAGTGTGAACAAGGACCATATCCTTTATTGTCTTGCTCAAAATCACAACTATTGTTATGTAACAACCAACATTTGATTTTGGTGAAAATTAACTTTTGCTGATCCTTGCAAGATAAAAATAACGATATTCACCGCCTGGCAACACCCCCACACGAGCTGATTCCAGGATACCACAAACAAAAACAGAGCTACCCATAATCCCGAAGGATTAAACCAGAAATTGCAATTCATAAATACCAAGGAAAATAAAAAAACAAAATTAAACATCTTCAAAGGATTCACGGCAAAACGTTTGCTTCCAAAGCACAAGGATGAGTCGAGATTACAACAATTTCTGTTGCATGACTCCCTGGATGTCCGGATCCGCGTGTCGGTCGTTGATATTGCAGACAAAAAATACAAAACACAAAACAGGACTCCGACTGCTGCAGGACGAACGAGCAGAGAACATAGGTACTTTGTGCATGCATGGCGTGTGCAACAGGATTAATGGTAAAATTATGCAAAAATCCTTCCATGTTTAGGTGTGTAACAATTTATTATGAGGTGTCAGCTCCTAAATTGCAGATTAGGATAAGTTATGGAAAATTGATTGCAGCGCAGGGATTTTTGCAGTGGATCTCATCCAAAGTGCAGTCATGCTTGATTTTTTTTTGTTTTTCGCCCAAGAGCGAAATTAAAATTCCAAAATCCCGAAACAAAATAAATTGATACAGAACGTACCCATTTAGAATGTTGATATAGTTTTTTTTGTGTCTCTAATTTATATCGAGAGTGTGTGTATAATTATGAACCATTTGTTATCAGAAATATTTGCATAATTAATTCGATAGTTTTTTTTTTTTTTTTTAATTTCTTGTTGATGGAACCATCGTTTAAAAGGCAAAACGTGCCTTTTTCGAAGCAAGTTATATTTTGTGAAATATATTTGTTCGATAAAACATTTCGACACAATGACAATAATTGTGTCAAAAATTAAGTATTCCAGTTTTGCTTTACTAGCTTGCCATACTCGTATATGAAGCTCGAAGGCAAAAGATCCAAAAGCACACAAATTTATTGATATAAGCCAACGCCGAAATATGATATTATTTCTACAAAAAATAAAATAACCAAAAATTTGTTAATTAATTTCAATGTTCTCTGGGGCTTTTTGGGAAGTTATTGTAAATTTATTCAAATTTTTCAATTTGTTTAATATAAATGATTGAAACTGGGGTACCCACGGTATCCATTCGGGCGCATATATGAATATTTTTACGATAACTGCTTTTGGGTTGAAATGTTTTTAATTTTTTTTTTTTTTGCATTTTTTACCAGAGAAGCCTATTTTGTGTTAGATTTTCCTTTCGAAAAACATAAAGATCCATTTAGATAAGCGAAAAAATAAAAACAAATATATTTATGGCTAAATGTTATGAGCTCGATGACGCACGGCGAAGAGGAAATATTATTTTATAATTTTTTTTTTGTTTAATTAAGTCAGATTGCAAGTGACATGGCACACCATGGGAAGGAGTGTGGTTCATAATCGAATTCGATATTTCTTTTAATCGAAAAACTTTGAATCGGAGAAATTAGAAATTCCATAAAATTATGGGAATAAGTTGTCTTTTAGATTTGTCCATGCATAGATATGTCGCTGATAAAAAATCAATATTTTGTAGGGATCGTTAAACTCGTGTCAATTTTAATATAGCCATTGGCATCAAATTTCAGGTTTGCTCTTACTTATCATTTAGGTCATGTGGGTCATAAGTCTGACTCGCTGTGGGTAATGCCGAAAGCGATAGAGAATGACAAAGTTTCCCAAAAGAAAAATTTGTAGAAATTGATGTTTGGAAACCTTGCCCCTCAAACCGGCAACTTTTTAGAGCCTAAGCGAGGATCATACCTTTGACAAAAGATACTAAAGATTGTTAGGGGAGTATTATTTGCCTAGGCACTTTTTCTATCCGTCGGAAAGCTTAAATGAATCGGGACAAAAATAATGGTGTTATAATGATTGGGGCAGAACGCAGAAGGTAACATGGGGAATACGCCACATATTGTTTTAATGTGTTACACGCAAAAAACTACGTAGGGGAAGATGGCCTAAAATGGCCCCCTTGCTAGAAACTGTAGAATCGAACAGAAGTTGGAGGTTTCGGTAACACAATTCTTCAGTTTATCTGGCATCATCGACATATAAGAAATATTAGCAACTTCAAGCTACGAGTATTATGTTGAAATTTTACAGGTCAAACTGTCTCTAGCCATATACGAAAGTAGAACCAATAAAATATTGTAAAAACTTTGTTGCTAAAAAAATCATAAAAGACATTAAATTTTGGTGCAAACAGTAAATGCATATACAGTGGCGACAAAATAAATAGCACACTTCTGTTAAAAATTCTTTCTTGGCCTTTAAACGTAAGTGCATTTTGAAATCCGGTACTGTAAGACCATTTTTGTTGTAGATTTTGAATGTAGAGTATCTGGATTTTGAATACAAAATAACGGGATAAGACTTCTCCCGAAATTATTTTATAAAAAAATCAAATATAAGTCAAATGGTAACAAGTTGCACTGAGGTGAGGACAATTTAAATAGCACATATTGTTTCCACTGCAAATTTAGTACATTTTAACAATTGTTCTTAACTTTTAAAAGCTTAGTGAGAAAGTAATGAGTTTTGATAAGGTTCTTAGTTAAGTTGCTTCAATTTTAATTGCTGAAATTTAGTATGAAAAGTGGAAAACAATCGGCACCGACCTTTAGGCTAGGGATTTTTTGATTTTATGAAAAAAAGTTACACGAAATCTGAACTAGAGCGGAAATAAAAATTTTCAAGGAAGAATAAGAATGTTATAAATGCCCTTCACCATTGCGAAAAACAAGATTCGTATGAGTAAGACCAGAAAAACCACCCCTTGAACTGATTTTGACATCGTTTGCCTGCGCTAAATCCCAAAAATTGAACATGCAAATGAACAAGATCTTGGTGTTAACGTGCCTGTAAAGTAAGATTAGAAACTCAGTGCAAAAAAGCTGTTTGGATGTCTTTAAGTGCAATGTCTCACGTCGGATGCAGTTTGCAAGGGAGCATATTACAAAAGTTCAAAATTGGTGGAGCGACGAGTGTAAATTTTGGGTCAGATGGTAAAAACTACTTTAGACGAGGAATCCACCAAGAATATGACCAGAATATGCACAATAAAGACTGTTAAGCATGGAAGGGGTAGCATTCTTGTTTAGGGATGTTTTTATTGGCATGATATGGGACCACTTCATCAGATAGCAGTGGCGGATTTACACATTTCCCAAGTATAGGCTGTTGAATTTTTGCCGCCCTTATCTCTAAAAGTGTGAATTGTCAGTTCCTAGATTATCTTTACAATTCAACAATTCGATTCAAATTGCACAAGAAATAGTTTTTGAGTATATTTCTGAGGTAATCAAAGTTCAATGATGTAATGCTAATAAGGCGGGGTATGCCACCCCCAAAATAATGAACATTCGGTAAACGTAGTTACACAAATTGAAAAAATAACAACGAGATTCCAGATGAACTCACGTACGGATATTCAACGTCATCGATTGTATCTAGTTTTCAATCTGAAAAGTATTTGAGTTTTTTTTAGCATTCTAATAAAATTTGCAGAAGTTAGTACCTGTTCAACAAACAGTAGTCAACACATAAGATTAAAATTGATAAAATGATTCGATTATTATTTTGAAATATTTTGTTCCATTCAAAACGAAGAATATCTCCAACAAAACATTTTTCCTTGCAACAATTTTGTATTCAGATCTAACATACCAATATCGCTATTACCAATACGTATACAATCTACTCAGTTCACAGCCCCCAACCAGTAGTCCGACTTGTGTGAGTACATACGTAGTGGGAATGGGAAGAGCGTGAAATATATTTTCCAGAATTTCGCTCTCATTTCACTCATAGAAAGTGTGGGCAACGGCCGATTTATGGTTATGGCTGTGAACTGGGTGTTTTAACGTAGAATATAGAAGTTTGCGGTACCGTTGAATGTACAATGAAAGAGAAGAGGGAAAAGTCATCGAAAAGGTCGTCGTCGTTCTATGAAAACTCCCTAAGTCCATTTAAAAAAAAAATGTGATGCAGTTCTTATTTAATTCATTTCGGATAAACCATTTGCAAAAAATTTTATTGCACAATGCCTACGCCAAACAAATTCTACAATTGAAGCCTGAGATCATGCTTTTCTGATAATTTTTGTTCAAATGCAAATATCTCAAAACACAAAAAATGGACTTAGGGAGTTTTCATAGAACGACGACGAGGTGTCTTATGGACTTCTAGAGTGATATCTACACATCAGAAAACCGACGGCTAAAAATAAAAAAATTTCCGCCCCTAAAATCTGCCGCCCTAGGCTCAAGCCTACTTAGCCTGCTGGTAAATCTGCCACTGTCAGATAGAGGGTACGAGTATTAAGGACCATTTATAATACGAGGAAATCCTACGGGATACAATTCTACTGTATTTTGAGGAGGAAATGCCCTTGACGTGTAAATTTGAACAGGATAACGATCCTAGCCATATGGCTAAGTCTGTGAAGCAATGGCTATTCATCAAAAAAACCGCTTTTAGGGAATAAGCCAGCTTAGTCCCTAGATCGTAATTCTATTGAGTACTTGTGGAATGTTGCGGACGAAGCAATAAATTGATCTGATACTTGAAATTTCGACAAATTTTAACCGAAAGTCCAGCAAGCCTGGTACTAAGTACCAGTACAATTCCGGAGTCTTCCTCCGTCTATAAAACGCCGGTATTCCGCCGTGATTAAAAATAAGGGTTACCTGACCAAACACTGGATATTTTCTTCAAATAACGTTAAAATTTTGTTATTTAATATGTTTTTTATTTGTTATTTACGAAATGTGCTATTTATTTTGTCCTAGTATACTTAAATTGTATGAATCAATTTGTTGTAGTTTTTTTATGAGTTCAATATACCTCATTTTATTTTTAAATCAGAGGTATGTATGTATGTACATATATTTGGTCTTATTTCATCATAAGTCAAACAGCTCTTTTTTGACTACATATGCTATTTATTTTGTCGCCACTGTAAGTATCCTTATTAATTTACTGAAATTAGTTGGCCTATAACTATTTCAGTTTTTTTCGGAATTAAAACTTAAATAAAAAACCCTAAATGGGCAAAATGGCCTACTAAACACTCGCCTAAGATGACATAGTGTGCCATTTAATACTTTAAGTGAAGTTGTTTTAAGTGCATTGCTGATTTTAATTTTTTTTAATTGAGTATTGTTTATGTTTATTTTACTTCAAACTGTGATTTGTTTTAAATAAAGTTTAAATTAAATTGAAAATGGTTTTTGTTTACTTGCCTACTTGGTTTACTTTGATCGTTGGAATTTGAAGAGTTTTTGAAAATTAAATACTTTTTGAAACTTTTTAAACTCGTAAAGCAAAAAAATGTAAGCGTTATTGATTTGACTTTGAAAAGAATATAACATTTAAGTTTAAATGTCACTTTTTTGCGAGATATGACATATTTTCCTTAGGCGGTCCCATTTTAGGCCACCTTCCCCTAAGACTCGTGTGAAAACAAGTGAGAGTGCCATCTATTGGTTTCTTTTTATATCATTGGATATTTTGATATGGACAGGTGTTTCCTGCTCGAAATCTTGACAGAAAGTATCATATCTCCGCGGAATGAAATGAGTCATTTTAAGCTTGAACAACGTTGGGAAATATTGAAAACTTATTTCCAAAGTGAGTGATCTGTGTAGCCCAGGCAGTGGGTTTTTCGAAAACAAGTTTTGGCCGAAATGAAGCGCCCAACGCGCCTGCTGTAATCAAGTTTGAGCAAAAAATTCGTGAGACTGGTGTGATAGTGGACAGTACTGATGATCCCCGTCGGCGTCGTCGTACGGTGTGCACAGACGAGAATGTAGCTGCTGTAGTCGAGAGTGTGAAACTCAATTCACGAGCATTAACTAGCCACTGACCTCAACAGCTCAACATTTCAGACACTAGCCTGAGGAGAATTCTGCATAAAAATCTCGTATTATTTGCTTGGAGTGACAGAATGCGCTACTGCGAAGCCAGCCGAGGGAACCATTTGAACGACGTTGTATTCCATAATTAATGCGAATGTTTGCTCTTGCTAATAAAGCCATAATATGTACAAGTACATGGAAGAAATTTAGTTTTGTTCATTCTATTGCATTTTTAGAAATAATTTTGTAGTTGGCCCACTTTTGCAACCTGCTAATTTACTCGTTTAAAATAACACGAGCGTACTCGGTTAAATAATTAAATAAATCTGATTGATTGTTTGAACCAAATCAGTCAGTTAAAATAAAGAATTGGATGTGTTAATTTGACCATCACCATTCGGTTAAAGAAACCCATAAGATTATTTATTTTTTTATTTTAACGTAAATTTTTACTTTGTTAGATTAAATAATTCTGAGCAGTTGTTTCAACCTCGATACTCGTTTAATTCAAACAACTTACCCAGTAGCTGAATTTAACCATGAAAATTACTTGATATTAAATGAAATGTGTTAAATTTAAACACGTTGCTCGTTTAAAGTAAAAATTCTTGGAAATGCAAATTATAGTCTTGTTTCTTGATGAATATTACTAGGTTTTTTCGATAAAACAAACATTCTTAGTTGTTTATTTTAAGCGATTTCAATTAATCGTGTTCTGTGTTAGGTAAGGTTAGCTTGAAGTGGCTGCCAGCGTTCGCAGCTGACATTTCGACTAGAGTTCGTCCATTGTAATATCACATTAATCTAAAGATTTCCTCCCTACTAGTTGAACCCATTGGAGATCTTATGTTATGAGCGATACTGAAAATTTTTGTATTCATTACATCACTAGGTTTCTCGAAGAAAAACTTTCCAAAATGGAGCCTCCGTCTATGGGATAAGACATGTGGAACTGATTCTACATCTTCTTTGTCCATTCAGCTTCTGTAGAAATCGTTTGAAAAAACGCCAGGCCTCGTTGCATGCTTGCCTATTTAAGACAAGTTCCGGTTATACAACAATAAGGTGAAGGTGATGTGCATTGTGCAATCAACTTGAGGATATCAAATAGTTAGAACGCTTCATATCAAGCATTAGTAAGATCTGTTTTGTCATCAGACAGGTGGTTATATTAGTCCCTCCTAGGTTTATTTAGGTAGTGTTGTTCCACGAGTTCATCACTCTTACAGTTCCCTGGAATGTCCATGTGCCCTGACACCCAACAGAGGTGAATATTGGTATAGTGCGCCATCTCCATAAGAGATGAAGTAATAGCTGTTAAAGAGTTAGTATCGCGTTATGTTACTTTTAGCAACATAGACTACGTAGTTTTTACCTGAAACCAGATGTTGCTTTTAAAACAGTTATTTTACCCACAGAGAAACGCTCTCGGTATGAATCTATTTTTCGTGAACAATAAAGTCCATCCCGTTACAAATTATTTGATGTTAAAATAATATTAGGTCAGATAAACACTATTGTGTGAAATGAGATAATCGAGATCATATCAGTTTTTGATAGTGTGAATGTTTCATGTGTACGAATATTTTATTATTATTAGTATTCGAGAGGTCTAATTTTTACTGACTTTGGCATAAGCATGGCTTAATTTTATTACGTTGACTTTGAGGGTATCAATTTCAGTTTCCTTGCATTTTTCTGTAATTTAAGAAAGTCTCAAAGTCTAAAGGCGCCCCGCCGCCGCGCCGGTGGTGGCCCGTCACCCATTTCAAATTCTATAATGAAACCAAGAGCTGTGCAATGGTGGAACTAGGATACCACTAATAACGATCCTGCAACGAAAAAGAGTTACCAAAAGGCACTTTAACGATATGACCGGAGCCGAAGTATTTTATAGATGGTATCAACTAGTCGGGTGTATTTGGAGCTAAAGCCTATACGTAAGAAGCGGTTTATCCGATTCCCCACCTTTGGAGTTTTATATAGGGTCCGGTGTTCCCAGGTTGAGAATTGTGCATCGAGGCAACTTCCCTTCCACAGAAAATAAAGTCGGTTGCGAAACAACATCAAGCTTCGGATATGGATGATTTTGATGTTGACGACCCCATCCATCTAAACAAACACGAATTTGAAATCTCTATGATGTAGAATGTTATGTGTTTATACAGACCACATGCAGTCGAATAATTATTCGAGAAAAACGGGATAGGCTAGCAACTTTCCAGGAAGGTCGATGGTATGGAGAGTCCTAACGAAAAATGAAATCGTCTGTTACCTATTTAATTAGGTGGATGCTAGAAGGAGCATGGTCAGCGATAGTGGTTTTCTTATAAGGGGAAGACTTAGATAAGAGATCTTAGGCTTCCGTAAATTTAACGAGTGTCGCAATAGAAGGCTTATGATTAGCTTCAAAATCTTTTAACGTTGCGGAAAGTTGGAAATGATTTAAAAGGAGATTCCGATGCACGTTGGTTTTGAATGTTTGAATATTAAAATAGGAGGGGAGTATTGGACCCTAAGTTTGATAGAACGTTTGATGTTGGGCTTAAGGGTGAACTGATGAGTGTTCTCTGTGCTTATCTGTGTTCAAGCCCTCCTATGAAAAGAGAGATAACATAACCAAGGAAGCATTCTTCAATATCCTATGGGGGAACACGTATAGTATATGCCCGAAGTACGACATCAAGATCATTCTTGCGGACTTCAGCGCTAGTTTTGGAACAAAGGGTATCTTTGCATGACGAACATTCAAGGAACGAAAATGCCATCATATCAAGCACGTGCTGCACCTTAATATACATAAAAGAACTTGGTGGTCCGTGATCAAAAAACGGTCCACAAAATTGTCCACATTACAATAGACCAGTACCTAGTTTGTGGATACCGCCGGAATTTAAGGTGACCACGGCACTCTCAATATCGGAGTCAATCCGCCACGAGGATCAAGAACAGAAGATCAGTAGAAACCCATTGACCAAGCCATTGGAAGTGCCGCCACTGATGCCCTGGATATCACTTAAGACGATCGGTTGACACACACACACCTTAGAATGAAGCTTACGAAAAAATTCTGAAAGAACAGCCCGCAAGCTTTACGATCAATCGAAAACGATCGAGAAATCGACGTCTTAGGAGGATAGAGCACCATAAGTGGCTGATTCTGGCTATTGATGGTTTTAGTGACACTTACTTCAACTCGAACGATGGGGCCAAAATCTCCCACCAAATGAGGGGGGGGGGGGGGCTGTTTCTGTAAAACTACAAATTCGACCCAAAGAGGCTTTCAATTTACAAACAAAAAAGAAAAAGAAAAAGAAAATTTTAATTCATATGAATTAATTTTGTATTTAAAAATTATTATTTTTTTTAAATTCACTCAGTTTGTTTATTTTTTGTTAATTACATTTAGTATTTTTTTTTTTTAAGGAAAAACAATTATTTTTTTTATGAAAATAAACTGGGCTTTAATAATAAGCGAAAAAAATTAATACTCATTAACGTGTTTTTTTTTAATAAAATAATATCAAAGTGAAAAAAAACAACTTAAAAAACAAAAAAATGGGTTTGATGCAAAATTGCGGAGAAACGGTTGTCCGCAGAAAAAAAAAAGTTTTGAGACAAACTAAAACTGTAATAAATTCTTGATTGGTTAAATTATAACAAAAATCTTACGAATCGGACGTAGTTTGGCAAAATTAAAGCCAGTTAAGGCAAAAATCATAAAAACCGTTATATTTTGAAAACGGGACAAAAACGAGAAAATTATCCCTTAAGTTTTTCGTCTTAAAATGACCTCAGGAATCCATGGTTTTCATTTGGGGCGGTGACTGTGGGACATCCAATATAAAAATCATCTTTTGTACTATAACGTTATAATTATTTTTACTTGCGACTTATAGATACTATAAAGCAAGTTATGCATTCGGAAAAAAAATCGAACTCGAGATTTTGATCAAAGTTGACATTACGATGATAGCGAAGACCAAAATAGTGGGTCTCGCAATTCTGTCTGTCTGTCCGTTCGATTGCAGCTAAACGGCCCGGCCGATTTTCTTCAAACTTGGTAGATATGGGTTTTAATTTTTCCCCCCCGGATGTTTTTTGATTTGATTTTTTAAGACCAAAAATAACGGTACCTGCCATACGAATTTTTTTTCGAAGTTTTATAAATATTTTTTTTTCTCAAAAACTGTCCCACAGATTTTCTTAAAAAAAATTCATAAAATTTCTTTTAGTTAAACCTAGGTAATGGTTGAAAAAAATTTTGCAAAAAATGATTATTTTTGGTACCCCCGTTGGAACCATTTTTTTTGTTTTTGATTTTCTCTAAAACGGTACCACCAATTTTGATCATTTTTTTTATGTTAAGGCTCCCCAGCGGTTTCAATATTATTGTGTATTCCAATTTTCAAACAAATTTTTTTTGGATTTTAAAAAAAAATTTCAAATTTTTTTTTTGAAAACTCAATATTTCGAAAACCCCATGCTCGATTTTTTCAAAACTTGATAAATAAAAGTTTTTTAATATAAATTATACGATTTAAGAAAAAAAAAATTAGTTTTACCTAAAACTAACGGTACCCTCCATACAAATGTTAAAAAATGGTTTTCGAAAATCGTATAAGATATTACTGACTGTACCTACCATAGAGCGATTTTTTAAAATTTTGAATTTCTCATTATCGGCATAACGGATTTTAATGAAATTTTTTAGAGAGAAGCTTCTAAAAAGTTTAAAAAAACATTGCATTTCAAAACTTTAAGAAAAATATTTTTTTGAATTTTGAAAAAAAAAATCTTTTTTTTTTCTTTTTGAAAATTCAATATCTGGAAAACTGTTCAATATTTTTTTGTAAATTTAATTTTTATTCAAACAATAATAAAAACTTTAAATTGGCGTACACAATTTTTTTCTTAAAAATGTTTTAAAAATTTTATATATAAAAGAGCAGGGTTTTGAATAGTACTTTCGAATTCTTGTACATTTGGAAACAAGAAAGAGGTAAATCAATCTCATCACTCATAATGATGAGTGTGTAAAACCAGATCTTTATCATACCTTTAGAATTGTCTCCACCTTTAAAAATTGCAGTCAATTGCTCCTACTTGTTCCTACAGTTACGCGTTTTTTTTCAAATCCTGAGCAAGAAAGAAAAAAAAGATAGTAAAGATGAACTACCAAAAATAATTTTAATGAATCCAAGATATGAGCTTTTGAGCAGCATAGAACTCTTACTAGCTCTTACGAACAGAACCAACAACCTTGAGTGTGCTATTCCACCCGATCATTGTGAGATATTGGTTATCGTGAGGCTTTCCTGAACAGGAGGAAAAAAAGTGCAAGAACTCTAGAAGGATTTACGTACTGTCTGCAGTCGCAAAGATAATCCTTTAGCAAATAAATTACCACTTTGAAGGCACACTAGACGGGTGTTGTCCTTGCGGATAATCATCGAAAAGCCCGATAAATATTGATTACCACTTTTCTTGCTGTTCATAGATTTCGAAAAGTGGCTCAACAGTGTCAAAAGAGAATTTATTTACCATTATTTGCGCAAGAAGGGTGTCCCATATGCTATTATCAAGACTACGAGTACATAATGATGGATCAAAATATCACGTTATGCATAAAGGAAAATGATCAGAGAACCTTAAGACTCTCACATTAGGGACTGCCTATCAGTTTATGCTTGAGCACTGGACGCACTGTAAAATTTAGAAATTCTAGGTGGAATGCCTTAAAAGGCTCAATATTTTCCTTCCTTGTTTAGATATTAAAACCAATGTGCATCGGTATATTTTTAAAATTCTTTCCAACTTCCCCAAACGCTCGCACTGTAAGTACTCATAATCGCTTTAGTGTGCAGGCAAGGCTGGATACTTTCACCAATACTGTTTCTGAAATATAATGACCAAATATTGAACCTGTTTTGTCGACTGGAAATGAAGGAATTTAGTGAAACTTCGGAATCACACCTCAAAAATCTGGACTACACTGACGATGTATGCCTACTCTCTCATAGAATCATGAATCTTCTTCAAATGTCAACAGGGATGGATAAGGAAAATAAGAAAATGAGATCATGAGGCTAAAAATGAATACGTAAAAACCAAAAAAGCAATCAGCATTGGAAATTTCTCATTTAGATAGAGATGGTAGAGAATTTTCAATATTTTGGCAGTATGATCTCAAGCAAGCTTTCGAATTGGGAAAGAAAAGGCTGCGTTCCGAATAAAGAAAAAACTATATGACCTTTACGTACAAGCTGTGATTCTTTCCCTCAAATTGAAACAGCGCTTCTATTAGGATGCAGAGCTTGAAAAGTCACATCCAATGTAACGAGAAAGCAAAACATCTTGAAGATTTTCTGGCTCTTCTGTATCTCCAATGATGAACTTCATGCGACATCGGGTTGGGAACCCATTGAATTTATTATACGAAGACTTAAGTGTCAATGCCCACACGCTTCACTATGGTACCGAGTGAATTGGGAGTCAAACGATATATTGGAATTCGCTCACACTGACCGGCAGGGAAGGGGCGAGAAAAGTACTTGGCAAGGAACGGTCGAAGAGGAATCAGTACAATTAGGAAAAAGTTGGAGAAAGCTGAGTTACATCTCTGGAAACCGAATACGATCGGTTTTAACATGATGTCGTCGTATTTATTTGTAAGAAGTAAACTATCGTGAATGAATATAGGGCTAATCTTTAAAATCCTACCAAAAGAACTAGTTGTTCGAAATCCATTTTCTGATACGAAATTTTGGCCTATTTCTAAATCTCAAGTAGACGGCCAATGTAGGGGACGTCAGCGGACTTCAATTAAGTTAACTGGTGGATTCCAAACTGAGCCTTAAATATCTATAAGTTCAACTTATACCCTTATGTGCGCTTCCTTCATCAAAGGGCACTAGACTCATTTTATTGCCACTACACTATTAGATCTTATGTTGAACTGAACTTCGTTCCACCAAAAGTGACGACGAACACAAATCAGTTCTGTCCGAATCGCAATCTTTTGTTTCCATCACCCTAAATGTCAACTTTTCAGATTTCGACTCGCCACACCTCTAACAATTCAATAAAACTTTGAAGCATTTATAAATCTCTCATAACAATATGCCTGTGTCCTGTCTGTTGATGTTGAAAGCGCAATAAATGCGCTCGGCCGAAGTAATAAATCTCATCTCACTGTGAGAACGACTCAAATCATGGACGAATGCAGAACCCAGGCCAACCATATAAGTCGTGGAATAGGTTAAGCCCGCGATGAATGAACCGAAGCATTTAATTTTTTTGTTTTTAATTTTGAGTGCTGCAAGTCATATTTCATGAAATCGAGACGTCATCGGCCCCAAGCCTAGCTGTAAGAACGTCTAAGCTCGAAGCCCATTCATAGGACACACCATATCTATTCCTTCAACCGAGACATATGAGAAAATGGATTTCTGTGTTGTTGCTGTTGTTGTCAGCAATAACCCAAAAGGCTCCAGCCTGATGACAGCAGCCAGCGGTGGGATCTGGGGGTTATTTTTTGGCGCACAGCAGCTCAGGAGAGACAAACATCTAGTATGAGCCTGTGCATCGGATCCGTAGATACATAATTAATTACAGCGTTTTAATTTCTGTAATTAGTCACGATTTTGCATTTTGCTAGCACTTTGGTGTGTGTAAAGCTGGCGGCACCAGCGACGACGACGACGACGTTTCTTGCTCGACATCCATTTGATCCAATGTGCACATTCGGATGTACGAGTATCTTGTATCCTGGAGCCACCAGCCAGCCATATAGGCAGCGATATTAGAAGCAAGGAACTGCCAGCAGCCAACATAGGGAGTGGGAGTTACCTAGCATCAGCCAGCACCTTTATCTCCTCTCAGCCCGGTGCGATGACGACGTACATATCTCTATGTAAATTGAGAAGGCGCTTAAATTCTGCTCCGCCTCCGCGCTTCGAGTTCGAGTGTCAAAGAGTCAAGATTCGTAAATGCAATTATTTTATGCATATAACATCGATTCTGGTCAGCGGCTTATAGCTGGAGTCTGAGTTTTTGCCTTTTTTACTTTGGGTTGCTCGATTTCAGAATTTTCCAGGTTTTCTAACTGTGACTGAGAATTAAATCTAATTCATAAGATTTCAAAAGTCCGTTGACTACGTTTAGCTAGGCGATTCCAATCATTCGGAGTGTTCATAAAAAATGTTTCCTCCGCTTAGTGAGACTTTAGATTGGCATCTAATTGGGAGTATACCTAACCTTGCTGCATTGAATTATATGTTAAAATCACTCATTAACAAGAAATTTGTATCTATGCAAATTGGCCTTTGCGAAAAGGAGTTCCAGAAAGCATTCTTAATGGCGGAATTTGTTAGGAAGTGTTATCTCGAGACCCGAGGTAAATATTTGCACTAATTAGCACTGGTTGTGATCTTTAAAAAAAGTTCAATGCAACAACATAATGATCTGCTAGCAGAAGGCAGATGATTTTTTTTTGCAGGTTATTCAGCTTATTGGAAACAAAGTCATCAGATTGTAAGACTAACTGAAACTTATTGATCTTGATAGTTTAACTGCTTTTTTAGGTAATCTGTTATCTGGAGCTGAGTATTTTTAAGCCTTAAACTATTTTACGAAGCGGTGCACCACCTAAACTATTTTGTGCACATGTTGTTCTATTTCCTAATAATCTTATTATTATTTTAAATATTGAAGTATTTTGGGTTTGATGTTTGTCCTTCAGTATTGCTAGAAAAACTGGATGGATTCTAATGAAATTTTTCATAGACGTCGGTAATACCGTTGAATAGGTTATAGAATTATTTTTATAATATAAGAGGGTTACAGGGGTCACGGGGAAGCAGGAGGGTAACATAGAGTCTTAAGCAACAAACAAACTAACTATCTGTCTAAAGTACGGTCTTACACCATGTTGGCACTCTCTACTAGCTCGAAGATTGACAAGGTTAAGATATGAAAATTCAATGGTCCAGGCAGGTAGGGCTGTCGTTTCTTTAAAACCGGGGTTAATAGCTTTGGGAGAGGTAGTTGAATTTTTTTTTTTTTCATATTCTTATGTCTGGAATTCCATACCTGTTAAGGTCGCAGATATGGAAGTGTCCAGACCTTCCATAGTGGAAACGATACACCTGCAGGCAGGGATGCCTGAGTCCGTAAATTTCGGTGAACAGAAAGGCCAGCTTTGTGGATGTATCTCTTGTGGTCTATTTTCATACACTTTGGATAATAAACAAAAGGTTTTTAGGGATACTCATTTGAAAGTTCCACAAAGTTGTCGGACAAATTTTCAAACTTAAGATTAGCCAAGTTTAATGATGAGCAGCCTTAACAGCCTTAACAACTTAAAGGAAAAAACCTTTAACTTGTGCAGAGTTTCTGTCTAAGGGCCTTCCGTCAACTACTATAACGAGCTTCCTGATTCCAGTTATTCTGATAAAAGACTCTGTCATCCACAACTATTTGCTCATTACACCGGAGGCTCGGTCTTCCTTGTCACTTCGTACTTCAGGGCTGGGATACTTTTGTGATATTTTAGTTAATTTGGATTACTTATTCGAACTAAGTCCACGAGTTTTGACATTTTGGTCTAAGTCTAAATCCTGGTTTAGCTCATGGAATTCCCGGTTATATATTCTCTTATATTTCTCCTTCTCAAATACAGTATCAGATATTCTTGGAAGCATTTTTCTTTCGAGAGGTCAGTATTAGATTTTGTTTAAAGTATAAGAAGTCTAAATGGAAGAAGTCTAATGGGAAGATCAAATGGTATAATCTGGATAAGGAAAAAGGCGAAGCTTTTATTTCGAATATGCAAAACGTTCTGTATAACAACACCGATATAGTTCGAAATGAAGAGAGTACAGCACAAAGTATGTGGGATCTCCTACAGAGAACTTGCAAAGAAAAAGCCAAAACACTGTTAGGGGTTTCAAAAGGACACAACCAACAAGGCAAAGAAACATGGTGGTGGAATGATGAAGCTAAATCAGTTATAAGTAAAAAGAAAATGGCTTTCAAGGCTTGGTCGAAGTGCCCCTCTAATGATACAGAGCAAAAGTCAGGCCTCGAAGTGGAATATAGAAACTGCAAGAAAGAAGCGAAGAAGAAGTGCGCCCAAATTCAAGCAAAGAATACAGAAAACCTGTATCGGGAGCTGGATGAAATTTCTACCCCGACAGCTGGTGCTATTCAAGAGCTACGGCAAAACACGAATAAGGGCGCAACTATCTTCAAAATAGCCGCTCAAAGAAGAAGAAATGCCCAGGAGATTTGTTCGCCAAAGTTCATTAACAATACTCAAGGCCAACTACTTGTGGAAGACAACGAAATTCTTCACAGGTGGCGACAGTATTGCGACGGACTTCTAAACGAACAATTTCCAAGGCCATACTTTCCAATAGCTTCACCTAACTTAAGCGAAGTATCCCACGTCACAGTCGAAGAAGTTAGTGAGGCGGTAAAATACTCCAAAAAGGGAAAAGCTGTTGGACCAGACGAAATACCCTCAGAGTTTTGGAAAAATATGGGAGACATCGGGTTTAGATGGCTCATGATTCTTGTCTCCAAACTTATACGAGGTGATCGCATGCCTAATCAATGGAGGGAAAGTTACCTTCTTCCAATTTATAAAGGAAAGGGTGATACTCGATGCTGTGATAATTACCGTTCGATTAAGCTGATGTCACACACCATGAAGATCGTTGAGCGAGTCTTGGGTAGCCGACTGCGAAAAATAATTAGGCTATCTGATGACCAGTGCGGGTTTGTCGGGGGTAAGTCAACCACGGATGCAATCCAGAGTATAAGAATAATCATGGAAAAGCATCGGGATTCTTTGGAGGATTTGCATGTCGTATTGGTTGATTTTGAAAAAGCATTCGATCGGCAACCACGAGATCTAATATGGGTGGCTCTCAGGCAACGAGGAGTTCCAGAAACCTATGTGCGGATAATTATGGACATGTATGATGGAGCAGTTACTAAAGTAAGATGCGCAGCTGGAGTCACCGAAGAATTCGAAATCACAGTAGGTGTACACCAGGGAAGTGTCTTGAGTCCCCTGCTCTTTATTACAGTTCTTGATTACCTGCTTGAAGGCAAAGTGACGGATCCAAAAGTACATCAGTTATTATTTGCTGACGATGGAGCCATCATAAGTGAAGACCCGATATCCCTACAACGAGCACTTGACGTATGGGTGGATGTTCTAGAAGGAAGTGGGTACCGCATAAGCGCGAAAAAGACAGAATACCTATGCTGCCCATTTTCTGATCCACACAGGCCTATTCCAGACATTTATTTAAATGGAGTAGTGCTTCCCAAGTGTGAAAAGTTTAAATATCTGGGGTCTATGATAAATAACGAAGCTACTTGTGATGACGATATCAATCATCGCGTAAGCGTAGGGTGGATGAAGTGGCGGGAAAATTCTGCTATCTTCTGTGACCGAAAAATGCCCCCTAAGCTGAAAGGAAAGCTCTACACTTCAGTTGTGCGTCCAGCACTCACATACGGTTCACAATGTTGGACAATGTACAAAAAGTATGAGAGTAAGCTAACGGCAGCTGAGATGAAGATGCTTCGTATGACAGCAGGAGTTACAAAGCTTGATCGAATTAGAAGTACGAAGATCCGAGGAAGCCTTCATGTTAAGAATACCATTTCCCAAAAAATTGAACATGACCGACTCAGTTGGTATTGCCATGTTCAAAGGAGAGATCCTGAGAACCCCGTCAAAAAGGCAATATCATACAACGTTCCAATTCGGAATAAAAAGAAAGGTAGGCCTAAACACTCCTGGTACAAGCAAATGCAAAAACACCAGCATTCAGTTGGCCTCAGAAATGGAACAATACAAAACCGGGAGGCTTGCCGCCGACTTCTGAGGTCAACCCGGCGAACCCCACAGGCGGATCACTAGTGTGAAGCAGATACGTAGGAGAGTTATCATACCCTCGACATCGAAATCATGACAGCGCCGAAGCAAAGGAAGAAGAAGATAAGAAGTCTAAATGTTGGGGCATATAAATTATGTGTTGGGGGTATTATATTGCTACCTGGACATCTATTGTTCCCTTAAGGTATATAGTGTTATTCATTTGTCGATAAAAAGTTTAACTCATTTGTTTATCAAAACCATAGTAGGAGCAGTGAGGATAATTATTCCACGGATCTGCGTCATTGACACTTAGGCTGAACTTATTATAAGAATATTAACTCGTTAACTACGTCAAAGTATCTGCAGTGACGTTTTACCCTAAGCCAAATATCGATGAATTTTTCTTCGTTGACCAACAAGCTTTGTTTGAGAAGAACTCAGATGCTGCAAGTTAGGACTGGCTGATAATACAATTATCATACGCATACACCAGTAGTTGGATTAGTAGGAGATAGTGTCTTCCATGTTATAGCCTGGGAATTGTTAAAACACTTACATGTAATAAACAGATATTATTATTACTATTATTTATTTTCTTTTTTTAAACATTGATAAGGATTTAATAAATCTTAAATAAAATATAACAAAATTAATTATAATATAATTTAAACAAAACAAAAGTTTATTTAGCTATGATTTTATGATTATATTTAATTGTTTTTACATGGTGGATAAGAAGAAAACCTCGGTAAGTCAAAGGGTAATGCCTTGAAGAGTCTAGGAGCTATTGAAGCAAAGAAGTTAAAAAAATGATTAGTATTGTGCACTGGAATGATGGAAAGGCTTCTATCGTTACTGCGTAATGAGTAAGCTGGGATATTGTGACTTAAAAGAAGGCCACTTCTCACAAATAATATTTTTAAAACTTTATAGAAATAAAGGTGCTTAAGAGGAAAAGTACAAGATCTGACAAACAATGGAAAGCTATGTTCATGTTTCCTTTTCTTCCATATGGTTCTTAATAAAAATTGTACTAACCCATAATACCTAAATAGTTTCCATCAGTTTTTTACAATATATTTTCTTCAAATGAAACATGATATAAGTGGTGGAAAATTAATATTTCTTTAATGCTTTAGTGTGAGCTTTTCAGTTCATTTGGCTGTCAATGTTTTTTGAAGATATTTATAATTAGTAACTGGTTCAATACTGAAACAGTTCAAAGAACAATTATTATCCAAAGCGTTAGCTTGAATTTCTTCAGAAGTACACAAGAGTTACTACTTAGTGAGATTTTTTTGCAATCATAACTATGCTGAACAAGAAGAGGAAGATTAAAATTTACAGCGAGTGATTTGAAAAATATGTTTTCTTCTATGAATGCCAAACCAATGTCTTAATAGCTCTAAGTCATGATTATTGTCTGAAACCATGTCAAGTAAATTAGGACTAAAATAAACACATCCTATATCATCACCTTACCTATAAATTAAGATCAAATATACTGTTAATATAAATACAAAATAATCTTGGACCTAAAACGGAACCTTGTGGAACTCCTGTGTTAATATTTTTTATTTAGCTGAATTTATCGCCTATTTTGACCATTTGTAAGTTAGGAACAAAACAAATTAAGCATCCAGCTTTTATTAATTTATCTTAATAATATCTTATGGTCGACTGTATGGAAGGCTTTTTTTATGTCGATGCAGATGTAAAGTTTAATTGCTTCAAACTTCCATACATTAAGCTACAGAGCATCTTCTGTTGACCTTTCAGCTCTAAGGCCGAATTGTATATCATTGAATATCCCCAAGTTGGGTGTTTCGACGCGACACTGTCTTTCGAATTGAACTGTTGTGCGTCTCGAGGAAATTGAGGAATCTATCCAACATACCTTGGTGCCTAATCTGGATAAATATACATTTAAGTACACTAAAAGTACAAGTGACCAGGCATCCCAACCCTGAAAACGCTTGAAAGACCTTATACTAAGGAAACTCAATAATTATTGCAGCGAAAACTCCATGGTTCCTGACATGCAGTTTGGATTTATGGAGTAGCATTCAACACTTTATCTACTCCTGAAGTTCCAGCATGACATCACAACTGCTCTTAACGCACATCGAGTCACTGTCGGATATGCCTTCTGGGTGTCGAGAAATCATTCGACAGCCTATATATTAAAGGCCTCATCCACGAAGTCCACTTGTTTTTCTTTGCTTTCCCACAGCACTACTTAAAATAATTAATTTATGTTATCTTTCGTTTCCTTGTATAACTGTAGAAATGCATACATCAACAACAAGAACATCCGAAGTGGAGTTGCCTAAGGGTGAAATTAGGTCGAACCGCATAATGACCTCTGACCAGGCCATCCGTGACAACTACGGGAACCTTCGTGCTGACGACTCGCTGATATACTACTTCACATCGATATCACCATTGATAAATGTATGTGAAGAAAGTTGAAACTCACAAACTCCCTGACTGATCGCCATTGGCAACCAAATGAAGCATGGGGATCGACTTCGACAAGCTACCAGTGTTAAAACCTCATGGAAGATACGTTCTTGGAAAAAGCTAGCTGGGCCTCTCATCGGCTTCACCCAATGACGAACAGAAGTATAGGACTTAGCCAGCAGACCAAAATCCTTATGTATGCTGCTCTGGAGACGAGTCATCGGATATAATTTTCCCGTCTAGTTTTTCATCTTTAACACAGCCATGCGATAACTCCAAGTTTTTTTTAAGGAAATAAATTTCTAATGATTCTTCTTATTAGGCTTTATCAAGTCCGTCTTTGAACTTTCTATGGGAGTTTTCCAAAGATAATTCACCTTCTTGTATTCTGAGGTTTCAAATGAAGGGTTTTTCAATAGGCGTTGGGACTTGCGACTGCACCCATTTAAAATCCAACTGTCCCGGGAGCTTAAAGTTCATGAGCATAGAAACATCGCTTGTTCGCTATATGGGCTTCAGACAAAGCGTTTGGAGTAGGAGCCAAATTTTGACCGAAATATCATCTTTTGCGACGAGGCACATTTTTGGATGAATACCTGTGTTAACAAGCAAAATTGCCGTATAAGGAACGACGCCAACCCACACAATCCGACGGCGCTACGTGCTATATAGCGAATGTCACGATTGACATTATGTATTAGCGATTTGAGGGTAAGGTTAACTCTCGGGAATTTGACGTGATCTGGCCACCAAGATCATGCGATATGACCCCGCTAGACTTTTTCGTGTGGAATTTGCTGAAGTTGCAGGTCTATGCGAATAAACCATTATCGACCGATTCCCTTAAAGTGAACTTAAAACAGGCCATCGATCAAGTTCATATGGATCCATACCGAAGAATCATTGAAATTGGACAACTTGGATCCGTGCCACTTTAGGAAGCAGAGTCGAGCATTTGAACGATGTCATATTCCATACATAATAGTATACATGAGGCTTTCAAATAAAATACATTTTTGTTAACACCTTGCACACAGCTTACTTATTCCATTTCAACATCTACCGGCCCTTATCGAAAAACCCTTCAGTCTCTTGACATTTCCCTGAAGGTGCATAACACTTGTGCGCAATTCGATGTTTAGAAATATTATTGAAAGCTCCAAACTATTTTTATTTCACGTCTAAGACTAACCAATATTATGGGCTAATAATAGTCTATGTGCTTCTAGAAGCGGAGGACCTTTTACCTAAAAACAATGGTAAGTTGTGAATCAATCCCTGACAACTGCGAAAACATTCTTTTCGCTGAAGACTCACTGACATACTACTGGTCATCGATATCACCATTGATATTTTTGAAGTTAGTTAAAGCCCACAAACTCCCTGACTGATCAGCATTGGCAACCAAATGAAGCATGAAGTAGCTGTAGATCGACTTCGACAAGCCACCAAAAAAACCTCATGCAAGATACGTTCTTAGAAATACCAGCTGAGCCTTTCATCATCTTCACCTACTTGTGAAAAGAAGTTCCGGACTTAGGCAGCATACCAAGCGGACAAGGGATCTCTTGAGGTCTATCAAGTCAAGCCAGCTGTTGATAAACGGTACAAGTCAAGTTGTCCGGCTGAAATGGCATTGACAAATGTCAGAGCTTAAATATTAATGCATATGCGCCAAGAGTGCCTCAGCCTATCCAATCCCATAGACTATACAAGTCTATGTATTTTGGAAAGCGGAAGACTAAGTCAGCTTTTTTCTAAGTGTTCTGACTTTGCGTGTGTTGTCAATTGAAGTGTCAAATATTTACAGGAAGAACTAACTTTCGTCTTTCTTCCTCTCAAATAGAAGAACAGTGATACAAACATCATCTTATATTTAAAAAAGTCGAAGAAGATCAAAGAGCAAGCGACCTAATAGATGAATGAAGAACCAATAAATTGCAAGTTCATTTCAATGGTCATTTAGGCTGGGTTTTCGAAGAAAGATGTTTGACAGAGATTCTCTAATCTTTCTAATAGTATTCCATAGCTTGCACGTCCCTTAAAGTATGTTTTGACTTCCGGATAAATTTGATTTTATAGCCTTTGAAATAAGTTTAATAGGGGCAAATCTTGTAAATGATTACAAACGCACCTTATATATATTTCGAAGTACCGAAAATATCACAACGAATTTCAATATCAGCCAAAACAGTAGATTTCAAGCCGAGGAATTCGGAATTGAATTGTAGCTCCTAACTTCTCCGCTTGGGCTACGCAAGTTTTGCAGAAAACTCTGAGTTTCATCGAAAAATCACAGCTTTGTCAACAAGTAACACACGGAGTTTTCTAACAGATAAAAAAGCTTCAAGACTCCATTGCATCTACAAAAAGTGATGGATTTCATGCCTGAAGAGTGATTGTATCGTCAATAGAAGTCGCTATATTGCTATATTGGAAAATCATCTTGGACCAGAATTTAATTGTCTTGACATCTGTGGCTTAGTACCTCTTAGGATAATTTTGCGGCCCATATTTTTCTGCCGACAACTCGCACCCAGAAATGGTTGAGAGCTTGAAGTCACTAGATTCATATTCTCTAGGAGCCGTTGAGCCTCTTATCTATTTTTTTAATATGTGCTTCCATGTAGATGGTGTCATGTTGCACACAGTTTGTCAAATAATTGATTTATGAAAGGGAAAGTTGAGTAACCCTTGGATCTCGAAAAATACTCCGACTTACCAGCTCCATCATGGGATTAAACGCCTTTCTGTTCGTAAAATTATTTTCCAATGCTTTCAAGTTTTCAAATTTTGAAAATCAAATGAATCATTACAATAACTAAGTTCAGCATAAGCTTACTTCTTCTATACTTCCCACAAAGCTTCCGCTAGGTAACTAAGTTCCATTAAGGATCTTATATTGACCTTTATATAATGAAATGAATGACTCGCTTATGGAGCCGTCTACTAAGCATCAGTCCTTCAACCACAAGGTGGAATGTGTTGCTATTCCAACCTAGCGTCTCTTTTCGGTGCTCATCAATATTCCTTGAAGTATGTCTGCCCTTACACTCAAACATCCATCGGACGGATTTAATCGAATCATAAATATTTAAGTCTCATACAAAATACTTCAGAAATGAAGGAACTTTCAACTTTAACATAAATCTGTAGTTAAAATCATAACCCGGGCTACACGGCTCAACTGAAGTAGCAACATAATATTTAACCCAACAACATGTACCGCATGTAACCTCGCATGTCCATTGCACTCGTTTCATATAGAAAACATCAGTTTGAACTTTTTTTCGATTATAAATATGTCCATCATGTGGTGCGGTGGCATATACAGATTGCGATATGCAAAAGCCCGCACGAACCCGACCAAGCGACCAACCATAGTTGCTGTTTTTGTTGTTGGTAGTTGGTTGTGGCAGCCATTCTAATGGCCCATTGTCCAGTCACTTCACCTGAAGCTACATAATTTCTAGTATAGTTCCGGCAAATCATTTTGCCGCGCGAAGAAGAAACGGGGTATCTTGTGTCTCCCTCGCGCCGCGCGCGCTCACTGCTTATGGTCTACAGACTTCTAACTACGTTTCCAACAATCTGGTGTAATAACAGGGGCTAGCTAGTGCCCGCGAATGTGAAAGCTAACAAGGACTATGTTGGTGCTGTAGTAACATCCAGCAACCACCACGATGACGATGACGACGACGAAGCCGCCACCGCCGCCGTCGCTGCCGCTGCCGATGCTGGGGCATTCTAGTTAATTTTCCATCTCATATCAACAACAAACAATTCCGAAAGTCAGTCAATCAGAACCTGTCTGACCATCCGTCAAAGTTGCACATCACCATATCACCTCCGCGAAATTATCCTTCACGCGGATCTATTTTTTTTGTTTTTGAATCGCTGCCTGATGTAAGTTGCCGCGCAGCCGAATATTCTAGCGCGCGGCGAAACATCTCTTTGAGGACATACTGAAGCATCTACAGACCGTTCGTAGATACTTATAGTCGTACATGTAGATAGGTGGCATCGGAGATGGATGGGATGAACGGGCGCTGCTGCTGCTGCTGCGAATGAAGATGGATAGTTGAATGGAGCTGGAGGAAGAGATGCTGATGACGTTACATACCGAATGGCGGTGAATATGCTTCAATTGAGCTTCCACACCGCATTGCTTTTGCCCCTGCTTGCGATGTGTTGTGGGATTTGCTGATTTGCCATGATGCGGAATTATCAGATATCCTTTCGGGGGGAGCCATCATTAAATTGCTTCCCTGGGACAGAGATAGCGGGGGCGACAGCGGCGAAGTAATCACTCCCCATCAACCCGTGTGCCTGTGCATACTTCAGCAATTATCTCTCTGCAAAACGTGAACGTTCTGTTTTGGACTCTATTTAGGAGGAGGGGGTGCACTCCCCCGATTTGTTGTCTAAATCTATGTGTTTTTTTTTTGTTTCTTATGTGTAGAATGTGTGTGTTTGTTTGTATGGAATGGACAGACGAGATATACCTATCGAGAGGACTCCTTGTGGGTGAAGAGGACTAATTTGATGGTGAAGCGATTTTTGAAAATTACTCGTACTCCGCGCGGTGATTTGCTGAAACCGTTTCTTCTCAGCAATTATTCAGTGCTCCACAAATGGGCAGAATTGGCAATCCAATGGAAAGATAGATAGATGGATGGATGGATAGATAGATAGATGTGCGAGCGAGCGTCATGACGCAGCAATTGTAAAAGTCACTCTGTGGGTGGTTAATCTGTTTTTGGGTGGCCACGCCGAGTCTCCGTATACACCATCAACCATCAACCATCAACCATCATGGAACATGAGATTGCTCCAATTATTATAAACTTTGATGTCATGTTCAATTTTGTACTCGACTAGGGTTATTTACTGTGAATTTTGTTTTGTGATTTGTTAAACATCTACCAAGATATTTTTAATATTGCAAAAAAAATGTTAACTTTTTTCTAGAGTGCTTAGCTTATACAGTATGCAATAGGTGTTGGATTGAGGTTATGTCAAACAGATGAACAATTTCGAGCTGTGTAATTCCATGTTGGATACCTATAAACACTCCTAAATTTGAAGAGCCTAGAAAGAGCCCTGGTATTATGATGCATTTATTTTTAAGCTGATGATGTCCTTCCGAAAATGCATGGGGACATAATCCCCAATTTTCATTTTTGGGACCTATGTACCTGCATGTGTCTCAAATAAGTAGAACATAATACCCAAACTGAAATTGCAACTTATGTGGAACATAAGTCCGAAAAATCTAAATTGGGGATTAAGTCCCGCTTTGAGCTCAGGAAGCTTTTGTTCAGTTATCAGGTAAGCGCTAATAGCAACAGTTTTCTTGGACGAAACTAGCTTGGGTGGTACGATTAACAAGTTCTTGGTATTTAAACTATCTTTTTGGGTCTCCTGTACCAATATCGAAACTCCGTTGCTCTGCTTAGGGTATGTATATTCAGTCGCTAGGCAGGCACTTATGTATATCAACAGTTTTCGTAGGCAACAGTACCGATGAATATACCACCCAAAGTACTGTTCTCTTAGAAAACTGTTAACATTGGCGCTTGTTGTCGACTGAACATTAACTAAACGAGTAAACGGAGTTAAGTGAGCATGATGGAGGACCCAAAGTAGGAGCTAAAATCTATTGGATATGCGAAGCTAGCCAGACGGGTATAGATGATTAAGAAAACGGTTGGCATTTGTACCTGTCTTGCGATTGAACATACAGAAAAAAAACTTCAAAATCACATTTCAAATATTTGAAATGCACACTTTTTCTGTATTATGTCTCCAACGATTATCTCTCCAACTTTCGCTCAAAATAGTTGGGATTTATGTCCCATTTGGGTGATACATACTCACTCCGTAAGTGTCAAATTCGATTTTGGTTTTATGTTCTCCTTAAGTTATGTGATTGGGACTTATGTCCTTGCTCCAAGAAAAGAGTGGAAGAAGAAGCGTCTCGAAGAAGAGGGTATAGGCAGTCTCCCAGACAGTTCATAAGGACGATTCTTAATGTCGAAACAACAAACCGTATGAAGGGGAACTGCTGAACTATTTGCACGCATAGTCTTCGAATTATCGAAGCGTTAACCTAGATGAAGTAGATCAGGAAATTGTAGCTGTATTCGAGCAATATTTCCATCCCTGTGCAGGGACGGGTTAGAATATTCCTGCAGCGCCTCCCCGTTTGTCGTAAAAGGCGACTAAAGGAGTAAATATACATCTAGGCCACAAACAGCAAGGTGAACCTAGCGACACGTAACACCTATAAACTTTCCCAAAAGTGTGCATGCCAGTCCCTGGGTTGGCACGACTGGAGATCACCAGTGCCGTAAAAGAGAGATCAAATACAAAACTGGAGCATGCACACGTCGATACTTACAACCAGGATTTTGTGAATTCAAGCATTATGGAAGTACTCGTTCAAAGTGACACATGGTACTGATCCTGGACCGAGCAGCAATGCTCGGGTCAGAGCTAGACGGATTCCGGGGGCTAGCAAAGTAATGCCGCAGATTATACAAAATCTGAGAGTTGCGAGTTGGAACGTTGGCAGTATGACAGGTCGAAGCTTCGAGCTGGAAGAGATGATGAAAAGAAGGCGAGTGGACATCTTATGTGTTCAAGAAACAAAATGGCGAAACACGGGAAACAGGGCCCGTTTCTTGGATACGAGGACAAAAAACTATAAGATGTTCTACTATGGAACGGAAAAGGGTAAAAACGGAATCGGAATCATCCTTGCAAAACATCTATTAGGCAGCGTATTGACCATTTCGAAATCCAGCGACCGTTTGATGTCCCTTTAATTGGTGATTAAAGGAAAGTTGTGGAATATTGTCACTGCATATGCTCCCCAAATTGGATGTGAGCAGGTGCAAAAAGATGCATTTTGGCTAGACTTTCACAATCTACTTAAGGACATACCAAAGGAGGAGTTTTTGTTCGTGGGCGGAGATTTGAACGGACATGTCGGGAAGACAAACGAAGACTATGAAGATTGCCATGGAGGCCTCGGATACGGCACCAGGAACCCTCCTGGTGAAGACATCCTGAGCATGTGCAAAACACACGGTCTTATCGTACTAAATACCATGTTCTTCAAACAAAGCCGACACCTGGTCACTTACAGCAGTGGTGGAAATGAAACTTAGATTGATTTCCATTTGGTATCTAGTTTAATGAAACCCCGGGTAAAAGATTGCAAAGTGATACTAGGAGAAGCGATCGCCCACCAACACCGTCTCCTACTGACAGAATTTTTTTATGGAGACAGTGAACGACAACAAACATACAAAAACTTTTGGGAAGATCAAATGGTATAATCTGGATAAGGAAAAAGGCGAAGCTTTTATTTCGAATATGCAAAACGTTCTGTATAACAACACCGATATAGTTCGAAATGAAGAGAGTACAGCACAAAGTATGTGGGATACAGAGAACTTGCAAAGAAAAAGCCAAAACACTGTTAGGGGTTTCAAAAGGACACAACCAACAAGGCAAAGAAACATGGTGGTGGAATGATGAAGCTAAATCAGTTATAAGTAAAAAGAAAATGGCTTTCAAGGCTTGGTCGAAGTGCCCCAGAGCAAAAGTCACGCTTTGAAGTGGAATATAGAAACTGCAAGAAAGAAGCGAAGAAGAAGTGCGCCCAAATTCAAGCAAAGAATACAGAAAACCTGTATCGGGAGCTGGATGAAATTTCTACCCCGACAGCTGGTGCTATTCAAGAGCTACGGCAAAACACGAATAAGGGCGCAACTATCTTCAAAATAGCCGCTCAAAGAAGAAGAAATGCCCAGGAGATTTGTTCGCCAAAGTTCATTAACAATGCTCAAGGCCAACTACTTGTAGAAGACAACGAAATTCTTCACAGTTGGCGACAGTATTGTGACGGACTTCTAAACGAACAATTTTCAAGGCTATACTTTTCAATAGCTTCACCTAACTTAAGCGAAGTATCCGACGTCACAGTCGAAGAAGTTAGTGAGGCGGTAAAATACTCCAAAAAGGGAAAAGCTGTTGGCCCAGACGAAATACCCTCAGAGTTTTGGAAAAAGATGGGAGATATCGGGCTTAGATGGCTCATGATTCTTGTCTCCAAGCTTATACGAGGTGATCGCATGCCTAATCAATGGAGGGAAAGTTACCTTCTTCCAATTTATAAAGGAAAGGGTGATACTCGAAGCTGTGATAATTACCATTCGATTAAGCTAATGTCACACACCATGAAGATCGTTGAGCGAGTCTTGGGTAGCCGACTACGAAAAATAATTAGGCTATCTGATGACCAGTGCGGGTTTGTCGGGGGTAAGTCAACCACGGATGCAATGCAGAGTATAAGAATAATTATGGAAAAACATTGGGATTCTTTGGAAGATTTGCATGTCGTATTGGTTGATTTTGAAAAAGCATTCGATCGGCAACCACGAGATCTAATATAGGTGGCCCTCAGGCAACGAGGAGTTCCAGAAACCTATGTGCGGATAATTATGGACATGTATGATGGAGCAGTTACTAAAGTAAGATGCGCAGCTGGAGTCACCGAAGAATTCGAAATCACAGTAGGTGTACACCAGGGAAGTGTCTTGAGTTCCCTGCTCTTTTTTTTTTTTTTTTTTTTTTTTTTATAATCTACCCGCGCTCAAGGGATTATGATTACCCTTTAAATGTTTCAACACAGCGCGGGCGTGAAGTTACGGAAGAGAAAGAAGGATAGGAAAGATGTGTGGCACGATGTTCTGAGACTGAAGGTTGTTGTCTCAGATATTTTATCTCCAGGGATGGCGGCTGAACTAAAGCGGATAATGCCGTGTCTTATTTTAATGTCGCTTATAATTCACATTATTTTATTCGTGTTCATCCTTGTTGGGCATACTAGTTTAATTCAATTACATGTTGTTAGTGTTATGCCTGAACAACATGCAATGAATAAACCAGCAACCCATTGATGACAATTTTAGAAGGTTTCTTATGGAATTAAAACGACATAGACGACGGCAGGTTGACAAGCGAGCACACATCCATCGCGCCACGGCCACCCCTACAGTTACAGTTCTTGATTACCTGCTTGAAGGCAAAGTGACGGATCCAAAAGTACATCAGTTATTCTTTGCTGATGATGGAGCCATCATAAGTGAAGACCCGATATCCCTACGGTGCAGGGAAATAAGTCCACGGGAACTAAGTCCACTGAGGGACTAAGTTCTCGCTTGAGGTGGGAAATAAGTATACGGGAACTAAGTCTACTAATGGACTTAGTTCTCACTTAATGGGAACGAAATCCACTTTACTAAAGTGGTCTTTGTTCCCATGCAAGTTGCGAAATTCGTTACAAGAAACTGTGGGTTTTAGTTCCATTTGAATGTGAAATAAATTCCAATGTTAAGCCATGGGAACGACACTTGCCCTGCTTGGGCACACTATAGGATTTGGGGTAAGTGCGAGGTTGGGTGTATACAAAGTTTCTTTAGCAGTTAAAGAATCTGGAAAATAACCAACATAAAATCAATAAGTTTTTGTTGTTGGAAATTCATTCCCACTTTATACTTTCGAGTGTGTACTAATTTCCCATAAGAAAGTGGACTTAGTTCTCACTTAATGGGAACAAAGACCACTTTAGTAAAGTGGATTTCGTTCCCATTAAGTAAGAACTGAGTCCATCAGTGGACTTAGTTCCCGTGGACTTATTTCCCTGCACCTATCCCTACAACGAGCACTTGACGTATGGGTGGATGTTCTAGAAGGAAGTGGGTACCGCTTAAGCGCGAAAGAGACAGAATACCTATGCTGCCCATTTTCTGATCCACACAGGCCTATTCCAGACATTTATTTGAATGGAGCAGTGCTTCCCAAGTGTCAAAAGTTTAAATATCTGGGGTCTATGATAAATAACGAAGCTACTTGTGATGACGATATCAATCATCGCGTAAGCGTAGGGTGGATGAAGTGGCGGGAAAATTCTGCTATCTTCTGTGACCGAAAAATGCCCCCTAAGCTGAAAGGAAAGCTCTACACTTCAGTTGTGCGTCCAGCACTCACATACGGTTCACAATGTTGGACAATGTACAAAAAGTATGAGAGTAAGCTAACGGCAGCTGAGATGAAGATGCTTCGTATGACAGCAGGAGTTACAAAGCTTGATCGAATTAGAAGGAGGAAGCCTTCATGTTAAGAATACCATTTCCCAAAAAATTGAACACGACCGACTCAGTTGGTATTGCCATGTTCAAAGGAGAGATCCTGAGAACCCCGTCAAAAAGGCAATATCATACAACGTTCCAATTCGGAATAAAAAGAAAGGTAGGCCTAAACACTCCTGGTACAAACAAATGCAAAAACACCAGCATTCAGTTGGCCTCAGAAATGGAACAATACAAAACCGGGAGGCTTGCCGCCGATTTCTGAGGTCAACCCGGCGAACCCCACAGGCGGATCACTAGTGTGAAGCAGATACGTGGGAGAGTTATGATCCCCTCGACATCGAGATCATAACAGCGCCGAAGCAAAGGAAGAAGAAGAATTCCAGCAATATTTCCAGCTGCTTAACTAACAGCTAAATTCTAAGAGGCCATTGGAACTTCTTCTAATATGGAGGGTTGTAATATTTAGTGTATGTGTCAAATCATCGAATAAGTTTAAGTGGAAGTTAATATTTCCGATGACTCCACTATCGGCTGCAAATGCCCCATCTTCGAAAAAAGGTGGCAAGAACTAATGTCAGTTCTTAGAAAACCAGGGCTTATAATTCCTTTGAATTTAAACCTCAAAATTATTCATTCATGATACAACTTTCAACCTTTTCTATATTTTGTATTGTCGGAGGAGATCTTCAATTTTCTCAATTTTCTGAGGAGTCCTAACGGCTAAGAAAAGAAGTAATATCGAAGTATAATTCCTGATAAGCTATGCATACAAGATCCTTTCCAATGTACTATGTAATATTCTTAAGCCGTTCTGCAATACTTTGATGGGAGTGGCTTTGAGACCGAATCGCAGATCGTCCACAAATTTAATATTGTGAATGTACATCAGTTTGCTCTTAAATCATTTTACTTGCGACTAATAGGTACTATAAGGCAAGTTATGCATTCGTAAAAAAATCGAACTCGAAATTTTCATCAAAGTTGACTTTACGGTGATAGCGAAGACCAAAAAAATGGGTCTCGCAATTCTGTCTGTCTGTCTGTCTGATTGTCTGTCTGTCGGTTCGACTACAGCCTAAACTGCTCGGCTGATTTTCTTCAAACTTGGTAGGTATGGGTTTTGATTTTTTCCCCCACACGTTTTTTTCTTTTTATTTTAAAGACCAAAAATAACGGTACCTGCCATACGATTTTTTTTCGAAAATTTATAAATATTTTTTTTCTCAAAAACTGTCGAACAGATTTTTTTAAAAAAATTCAAAAAATTTCATTTAGTTAAACCTAGGTAATGGTTGAAAAAATTTTTCCAAAAAATGATTATTTTTGCTGCCCCCCTTGGAACCGTTTTTTTTTGTTTTTAATTTTCTTAAAAACGGTACCAATGATTTTGATCATTTTTTATGTGAAGGCTTCCCAGCAGTTTTAATATTATTGTGTGATCAAATTTTCAAAAAAAAAAAATTTTTAATTCAAAAAAAAAAAAAAATTTTCTTGGAAACTCAATATTTCGAAAACCCGATGCTCGATTTTTTTAAAACTTGATACATAAAAGTTCTTTAATATAAATTATAAGATGTAAGAAAAAAAAATATTTTATCTAATAATAACGGTACCTTCCATACAAATGAAATGTTAAAAAATGGTTTCCGAAAATCGTGCTAAATTTTTTTTCTTTTGATTAATTTTCAATCTATAAAATCAAATAAAAAAAAGATACTACTGACTGTACCTACCATAGAGCCATTTTTTCAAATTTAGAATTTTCCCTTTTTGGACAAAAAGGGGATTTTAATGAAATGTTTTATAGAGAAGCTTCTAAAAAGTTTAAAAAATATTGCATTTCAAAACTTAAAAAAAAATAATTTTTAAGTTTAAAAAAAAAATCTATTTTTTTTGGAAAATTCGATATTTCAAAAACTGCTCAATATTTGTCTTTGTAAATTTAATTTTTAATTGAAAAATAATAAAGACTTTAAATTGGCGTACCCAAATTTTTTCTTATAAACGTTTTAAAAATTTTGTATATAAAAGCTTATTTTTTTAAGAAACCAGTACAGACTTATAATTTTAGTCTTGCATAAGCTAATATTTGCTTGAATCACATGGCATCCTGTTTTTAGCTCCAACTACTAAAGGTGTTGTTTTATAGTCTATAAATGAATTATATGCTTATGAACAGTTTTCCTCTAATAACATTCATTTTTGAAATTCTAAGTCGTTTACATAAGAGCAAGTTCGTGCGACCCAGTCCTGCCTTTTATTTTTTATATTATATGCGCACTCAAGGCGTTATGAATACTCTTATAATGTTAAACACAGTGGGAGCAATTAGGAAAGTGGGAGAGGATGAGAAAGGAGATACCTATGCACATTGGTTTTGAATGTCTGCACACTGGAATGAGTGGGAAACATTGAGCCGGGTAAAGCATTCCACATTCGTGTAGTGCGGCTAAAAAAAGTATATCTGATACTATATCTTGACAGTACGTCCGAAATTGGGCTCAAGGCTAAATGAGCATTTCTAAAAGCGCGTGCATTTTAGAATAAAATTGTTTAAGTGGAGGAATACAACTGGCTATTTTATTAAAGCACTGTTTTTAAAAATAGCGGTAAAATAATAATAGACATAAAATATTGCGGCGGAGCTCGAGAGATACAAATGTTTCAGTCAGACAAGTCAGTTGACTATCATTTACAGAGCTCTCTTTTGAATTCTGTCCTAGGGACTCAAGCGGGTTCTTGGAGCACCTGCCCAGATATGGGAATTGTACTCGAGCTTCGGATGAATAAAAGTTTAAATGGGGTTAAAAACTACTCGCATCGGCGGAGAAAATCTAAACACTTAGTAGCGTTTTTGGCGACGTCAAATATAAAATCACTCCACAAAAGATGGTCTTTGATGCACATACCTACAACTGAAAGCTTTTACGCTTTAGCAACAGTAAACAGCATTAAGTTTTCAAAGCATTAAATTCTACACGATTTTTGATTCACCATTGGACAATGTTGTCAAGATCAGAATTTAATGAGCTTATCATACGCTGCCGTTCTAGATCCACATCCAAAGGACTAGGATGTGAATCTTAAAACGAATATGAAAAGCTGAGCGTACTGTCGACAGCGAAACAATTAAGTGCATTAGAAGTTTCAGACATTAGGTCATTTATGAACATAGGGAAGACTGTCGGAGACAAAACTGAGCCCTGTGGCACACCAGCGTTTATTTTGTGGATATCAGATTTGAAACCGTCTAATACTTCTTGTAGTGAACGAACCGAAAGGTTATTTCAACATTACATTACATATTCCAATACTCCTTAGATAAATCTACGAAGTAGAGACACTGAAAGTACTAGTAACTCAGACCAGAAAGACATACAGAGAGAAAGAACAACAGAAGAAACACATGTCAACAGCACACGGTTTGTATTTGAACGGTCCCCCATCCAAGTACTAACCGCGCGCAACGATGCTTGATTTCGCTGATCGATGGAGAGGTATGCTTTCATCAGAGCCAAGGCCGTTGACAAGGTTATTTCAAATCCAACGAAGAAGACACTCATCGATACCAAATGCCTGCATTTTTGATAAGAGAGCTTGATGCCAAACTCTATCAAATGCCTCTGAAATATCAAGTGCAATAATCTTACTTTCTCCAAAACGATGTAATGATTTGTTCCACTCTTCAGTCAGATATATCATCACATCACCAGTGAACATATTGCTATGAAAGTAATACTGCAGGTCGTTAAGAAGCTTTCGTTCTTGAAAATATTTCTTGAGCTGATAATTTATCAGCGTTTCCATGACCTTAGAAAGAAGGGACGTCGGTCGGTGCAATTGGATGATAGTTAGATGGGGAGGATTATTCGCCTGTGTTGCAAGCAAATTGGCTTTATCTATGAAGCTTATAACCGGTGTGCCATTGAAGACGAGCGTTGGAACTGGGGAAGTCTAATTTGAGACGTGCTGTTTAATTCAGAGATTCTTTCGTTAGCAAAACTATTTCTCTCCCATTGCAATTTTTACACATTCAAATTCCTTATAAATCCTCTCGAAATTTTCTCAACATTCGAACTGTGCTTAAACATATTAAGGGTAAGAAAAATGTTCCTGGAAAAAGATCAACGAATTTCAAGTCGAGGCTCATCATCTTTTCGTATTCTTCAAAGCTGTTTTTGATAGCATACATCTTTGGGAGGCTTATATGTTGGTGGCCAAGCTTGGATTCCCAGAAAAAATGATCCAACTTTGTCCTATGAGATAAGAAAACAAACTTTGCAATATGCATCCAGTACGGGAATAGAACTTCTGAACTATTCCAAATTAACACAGGCTTTGAGAAAAAATTCGTTTTACATGCGATTTCTTCAATCTCGTTCTGGAGCACATACTGCGGAACACGGAATCGGAACTTTCTGTCTAGAACAGACTTTTCTTGCTTACTAGGTATACACACTATATCGACGACATCAATTGCTCCTATCATGACGCGCTGTAATCTTCCCGGGCGATTGAAGAAAAGGAGGAACTTGTTGCCAAGAAAGATCGGTGTATCTACTGGAGAAAATGTTACTCTTGATATAACAACAACTCCGAGGTATCAGAGATTGTCTACATTTGATCTTAGATTTAACGTAATCTGAGCGAATGACTACCTAGTGAAGACCAGTGAAGTACTACCCTAGGAAACTGCTGCTAATTCTCTCTTCCTTGACTGTTTCTAAATTTCCGGATATTTTTTCGTACACTTTAAAATTCATTAACCCTTAGTGAAGAGGATCGACTGTCCTAGCGAGTCTGTTGCCTCTGCAACTCATAGAGGTATAAGAAGCAGGTCTTAAACGGCCTACGGCTGTTCAATGGATTCTTAAAATTGAATCGATAGGCAGTTATCCACGAGTATTGAGACATTCTCATAGTTAGTTGTCGTACAAACTTTGTCTTATCACCAATACTTCCTAGACAGAAAATTCCAAACTGTTATCAAAATAAGCCTTATTTTCCTTGGAGTGAAGGTCAAGTTTCAATGAGTTAAAAAAAATCTTTTCAGGTAATTTAAAAAATGAATTTTTTATTGAATTCTTCACCAATATAGTATATACTGGAAGAACAGAAAACATCACCTCATAAATTGAAGTTCGAACAAATCGAACATATTACGAAGGTGACATTTGGTCTGTCCTCAATAAATTGAACATAATTCCTCACAAAATTGCATCCCAAGCAACGTTGACCATGCTTTTTGGATGAATATATGTGACTGCCTCACACTTGAATGCATTTTCCTACATTTGATTCTTCTTCCATATCCTGCTCAGTCATATTATGACTGAAATTCCAATCCATTCAAACAGAGAATAGCCCCGAATCCGAAAGGGTATACATGTATATGAATGTCATATGGAATCCATTTCGCATGATTTCATTTCGTCGATTGCAATCGCTTTTTCACATGAAGTTCCTGTCAAAAGTTGCTGAATGGATTTTTGCCGAGTTCCCTTGGAATTGTAATTTCTTTTTTTTTTGTGTCTGTGAGTATCCTTTAACTGAGGATATGGACAAAGCCTTTCATATGCTCTAAAGTTATGACTATGTGTGGTGGAATCAGTTTTGGCAACTCTCCATAGCCATTACCCTCAGGGGAATGAATTAAAAATGACAAAAAATGCGGGACTCCTTTCTGAATGGCTTTTGGGTGTAGGTATGACTGTGTTTTTTTTTGTATTAATAAAGACCATCAATCCGGCCATGTTTGGGGATTAATGGTAAAGAATGTGTCAACACAAAATAAAAAAATGAAACAAAACGGAACAAAACAATGCGCGGCAGGAAGTGTCATTGTTGCAATTTTAATAAAATGTCACAATTCACTTGCAAACGATTTCGGTTATGGGGATTCGTTATGCTTGATAAATGTCTGACATTATCGCTAGTTGGATGAAAATTGAAACATTTTGAAACAAAAAATACAAAAACAAACAAATCCAACATTGCATATACCTATATGTATGTGTCACACGGAATGTCGTGTCGGTTTCATCTGAAATGGTTGCACTTACTAAGTGAGCGGCTTTAAGGAAACAAAGCAATAACTCGCGAATTGGACTTCTTAAGTTTTAATATAAAGCAAAAATTGGAAAACCTAAATCAGAGGTACCTTCAGGGATGCATTGGCGTTATTTAGGGCCCTATTTTCCTTGTAACGGTAAAATGAAACTCCTGGGAAATGATGTCCACTTAAGTTTATTTCGATATTTCAAGGTGTACCAAACGATTAATGAAGTAAAATACATATATATAAATCTCACAATATTATGTAGATTTAGCAGCAGCAGCAGTTCATAATAGCTTTTTTTTTTAAATTTGTAGCATGGATTTGAATGATCAGTCTGATTAGTTAACTGGCGCCCGGGTATGGATGACCCTGTTTTTTTTTTTTTTTAAATTGTTCATTAGGAACCTAGAAAATCTTCCCATTATGATCCAAGTTTTCTATTCTATGTATGGTATGGTAAGACTTGATGTAACTTATACTCGTAGGAAGTCAAATGGCGCCCGGGTGAGGATGTCTACTTTCTGTTTTTTTTCTCAGATTATTCAGTAAAAGCCAAAGGTACCTTTCGAAGTGATCTTTGTGTTTCCAATTCAATAAGAGAAATTAAAGCGGGCTCATACATAAGCTTAAAAGGTTAAGTGGCGCCCAGGTACGGACTGGGAATATTGTCTATAGCGATATTGTACTTTGTCAAAATCTTCCATACTCCGGATAACGATGCCGACTGTATGTGTCTTAGTTGCTTTCTTGCTTTTTTTAATTTTTTAATCAATTATTCAATCAAAACTAGAAATAACTTTCAATGTGATCCATTCTTCTTTAAGAGTTGGAGTCGAATTATATACCTAAGTGAAAAACTGGTGCCTGCGTAAGAACACCACTGCTTGCATTATGTCCATTTGCTTATAAATTTTCTTGCTTTCCAAATTCTGCCACCAAACAAATGAAATTGGTGTGATCGATGTGTTAACTGGCGCCCGTGCAAGGATGACTACTGTCTATGCCGTGATCGTTTTGAAAACTTTGTATAATTATTTAGGTTCTTCAAGAAAATTAGATTTATTTTTCAATATGATGCGTCTTTGTTAGTAATTTAGTAAGACCATACTAATATGCTTGACAAGGAAAATGGCGCCCGGGTAGTGACTCTGATGTCTACGACACACCTCTTTGGCTATACATTTCGTAACTTTTCTAATTTTCCCAGCGGCTAAATAAAATTGATGTCGTTAAGGTGCTAAGTGGCCCCGTGTAAAGATGCCTATTGTAACCGACTAAGGCGTTTTTAATACTTCATATTTTTTTTAGATTTTTCGATAAGAAAATAAGAATTGCTTCTTATGATGCCCGTCGTTTTGTCATTAATTATGCTTGAAGGGTAAATTAACACCCGGGTAAGAGGACTTCTATCTACGATTGACCCGTTTGCTTATACACTTTATAAGTTTTCAGTTGCCACCGCACAAACAATCTGCGTTCAGATAAGAATGCCTAGTTTCTGTGCTTAAGCCGTTCTTAATAGTTTTTATAACTTTTCAGATTCTTCAATAAAAATTATAGAAATTATTTTTAATATGATAAACGTCTCCAAGTTAACAAGTGTAGTCCAAGCCGACTCAAATGATTAAGACGTTAACTGGCGCCCGGGTAGTAATACTCTGCTAATAATTTTTGCAATTTTCAAGATTCCTTCGCACAAGTTAAAAACCATCCCGATATTAGAGAAGTCTTTTAATAAATAAACTTAATCCAACCCTGGTCAATTTAAAAATGTTGCCCTTCACCGACGACGTTCTATAAAACACAGAGATCTGTTTGGACATCAGGATGAAATTGAAGTGCACTTCGATTCCAATAACTTATTGATAAGCGAAATGTACACACAGATTCGCTTTGGGTCGCTCTTTACGATCGTGTGATGTTGCAGTGTATGTCGTATAGGCACTGTCTGATCAACAACACATTTCCTCCTTCTCCTTTAGTGCTTATTCAAACCGAGGAACTTCACTAAATGGGATGCACAAATTTACGACCTCGATGAGGGATTTGAAATTGCTTCCTTGTATTTAACACGTTGACCTTTAATTTAAAGGGGAAAGGGCGAGTAAAAGAGAGAGAGAAAGGTGTTTTGCGTATTAATACAAAGAAATTCCAAAACTCACTGATTATGTGTCCACCACACGCACACACTAGAACTTTGTTAAAAAAAAAAATGTTTCTGATGGAAAAGGTCTTTTGAAAATGTTCGCTTGGCTGTGGCTAATTTGCAAGATCTACTTTTTACACCGCATCGCTTGGTGAAGTCTTGAATTGGTAGCTATCAGTGGAAGCTTGAAATTGTTTTTAAGAAGAGACGACAAAGGGGATATCTTTAAACTGGGAACTGGGATGCGTATGCCTTAACTTTGGGAGTGGAAGCAGCGCAAAGTGCCAATCTGTTTTCAAGTGGTTTATGAGTCCATTCGGATGTTTAACATGGCAGTGATGTGTTTACTTGTAGATGAATGCGTACAGGTACAAATGGATTGAAATAATAAAGAATGACAAAAAAGGGAGGCGACCAAGGGAGTTTTGTTAGATACGCAATTAGAGTGGTTAGATTAAAGAAAAGAATGTCTATGATATGGAAGAAAAAACAAAATGTCTTAAACTTTATTGTCAGTTGACAATAACAAACCTTATCGGAAACATGTAAATTTTATGCATCGACAAGTTCTTTCTTCACTGAATTAGAAACAAAACCAATTTAATATGAGTCGTAATACTAAAAGCTTGAATATCACAAAAAAAAGCTGGCGTACCACAAGGTTCCGTTATGTCTCCGAATCTTTTAATCATATATTCTCATACCTTAAAACTCTCCTTTTCAACACTTCCAGTTTCCTAAACTGCAAATTTACTTCTAGCTCAAAATCCATTTATTGTTAATAAATTGTATTACAACTTATCCAAAAATTTTGCTTTCAAATTAAAAAAAAAAACACTGGTAGTTTTGTAAGAAACTGAATTTCACCCTAAATTAAAGTTAACTTTTAGGAATTGCTTAACAAATACTCTTCACTCTCTCAGCAACACTTCTTCGTCAGAATTTTGTGTTGCAATTTGAGCACTTTTTTTGTCTAATTTTTATTCAAAGCAAAAGAAAACAGTCAATTGATGAACTGGTAAAAAATAATCCGGGAGAAATTTTTTCATAAAGAGTTCCGTAAAAAAATGATATCCGTATTTTCTAGAAAAATGACAAAACTATTTTTGTTTTCTAAAAATAAATTTGTATGTCACTCATAATAATTAATTGATCTACAATATTAAAAACAATAAATTAATAAGTCGGGAAAAAATCACCATTTACCGCGTAACATTTTTGTTGTTCCATTCTCATTACAACTTATCTATCTACTTTCATGCAACAAATAACACGATTTGGAATCGCCAATATCAAAATTATTGAATAATTCATAACCGAGGGTGCCCTCAAATTCACTCATAAAAAAATCTACATTAGACTATAAGGTTGTAGCTAGCCTCGTGTATCGTGTTCATCATCGTTTTTCTGTATGTACTACTACTACTACAGGAAATACCAGCCGTAATCAGATCGAGCAAAAGCTGTCTTTCTCCTCGGTTGATGTTTGCTAAATTCCACCACAACAATCTGCCCCCCAAGCACACCAGGCAATAGAAGCAGCAGCAGTATCACCCAGTCATAATTCAAAAACAAAAGCACGCTCATTGTTCGGTTTGCATTCAAATGATCTCAAGTTATGATCACTGAGCTAGCTGATGGGGCTTCTTTATAAAATGTATTTTTTGCTTCTTCGAAAGCGATATCAGCCACCGATCATCACAGCATATGCAAAGAAGCTATAAATACTCCAAGCCCTCTATTATTAGGTCGCGCTGTCAAAAATAACATAGTTTATTTGACGTGCGAATCGATGGATGTGTTTTGTACCATGGACAATGCGAAAGTCGCATGTCAATGAAATTTTATTTTATCTATGAAATATTTTATGCTGGCCATTAGCCACTTTTTAAAGCGGTAAATACGTGCTTACAGGGGGCGCATTCGTATTCGAGGGGTTAAACAAAACGCAGCTAGCTAAGGTAGGTAGAGTAGGGGAGACCGGGGATAGTAGACTCAAAATGTTCTTATATATTTTTTTTAAGAAAACTAAGAAAGATATCAACACAAATTAAATGCCCTTTTATAAAACATCTTTTTTGCTTTATAAAAAAAATATGTTTTCTAAAATTAGTTAATATTAAGACCTTTTTTTCCTAATTTTACAAAACGACCTCAAGTGGGTCAAATAACCCCTGAACCGGGGTAAGTTGGCTAAGGCTATGGGGTCAGTTGACTATATTCTTATTTCCAGCTTTTTAATACTAAAACTATAAGCAAATAGAATTAAAAATTAATTTTGTTTGAAACAAAAAATTATTATTATACACAAAATATAAAGCGATGCATATAAAAAAAAATTTAATAAACAAATTAAATTTTTGCACATATTATCTTTGCATGGTTTTATATGGAATACCATAGTCATGAGCAACAGATCGTATGCTTTTTCCTTTTCCACAGCTGGCACGCACGTTCCAAAATTGTTATTTTAGTTGCCCCTCATGATATTTTTCTTACATATATGTCCTCATTTTTCTAGAAATTACCAAACAAAAAATGAGTCAATTTACCCCCAAGAAAAATTGTCAACTTACCCCGATCGGTCTTTCAGCATTCAATGATTTTTTTTCGGTTCTCAGAAATAAATAAACATATAAATACCTGGTGTTATGAATAAAAACACTTACTTGCTCTTTTTCCTAAAAAAAATTTGACGTTAGGCAAAAGCACCCTTACGAAAGAAGAAAAAGAAAACAAAACAAAAAAATTACTCACGAAAGCAAAAAGTGGTTTTTTCGCGATAACCTCCGAACGACGCCGGACTCTGGCGAGAGACAACACGAAACTAAGCAAGCAGCTGTGCTTGATGTAATAAAAAGAATAAACTTGAAAGAAATTGTTTTGTTTTGAAGTTATTGGCGGTTAGTCTACTTGCCCCTGGAGCCAACTATCCCCGGTTACCCCTATTTTAAAGGGGCGGTTTGCTTATATATTTATGAAGTTTCAAGAAACATTGGTATTCTTCATTCAATCATACAATTTTTTTCTGGTGTACACTCTATTGCTGTGAAGTGATATATCTTAAAGAGGGCCTCTTAATTTTTTAGACATTCAGACTTTGTAGAAAATTGTCGATCCACATAATGTTTGCTCACTTTCAAGAACAACAGGGGAACGGGTAACATTGAAGGTTGGTATGATCTGGATGTCAACGTGACCATATATATTTACAAATTTACAAAAATTGTAATAGGTTAAGAGACATTCGGGGTCTAAGGAAAAATGTTTGTACTTATGACCATACCGTAAAAAAGAGGCTAAAAGTTATTGGGACTTAGCGAAACCCAGGTGGGTGAAAATTCTAATCGCACGGAATTCAGCCTGCTTGGTTATAGCTTAGTGTGTCTATTCTTCCCTCATCATGGCCTCGTCAAATACATACATATATGTATGTACATATCTACGTAAAAATGTAGATTATCAGCTTCAACCATAATATGGCACTTGTTGGAATACAAATTTTAATTTCATGTGGCTTAAATTCACAGTCGATAAGTGCATCATTCATTCTTGCCTTATTTACCGCAACCCAACTTTGGATAGTAACTCTACTTTTAACGAATTCGATGCGTTATCAAATCTATGCAAAGAATTGTTTCTCATTTTCCGCACAAAGAAATCGTTATTACAGGTGGTTTCAAGAAGATATTTTCTGATCCTAAAAATACGAATTTTCTATCTAATTATCGTCCAATACTTACATCCCTCCTTTCAAAGGTCATGGAAAAGCTGATAAATTATCAGCTCAAGAAATATCTTGAAGAACGAAAGCTTCTCGATGACCGGAAATGTGGTGTTCTTAGCAATAGGACCACTGGTAAGCTGATGGCATTCTCATCTAACAGTGACACAAATCTTTATGACTACCCTTCAAATGTTTGAATACAATGGAGCGTTTTAGGAAAGCTGGAGATTATTTAAAAGAAGATACCCATTCATATTGGTTGTAAATGCCTGAATATCATAATGGGAGGGTAATATTATTTAGTCGGGTAAAGCATTCCACATCCATGTAGTTCGACTAGAGAAAGCATCTCTGAATTTAACAGTGCGTTGGGAGTTGGGCTGAACGGTAAACTTCCTGAAGCGTGAGTATTACGGCTAAATTGTTTAAGGAGATGAATACAATTAGATATTTCACTAGAACACTGTTTATAAAAATAACTCAAGTGGGTTAATGGAACACTTTCCCAAAAAAAATGAAAATTGTACTTGATCTCTGGACGAATATAGCCTTTATAGATTACAGCCAGATTAGAAGGAGTAAACAATTTCTTACAACATCAACGGAAACTTTAACACTTAACAGGATTTTTGGTGACGGACGTCGTATATGTGGTCATTCCACACTGTGATGCACATACCCAGAACTGAGAGCTGTTCAGTTTCCTCAATGTTAAGGTTACTGTTTTTAATTTTAAGACATTAAACAGAAATCGCCAAGGCAATTTTTGCAAAACAGCTGAGTAGACATTCTGAAGGAAAAATTTGAGGGCATGTTTATCTTACGAGATATTGTGTAAGTTGCCCTTTGGCCCGGTTAGGTTGACCCTTGACCAGGTCAGACTTATTCCCTTTACCGAGACTCTGTATATATTTTCAACTTCCTCCTACGACGTATTTCAAAGTACGACAGTTTCCTCAAATGATTAGTATGATAAGGAATTGAATTTTCGTTAGGAGAGCTGACACTTTGTGCTACGATGGTGTTAATAATTCTCTGACCCCCACACTGAACCAAAATGGGTATATGATTCGAAGGAAAAACTGCATGTTTTTAAAGAAAAATTTCATTAAAAACGGGACAAGAATCGAATTCATTAAAACAAAGAAAACGTAAACATACGTTTTATGAATTTGTTCCTACAACTATAAAAGGTTTTTAAAATAATTGATTCCTGCATTAAATTAATGATTGGAAGTCATTAAAAAAATTCTTTCGACAATTCACAAAACATATGAACTATTTCATGCGATGTAAGTAAGTAAACATTGAAATCCATGATTTTTTGCTTTAATTTCATGTATTTTGTGTTGAAATATATATATTGATCATCTTTCTATTTAAGTCCTATTCAAAAAATTACACCAATAACAACTATTTTAATGAACTATATTTTTATATCTGCTAGGGACATAAAATCCTAAAGTACGCTGGATTTCCTCATATGTATAAATTCATGGAATTCATTATGTTTTTCATTAATTTTATGACATCGGTCTGTGTTTTTAATGATTTTATTATTAATTTAAATTTTCTTTTTTTTTTTGTACGCTGTTTTTTATTTGTTAATAAATTCTGACATGAATTTTAAGAAAAGTTTGTTTTTTCTTAATGGAAAAATCATTCATTTAATGCAACGCTTCTTATATTAGTATGATTCTTTTCATTACTTTTATGTCAGAAATTATTAAGCTTTTTTTCCATAAAACGAATGAATTATTTCTTTTTTTCCAATGATGTTTTTTTTCGTTTTGAGAAAAAAGTCAATAAAAATTATTATACGTGCACGTCCACCTGAAATACAAAAGCCCCGATGACGATGATTATTTTCAAGAAAATGGTATACCTGAAAACTTACAGAAAATAAAAGAAAAATGTAAAAAAAAAACAATTATTTATTGAATATATTTTTCAATATCTAATACGTGCGTACAACATATAAATAAAAAAAACAGGTTGTCCCACAGTCGAAAAACTTTGAGCTAATTTTAATATTTTAATATATATATACATATATAGATTAGATATATATGTACATACATATATACTATTACATAATTTGAAAAAATAGTAGGAATAGTGAAAATAAATACATTTTCTCGTTCACATTAAACAAAAACAAAACCAGAATCGGTTGTACATAATTTGACAAAGTTAGAGTCAAAAATCATATAATTTTTATAAAACGTGTTGGAAATTATACTCCTAAAGTATGATGGTCGAAATAAAAGAAGATTACTCTTTATATATATATTCAAAGTGACTTATCTTTATTAAGGTTAATTCAAGAAGAAGGAATAGAAAAGGAAGTTAAGTTACAAGTAATCATAGTGTCGTCAAACTGTAACACATTTATCGTTAATATAGTGATAAATTAATTTGTAAGGTGGCGCAGCTAACGTATATTAGTACAATAAAACTTGGGTTTGTTCAAACAAAACGAAAAGGAAGCTTAGACGAAGAAAATTACCTCATACATTTTTCAACCTTAAATGACATCCGGTTTTTCTCTGTGTCGGGAACTGTGGGAGATCTTGTATAAAAAAATACAATAAAATTTTAAGTTCTTTATCTGTGATTACTAGGATGAACGGCTAGATGTTTTTGCACTTTGTTTAAAAAAATCGATGTGGTCGTCAATTTCCTGAATACTAGCAGCTATAAAAGGAAGGCCTCATGCGAACTCTTAATAGTGAATTTTCTCGCACCCCCCCATGCAGACACTTCATTGATTTCACTGCAGCATTATCTAAAACAAAAGTAAAAATACAAAGTTAATTAATAAATTGTCTCAAAAACATTAAACGTGGTTTTCTTAAAGTAATCAATAAAACAAAAACAATTTTGGCAATCAAAAATGATAAGTTTAATGTTAACGTTTAATGTATTTTGAAATAAATATACGAACTAAGAAAAATAAAATTGCTTCTATTGACATCTGCTTCATCAATTTTTGTTATAGCATTGCCCTCAGCTCCTTGTACTTTAAATATTTTTCTTGCAGCAAAAATTGATTAAGTCCAGGGGCGAACGCAGAAAATAATTTCGGGGGGGTTTTCAAAAAAATATGAGATTTTCATAAATATATTATTTTATTACTGTATTGTAGGTACTTTGTAATTACATATTCTTTATTGTAATTAACATAAATATGTTATAACTAAATAATATTTGCTCTTAGGGATAGGACCTATCGGAACAATTTCATAAAGGATGTTACAATGGATACCTATTTGGCAAATTTGAATAATGTTACCAAAAGTTGGAAAATATTCACTACGAGGGCGTTTTTGGTGCTTCCCATTTGGGCATTTTTATTCCGGAATTAATTGTTAGACTATTACTATCTACGGGCCCTGCGATGGAGGCCATTATTTGGTTCGTATAATATCATGAACGAAACAAAAGAAAAAGAATGTAAGTGATTCCATAAGTGTACCTAACAATAGAGTTATAATAAGTTCTAGGTTCACCTAGTTTTCCAAATCTGCAAAACTAAATCCGGCATATATTAATACGTGAAGTTATAACTTGTTGTACTTTTGCGATCATAGGAAAAAGAGTTATACGAAATCAAAAATTAATGTTATTAGAGAAAAAGCATAAAATTCATTTTTTAAATGACTAAAACTCCTTTAGTAGTTGGAGCTAAACACAGGATGACATGTGTTTTGAGCAAATATTAGTTTATGCAAGAACAAAGTTGTAATTAATTTTAGTGTTTTTTTAAAAAATAAGCTTTTGTGTACAAAATTTTTAAAACATATTTAAGAAAAAATTTTGGTACGCTTATTTAAACTTTTTATTATTGTTCGAATAAAAATTTAATTTACAAAAAAATATTGAGCAGTTTTTGAGGTATCGAATTTTCAAAAAAAAACATAATTTTTTTTCTTTCAAAAATTAACAAAATATTTGTTTAAAGTCTTAAAATTTTTTAAACTTTTTAGAAGCTTCTCTAAAAGTAAAGATTAATCGAAACAAAAAAAAAAAATATCCAAATTCTCGGAGCCGTTTTTGAGAAAAATACGATTTTCAAAAACCATTTTTTAACATTTGTATTGTGGGTACCTTTATTTTTAGGTAAAACAATATATAGGTACTATAGGGCAAGTTCTGCATTTGGAAAAAAAATCGAACTCGAGATTTTGATCAAAGTTGACATTACGATGATAGCGAAGACGAAAAAAGTGGGTCCGACAATTCCGTCTGTCTGTCTGTATGTCTGTATGTCTGTACCTCGAACTACAGCCTAAACTACTGGAGGTATTTTCTTCAAACTCGGTACTTAAGGGTCTTCGGTGATTCCCTAAAGGAGAAATTGAAATTTTTTTTTTAGCTCCAAAACTAAGGGTACCCCCATACACCCGTAATGCAAAATCTTATTTATCTCGAAAACGTCTCTAACGATTTTGATAAAAAAAATTAAGTGTGATATTATGGACATGGACTACATTTTGGTAAAAAAAAATTTTGGGACAAAATGTTATTAGGGGTACCTTCCATAGACCCGTTTTTTTAATTTTCGACTTTCTCATTAACGGCTCTAAGGATTTTATCCCAAAATTTTTAGCAGGAGTCCTCTTAAGTTTAAAATAATATTGTATATAAAAATATTCGAAAAAACATTTATTGGCTTCTTAAAAAAAAAAAAATTTAAATCAATATCTTCAAAACCTATGAACGATTATTTTTTGAAATTATTTCCTAAAACCAATATTATTAAATACTTAAAATCCGCATCCCACATTTTTTTCTTGAAAAATTTTAGAGAAATTTCTTATATACAAAATTTATTTAATAATAAAACTATTTTTTAAGGTTTATTTGCATAAATTCATACTTTTCCGGAACCCAGACGGCAATTTTATGCAGTTGAACATTATTATCTTATTAAATCCATGTTTTATATTTATAAAATGTACGAGTACCTTAAATTCCAAAGTACTTTTACATAAGAGCAAGTTCGTGCGATCCAGTCGTGCATTTTATTTTTCCTCAGATCTTGTAGATTATATTAAAAAACTTTTATTTATCAAGTTTAAAAAAATCGAGCAAGGGTTTTTCGAAATATTGAGTTTCCAGAAAGAAATAAAACTTTGAAGGTGCTTCATAATAATTAAAATCGGTTGTACTGTTAAGTTTGAACCCCTAAAACCCCTACCTGCGTTCGCCCCTGATTAAGTCGGATGGCTTGATTTGTCCATCTGCTGACAATCCCTGGGCGATTTCCAAACAACACACCAAAATCCATTTTTATCTAGAAAAATTAAATAATATTATATAACGAATTTTTGAAAAATATTCGCTACCTATAGACTAAATACTTACAAATTTTATAAATCAAGTACATAGTTGAATAAATTTAACGTAGTCCACAATGCACAACACTTTAAAAATTTTCAATTTTTAAAATAAACTTGGAAAAGATAACTTTTTGGGAACTTTGTAATATCACATTTTAGCACTGGTAATATCAAACAAGAAATTAACTCTTCATATGATATTACAAGTATGTATATTGCATGAAGTAACCGCAAAGATTATGACCTAATTGTTACTATTCAAGAGTCACTCATACAAGACATGAAAATATTCCTATTTTTTATTAATAAGTTCTTAAAACACCAGACTACAGCCATAGGTGTATAACGGTTATATTTTGCACTTTAAAGAAATATTCCATAAAGTGCAAGTAATGAGTTTACAGTTTATGACAAAATCCTTACGATTCAGGAATAAATTCTTTCACAATAGTGAACAGCTGTTCCTAAAATTTAAGTGTTAGTCATGCAAAATATGAAAGTAATCTTATTTTTTATGAATTAGTTCTTAAATCACCAGATTTCTACAACGGCACTTTCATTGCCGCATTAAATTGGTTTTCTTTTTAAATAATTATATTATGTCTTTATTGAATTTAATATTTTCTAATACGCATTTAATAGTATTACATTCACAAATGAAGGAAGTGATGTTTAACAGCATGTTTGACGAATGCGTACGCTAATCTCATTTTCTTCAGAATGTTAGTCCGCCTATTTTTGCATGCATCAAATATGGTTTCAGGCATTGAATAATATGTTGCATGTAACAAATGAAAAGTTACATACATTTTAAGTAATCTTTCATACAGCTTCATATTAAATTTTGTATAAATTGTTCATATTTTAAATGTAAAGTTTCCTACTTAGAATTCGCAAAAAAAAAAATGTTTATGAATGTGGTTACATGCATTGAATGATATTTTGCAAGTAAAAAATGTATAGTTTCAAGAATTTAAAGTAATTTTTCATAAAATTTCAGATGCTCATGTTGATGAACGTGGTTTCATATAATTAGTCACTTTGTTCCTACAATAAAAAAACAGTTTCAAGCATTTTAAGAAGTTTTTCATAAAACTTTACAATAAAATTTGTATGAACTGTTCATATTTTTAATGTAAAATATCATAATCTGATTTTCCAACAACAATTCTATTGCTTTGGATTTTATGAATGGTTTTTCATGACAATCATGACTTGATCTTAAAACAAAAATTAATTTTTATGAATTCGTGCATTATTCATATGAATATTCTTTAAAAATTAATGATTTTGGCTGAATGATCGCCATTCATAAAAAGAATGTACAAAAATTTTTTCAGTCCATATCAATTAATGTCTGTGTATCACATATGTATATCCTAAATATACAAGACAAGTCTGCTTAAACCTTATAATTTTATATACTCCCAGCTAATCGAAGCTGATCGTTTTCCTAATCTGATGTGTATAATCTCCCTTCCTACGAGCACACATGAAATTAATTGATATGTAATCCCTTGTTATACTCACCTATCTTTTAACCAGCTACCAGATCTCCAGTAAACGTGACAGTCCAGCTCATAAGCCCTCAGAAATATCAATGGAACCAATATTTAGATCTATTGGTTTGGAGAAAGTAAGATTACTCCAAAGGTTTAATATCTTAAATAGACAACCAAGGAACGCTTGGAACTTATTCTAACGATTGCTGCAGAAGCTGCATGGAAGAAGAAGAAGAGGAATCGATACCTCACCTTCTCTATACATGTGCTGTTTTATCCCAAAGATATAGACTTCATCTAGGAGATTTATTCTACAATGATAGAGGCAACATCGCTCGCTTCATAAGGATCACCAATTGGTTAAACGATTAGGGAGCAAGTCTCCAATATTCAATATGGTATGACAATGGAACAACCCAAGGTCTAAGTGTGTCGGCTTTCCTGTTGACATACAGATTTACCTAACCTACCTTTTTGAAATATCTATGTAAGTCATATTGATAGGTTTCAAGTCAGAAATTCACTAAATAAATGCTTGAGGACTCCAAGGATCATGCATAGTTTACTATTCTACATCTTTTTTTTATCAACGATCTCCTGTCTGAAATTTATAATCCAGACAGTAGTTTTTTTCAGAAGACAGTACTCTTAGCTTTCGTTATTTGCTTTAAGATTCAAATTTCTGTTCTGCGAATGGTGGAATTTCAATTGCAACGTTTGATAAGTCTATCAAATTATAATCTTCACAGCATTGTCCAGTTGAAAATGCTTCGAAAGCTTCAAATTCAACTCCAATACTGTTCTACCTCTTATTTACTACCGATCCTCAACCAGGTGATTATGTGACGACAGACATTTCTTCAAATACTTTGAAGTACCCTCCGACATTTAATGCTATAGCCTTAAAAAACTTATCAACATTTTTAACAGGCTTGAATGACATAGAATTTATCATAGGTCTTATTACTTGGAAGTCACAATCTCTAGGGTATCACAACGGATCTACATTGATCTAAGTATAACGGTTACCATATCAACTGTCTGTCCATTAACCTAACCTAACCTACCTCTAACTTATGAGGCTAATATTAATCCGAAAAGGTATTCCTTCAACCCACTTGAGTATTTTGGGAGGAATGAAGGTTTTAAAATGATAGATGGTTAGGTACTCAGAAAAGCGTGTGTGTCTTTCTAGCTCGTCATAACGTTCCTTGTCTCTAATTTTGATCATAACCTTAAATAAACAATATGCTTTATTGAAATAGTCAGTTTCGTATTCTCTAAACACAATCTAACCCAATCCCCATTAGCCCCATTAGTTTACATTTGAGCCTAACTTTGGACGGACTTGGATTCTTTTTTACGCGCACTACACGAATGTGAAGTGCCTTACCCGACTCAATATTGTTAAACACTGCTCAAATTTTAAGGGTATCTATAATCCCTTTAATACGCGCCAAATTAAAAACAAATTCAACCATAGCACCAGCGCTTTCGAACTTACATATTGTCAAGTTCAGAGATTCTTTCAAAAAACAGAAGTCTATCTATTGTGTCGAATGCGTCTTGGGCCTTCATACAATAGATTCTTCCCTGCAACTCACAAGCGGAAAAGGGGGTGCCGCTATTGGCATGGAATATTTATTGAACCATAATACGCATCATATTTGCTACAATTCAAATTATTACCTCCGTTTTGTTTGAGAATATCTAAACCAATAATTCTTTCCGAGGGGAACAAGAGAAAAGTCGAACTGAATTGAACGTTATACAAAAGGGTATCACACAAATTTGGTACACCTGACCGCACCCAGTGCTGCCGCCTGTCCGTGCCGCCAAAACACACCACAACCACACCGAGAGCGAATAAATATAATTAAATTATATCTGATATCGAATATTTGCATAAAATAAAGCGGGATTCGGATTATTATTAGTAATTCATGGGAATTTGCGATTACAATGCGCAACATGTGTGATGATAGATAGATAGATAGACTGCGTCAGATACGCGGCTGACTCCGGGTGGCCCGTCTTCGTCTACACGCTAGGTGTCTCCTTCTATTAAGTCAGCAACACACGTGTAATCTCGCATTTAGCAGTCGCATTCGGATCGTATTCGATAATTAACACTGCATAATGTCTGCATACTTATTAGCAAAATGTATATGTAGATACCTCTACACTCGTAAATGGATGTGAAACGGGTCCGCGTATTATGGTGGTCAGCGCAAACAACAACTTCATTCGGTGACAGCGGATTTATGCATATTATTTAGGCTTTTGTTTTATTGTGACAGACAGCTAGCTATATGTGCTCGGTGGCATCCTGGATAGATGGCTCATAGAACCATCATGATGGAATCCCTTCAAGTGCCAATGTGAACGTGAACCAGACACAGACGGACGACGACAACACCGTCTAATACTTTGACTGGATGGAGTAAATGTCACTTTTCACGAGAAAGCCTGTGTTATCGTGCTGTGTAATCTGGGAATTTCGTACAGCAAAAATGAATTCAGAAATCCGTCATAAATTGCACACGACGAGGTGTTGATAGGTTGCAAGAAGGTATAGAAATTAATATCCCAATGCAACACGAAGTATAGCTCAAAATGCGAATATGAGATGGGATCAAGTGGTCTTGCAAGAAGCACATACACACCTGATATAAAAAATCAATAAGAGACCAACGGGTCGTAGAGAACCTGAACCATAGTGACTCACAAGTTACAACTCTCAACCATTACTGTGTGAGTGTTGTATGAAGGAAAGGAAAGAATGAAGCCTAAAATTTTCTGCCTAGCACGAACGCCACGTAGATGAGAAGCACTTTTCATGACAAGAGATAATTTTGGAGGATTTGCCACTTCTACACTAGAGGCAGTACCCGTATTTTTATTTTATTTTTATTCGGCGGCGACTGAGGAGCGAACCTAGATCACCGACCGGTGTGAGAGCCCACGCTACGCACTAACCGTGATGCTAAGGAAGTCTACACACCTGCTTTTTTTTAGATTGGAGAAAAGATATAGAAGAACGACACCAACCTTTACTTAAAAAAAGCTCGAAGAACCTTTCTGTTGATCAGTCAGGTTACGGTTTTTTCTAGTATTAGCTTTCGGAACAGAAGACTCTCATACATTGTGGCTCTTTACTGGCTGGTAATCAGGGTTCGGACTTATGTTTTAAATTTTCGAAGTAAATACGAAAAAAAGTTGAAGTAGATCCAAAATTTTCGAAGTAGTTTTAGGAAATTAAATTATATAAACATCTTAATATATATAAATCTCGTGTCACAATGTTTGTCCTCAATGGACTCCTAAACCACTTAACCGATTATAATAAAATTCGCACACCATGTGCAGTTCGATCCAACTTGAGAGATAGGATAGTTTAAATCTCAAATTATAGTCGCAATTTTAATTTATTGCTAATTATTTGTCTGTTATTATTTGACAGTCACAATTATCTGTTAACTCCAAATGATTCTAACAGATGTCGATACCTTTCGACTGGGTTGAGTAAGTAATTAATAGATGGCGCTGCTATGGTAAATCTACGAACGTGTCATATAAGCTACATTTTAACAGCATAATTACCACGTGTTGTTGACGCTATAAAATTAATTAAATTTATTTTGTAGTGAACGAAATACCGTATAATTCAATTATTTCCACTTTTTAAATTTTTGGTGTTAGCATAGCCGACCACGTGTTACTTAGACTGATGTGTAAATTGCATTCATATTATAATGAAGATAATACAGTGAAATTAATCCTGTTTTTTACTTATTTGTGCTTCATTGATCAAAACTTTATAATTTAATTTGAATATATGTATGTAAGTATTATCACATAATTATAAAATTTAATTAAAATGTCAATGCAAAAATGATACACAATTTCCTACACTTTTTCAATAGTTGTTCAAATATTTTTTTTTATTGTTTTTATTTAACCTCTATTAAAAAATATTTAGCACTTATTATTTCAATGTGCTATGATAACAAGTTTTTCAGATTTTTTTTCTTATATTTAAACGATTAAATTAGTATTTCAATTCTTATTGAAATTATTATTTAAACTCTATAATTTAAATATGTACATGTCAGTATTATCACATAATTATAAAAGTTTATTAGAATGATTTTCAATTTTTTTTTTCTCATATTTAAACGATTAATTTATTATTTTCAGTCAAATGCCACCGAAAAAATCTAACCTCAACAACGCGAGCAGCAAAGGGTCACGACGCAAACGTGTTGAAAGAGCTCAGCAATTACCAGAACAAATACCATCTGTGTGAAAAAGCATAGTGGACTCCGTGACTGATGTTTTCTTATTGTTCCTCTTAGATTGTTTACTATAATGTAATATAACAAAAACTTTAGCCACAGCAACGCGTGGCCGGGTCAGCTAGTAAGATATAAAAGTAAATTCAGACTTCAGACTTGTAAAAAAAATAGTTATTAAATATAACTATTTTAAATTAAATTTTCTATCAACGAACTTGTATTTTTGTATGAATTTTATTAATTTAAAAGGTGGCTCATGAATATTTTTGCGTTTTTCTGTAAGTGATCTTAAAAACATTAAATTTTCCACGGTGCTTACGTTTAAACTATTCTTGTTTTTAATGTAATACAGAGTGATCAGCACTGTCCTTAAATATGTTGGTCAAGAATTTTAAAGAGAAGTAGATCATAAAAAAGAGAAGTAGGGAAGTAGAATAAATTTATTTCTCAAAATCGAAGTAGATCTACTTCGATCGAAGTAAAGTTCGAACCCTGCTGGTAATATACCGCTGATGGCTTTAAATCAGTACGTACTTCATCCCTGGTAGCTTTTGTAAAATAAGAATTCCCACTGGACATACTGGAGCTGAGCCTTAGTCAGCATAGAAGGGGATATTCTCTTCGTCGTTGGTTGCTATATGATCTTCATCTGGCAGTTGCATTGCTCCAAGGTACCGCTAGTCGGAATGTATTGTCTGACTTACCACTGCTCCTATCAAAGGATTTGGATAGTTGGTCGGTCTGATTCTGGAGACAACTTATCCTGGACTAGATGAAGTATCTGTGCAGTTCTAGAATTTTGGCTTCTTCTTACAATCTCTTGTTGTTGACGTGTTTCTTAGGTATCCTGTCGTAGTGCAACCTTGTGCAGATCCGCAAAATCTTCGTCTCGAAGATTATCAGCTTGTTCATATGTGTTTAAGTTGAAGTATTCCTAGCAGATGTGAATGCAGTAGACCTGATGAGGTGCTTATATAGATGAAGAAGGATTGTCTCTTGGCTGAGTCCATTGTGTTTTCACATCAGTGGATGGATGCGGTGGAAGGCGAAATTGACTTTTCTGAAAACAACACTGCTGTGCGGTGATTGAACCGGGATAACCCGTATTCCCATATATTTGACATTCGTTTTAGCTGACAATTAGGTTTCGTCGGGCAGAGTTATGCTGCAGCTTCTCTAATTTTTAACCAAGTTGATTTTGAAGGCCCAGTGCTAGTAGTAATCGTAGAGCCCTCTGATGAGGGATTCCACTCTTTTAGCAGCGAATATCGGTGACATGGTCTTGGAATTCTTGAGGGAGTAATTGGCAAACACGAAAGTCTGTGCGTTTTCGGGACCTGCTTGGTCTGACGTATAGATGTTGAAAATGAATAGATCCAGCCTAGATGCTTGTCCGGCTCTGGTTGCCCTTGATAATTGGCGGTTTCCTATTTGAGTGTAGAATGTTCTAGAATAAAAAAATGATTTTGATTTTTGAATGAGGAAAATTTTGTGAGCAATTACCGGTATCTACACAATATCAAAAGCTTTTTCGATATCAAGAAAATATCCTACAGTGACCTGGTGGCAGTTTAGTGCAAAGGCGATATTGAGTTGGAACTTTGGAAGTGGATGAAGCCTGGAACCCGAACTACATGGCAGGAATGAAGTGGTTTCCGCTGCAGAAGGATTTAAGCAGCAGGATTATATAAGCTCTTCAAGTAACTTGCTCATGTTTAATAGAAGAGAGATGGGTCTGAATATCCAGAGACGTCTTCGTTGCAGGTCTTTTTTTAGTATTTCCACAATTAGCAATTATTAACACAATTAATGAGCATATAATTGCCCGGAAGATCATCAGCGACTGAAGGAATCTCTTCAGGATGAAGTTGTAGATATTGTCCGGCCCTCTGGATATAGTTGGATAGCTTCTCTGTGATCTTTAATTTCCTCGATTTTTTCCGGAATAGTGAACTCAAGGTGGTCGGTGGGTGAGACGCAAGTGTGTTTGGACTTCGGAGTAGTTGAAGTTATGGACTGTTATGCACGTGCTAGAGAAATCTCAACTTTATCTAGGAACTTAGGGTCTGATGGTAGATTTATTTTGAAATGACCTTCAAAGTAGGAAGCAAACGCCTTTGCGGCCCCAGTGAGATGATGATGTTGATCTTTTTAAAAATATCTGGTGTAGGCTTAGTTGTTTAAAGTCTTTTCGAGAGGAAATTGTCGGTATGGTGTTTCTCCGAGTTCCTAAACATGATTTTCACACATCTGAGTTCGCTTGAAACCACCTGGATGTTGATGGTCCGTTCTCGCTGGTAAATTTGCTGGAGCAACACATTGGTATCTGTATTGTGGAGTCTTCTGTTATTTCTGGTTATCGAGAGAGCTGCTGATGATCTTTCGAAATATGCTGTCTTATGTTATTTTCTATAAGCCGAGAGTGTAAACTGTATCATGGGTTAATGAAAATAATAAATATATCCTGTTGTTCCTATAGCGAGTTTGGTAGAAATGGCGACCACGGGCAATGCATCCCTATTTCCCGATTTAGACCACAGCTCAGTTGAACCTGTTCGAATCGATATGGGGAATCGGGAATACATCCTAACGCAATCGTTAGGATTGAGTCCAAAATAGAATGTAATAGATTTTGATGTGTCTTGCAACACAACGTGTGTTTGCTATAGTACAATCATCAAGAATCAGACCACTAACTCACAAGGACCAAGGATCCTCAACCAGGTGATTATGTGACGACAGACATTTCTTCAATTACTATGAAGTACCGTCCGACATTTAATGCTATAGCCTTATAAAACTTATCAACATCTTTAACGGGCTTGAATAACAAAGAATTTATCATAGGTTTTATTACTTGGAAGTCACAATATCTAGGGTATCACAACGGATCTACATTGATCTAAGTATGACGGTTACCATATCAACTGTCTGTCCATTAACCTAACCTAGCCTACCTCATAAGTAAGGCTTATATTAGTCCGAAAAGGTATTCCTTGAACCCACTTGAATATTTTGGGAGGAATGAAGGTTTTAAAATGATGTACATTATACCATACTAGGTAGCTTGTTGACTGGTGCTAAAGGGCAACTAATCCGATCGAGTGATCATTTGGCTAATATGCATCAGAAATCTCCACCACAGCGTTCAGTCCGCTGGCTTGTTGTCAAATTTTTGATATTCATTTTCGTTAATCTCATCTTTGTATATAAAGGGTGGTCCAACCATAATGCACCATTTTAATTGTGAGTCACACCTTAACGTCAAGTTTTTTTCCAAGCTCAATTTGACATTTCTTTGTGTCAGTGTTTGAAAAATTCTTCCATGGAGAGGTTCACAATTGAGCAGCGCGTTAAGATTATTGAAGCCTTTTACGAAAATGGGCGTTCATATCAAAATGCATTTAGTGCACTTCGTGATTTTTTTCGGTCAGCTTAATCGACCAAATGTGTCCACAATCGGTAGAATTGTGTGCAAATTTCAGCAAACCGGGTCTGTAGGAAATGTGGGCATGCTCGCCCAGTTCGTTCTGTGGAAAACTTTGCTGTTTTTCACGATAGTGTGGCAGAAGATCCGTCAACCTCGACTCGTCGTCGTGCCCAACAATTTTGAACATCAGTGATGCGAATTTTGAAAAAAGATTTGAATTTACACGCTTACAAGGTTCAATTGACTCAAGAGCTGAAGCTTAATAACTATTTCAAGCGTCCGTCGTCAAAACGCCGAATGGTTGGTTGAACAGACAGAAGAGAATGGTGACTTTACAAAGAAAATCATCTTTAGCGATGAGGAACACTTTCACTTCAGTAGATTTGTTAACAAGAAGAACTGCCGCATTTGGGCAAATGAGAATCCACCAGTGCTTTTTGAAAAGCTGCATCCACAAAGAGTGACTGTTTGGTGCGGTTTATGGGCTGGCGGCGTTATCGGGCCGTACTTCTTCGAAAATGAGGTCGGCCAAGCACTTACCATCAATGGTGTTCGCTATCGCGAGATGATAACGGACTTCTTGTGGGCAGAAATTGAGGATATGGATCTGGACAATATGTGCTGCCAATAGGATGGTGCCACTTGCCACACAGCCAACAAAACTATGGCTCTTTTGCGCGAAAAATTCACTGGCAGTCTTATCTCACGTCCGTGCTTCTCTCTATTTTGGAACTTTTACAAAAATTACATTTTTTTAAGATTCTTTAATTATTTTTTCTTTTTTGAAAAATCAACCTTTCAATGTTTTGAGCCAAAAAACATTTAATTTATTGTTTAAAAATTTTTTCTTTGGAAAATGAGAAAAATATAGGCAGGCTCTGGAGTAAGGAAATTTTACGTAAATTAACGTAATATGCTTTTTGAAGTTCAATGGAAACTCCCTAAACTATGCCAAATACAGAGGCCTCAAGCAGGTTATCAACAACCTTATTGGTTTAGTTCGGTCTTAGGCCAAATGTTTAACGTCAAATTTTCACATTACGGTAGATATTAGAAATAACCAACCAACTTCACTTGGTTCTTTTCGGTATGATCTTAGGCCAGAAAAGTCCATCTTTAAAATATATACATTACGGTAAATCTTGGAAAAAAAAACCGAGGAATATTCAATTCTACACATAATACGTTTTCATGGTAAGGTTGCAAAACTTATTCCACGATGAAGAAATACACCTAGTCGATCTTCGTAATGATCTGTAACGAACCGAGGTGTTGTCGGAAGGAATTCCTTACCTGGATGCTATGTCTTTCCACGTAGAGGGGAATGATTACCTAGCTCAAAGTATAAATTTGTAAATACTTAAACTTCTACTTTGGGAGAACCGAAGTTCAAATTCATCCTAGAGAAAGGAATATGCATCCCATAAGTGGGTGGTCCATAGTTTTGTTTGGCCTTCGAAGGATTTAGCCCAACCAATGTGTCTTAAAGATAGCACCGTGGCTACTGAATACCTCACCTATACCCAAGATATCAACAAAGGTATAAACTTAGCCATGTGACTTCTCTTACCTCGTTCTTCAAAGAGTATTGGAATGGTTGGGTTAGATTATTGGGCTGACAATTGATGTCGCTATCGTCACACTTAGATCAATGAAGATCCATTGTGTTACCCGTGAGTGTAATCACTCTTTTCTGATAAAAACCTTTGTATTCTCTTAATCAGTCAAGCCATTTTGAGGCATTGACGAAGTTCAATATGTGAATTCCTGAAATATCTAAAAGATCTTCTAGCTAGATCGTCAAAGAAGTAACTACCAAGCCATTTCCTTCTCTGGTGTCATAGTGAAGGGCAATGACAGAGAAAGTGTGATGTGCCTTCATGTACCTCTTCATCACCACATCCTCTGCATAAGTCATCTGTACTAAGTTTCATTTTGAATTTATGATATTTCAGTAAATTATGTCAAGGTGTCAAGTAGACTCCACCTTTCATTGGATTTCTTTAGGATTAAATCTGGAATTTTCTGTTTAATGTTGCAGAGTGGGATACTTACCATCTCTGCTTGACTAGCGTTAAGCGCTAATCCCTGTCTTGCCAACTCATCGGCATTTTCATTACCTGGTATGCCGCTGTGTCCCGGTACCCATCAGAGTCTAATATTGTGCTGCGTGCCAAGAACCTTAAGCTCTACGATTATATCATAGTGGCAGAAATCGCTTTTATTGCCGCTTGGCTATCAATGTAAAAGGTGATATCAGCCCGTGGTATCGCCATCATTGATACCTGTCTAGCAGCTGCCAGGACCTCCGCTTGGAAGACACTACTATAATCTGGGAGTCTAAGTGAGTTGTTTAGCTCAAGAGGTTCTGAGAAACAGCCTGCACCAATACCCGTGTCCATTTTAGAGTCATCAGTATAGTTTGCTATTGCTGATTCACTGGTGTAGGGTTGGTTTTTCATCCATTCTTCTCTGCTTGGAAAGGCAGTTTGGAATGGTTTATAAAAGTCAAGTTCGGGTGTTGTATAATTTGTAATGATACTATCACCCAAGTATTTCTGAAGAATTTGAGCATGTCCAGGTTTTAGTCTGGTTTAGTCTTAAGGCGCTATATGCTGCGGATTCTTGTACGAAAAGGTCTAGGGGTTTCAGGTTGAGTATCGCCTCTAAACCTGCAGTTGGTGTTAATCTCATGGCACCCGTAATTCCAATGCACGCAATGTACTTTTGTCAGAGTTTTGAGGTTCGTGCTTTTTTTCAGTTGCATTCCACCATGCCAAATTACCATAAGTTAGTATTGGTCTGATTATCGCCAAATACATCCTCCTGATAATTTTTGAGCTAGATCCCCAGGATTTCCCAAAGATTCTGTTACAGGAGTAGAATGCAATCATTCCTTTTTTCGCTCTTTCCTTAGTGTTAAGACTCCAGTTTATTTTCGTATCTAGAATCACACCAAAATACTTTGCATGATCTGAAATCTTCAGCGGAGTGCCTTCAATTGAAGGTATTCTGAAGCTTGGTATTTTCCTTTTGCTTGTAAAAAGCACTAATTCTGTTTTTGACGGGTTAATCATCAGGCCGCACTTTCTAGTCCATCTACTAACCTTAGAAAGGGCGTATTCGATCTGTTCGCTGATAGTGGGTAAGAATTTACCTGTCGCTAATAACGCAATCCTCAGCGTAGGCTACTACGTTTACTCCACAATGTTTCAGATTAAGGAGGATTGTGTTCATAACCAGCACTCAAAGGAGTGCCGAGAGAACTCCTCCCTGTGGGGTGCCCCTGGATGTGGATACTCTCATCTGTATCCCTGCCAGTTCTGAGTTAACATGCACATAACCAAACCTATTATCGAATTATCGATTTTATTGTCTGCTAGAGCTGCCTTTACTGCTTTATTGTTCACGTTATTGAAAGCTCCTTCAATATCAAGAAATGCAGCAAGTGTAGGTATATTCTTTGTCGCTCATTGCCTTCTCAATCGTGCTAACGACACGTTACGAAGTGCCGTTTCTACACTCTTCCCCTTTGTGTAGGCGTGTTGAGCTGGGGATAAATCAACCAGTTTCAGAGTGCCACGAATATGTAGGTCTATCAATCTTTCAAAAGTTTTAAGAATGAACGATGTCAGACTGATTGGCCTGAAATCTTTTGCTTCTGTATATGACTGGGCTTGCCAGAATATTGGAAAACACTTGCTCAAAAACAAAGGAAGCACAAACTCTCAAAAGACCGACCAGATATTCACATGCACCGTTGTTGTGAGTCTTGGGAAAAGGCGAAAAAGAAAAGATGCCCAACATTAAGGTCTTGTATAGAACATAGATTTGATGAAGTTAGAGACATTGCGAATTTTTTTTATTTGAAAATTTTGTGATTTGAAGAACTCTTGGACTAAGAAAGCCATTGACTAGCAAAGCCTACCTTAATAGGCTAGAGGTAATTTAAATCAGATAGACATCAACGATCTGACCCAAAAGATCTTTCATTTCACCCCAGAGGGATGGCACAGTAGATGAAGACTCAAACTTATAGTAACCGCACACAAGTAGAAGAGAATTTCAACCTGGAGATACTGAGCTAATTACCGAGTTGGTTAGAAGAAGTTTATTGATTAGACAACAACATACTGTTGCGCTTCCTTAATTATTATGTGAGACTTTAAGTAACAAAAAAATGCCACTTGCACTATTTTGTGATGTGATCCATTGTTTGTTCAAAAATTCAGTAAAAGTAGGGGTGTGTTCGGCAAGTATTGTATTCGTGACAAGTAAATATCGAGGTTTAAAGCAAAATCAACAATTACGATAGTGAAGAGGTCGAAAAAATATCGTTTTCGTCTGTCCGTTCGACCTTCTGAACGGATGTACGCCACTGTTCATTGAACTATAGCGGACAGCCGGGAACCGAATTAAAATTAAGTGAACTGAGAAATTGTGTGTGATTTCCTAAGGCAGAAAGTCGAATTTTGGTGTTGTCGGATCATATAATGACAATTTTCTCAAAAAGGGCTTTAACAATTTTGATTAAAATTTCGTACATTGTTATCCTAAGACATTGTTATTAAACCTTGTTTTGACGAAAAATTCGAACCACGGCTATTGGATTTTGACATTTTTCTAAGCCAATTGTCTATTTTGGAATATTTCGTCCATTGAAAAATTGTGTTCCAATATTTCTATAAGATTCAAATTAAATTGCTTAAGATATTGATTAATAATAAATCAGGAAAAAAATAAATTTTCTCTAACTTTTTCTTGCTTGCTCTTCACTATGCGATATAACCAAAAGCCTAACACTTTTTACCTTTAATGCTTGATCACATTACCCTTGAATCGCAAGAGCAAGTAGGTACATACTTGTAATTCAATATTTTTTTCTTTCAATAATTTAATTCAATTTTGCATCAGAAAATAAAAAATGAAAATAAGCGAAAACCTTGAATCCAACCAGCTAACCATATACCTAAGTTCTAAATAAATTCTAAGCAGCACCTTTTTCTTGCAAAGAGTCGACTTTCTGGCTGAACGCAATTTATCATTCCACGTAAATGCCCTGCACTCACTCAAGGATATTCATAAATTAAGCCATATAACAAATAGTTGCCACATGCAGACAAGATCGTACCGAAAGATGTCTAGAATCTATTCCATGCATGCAATTCTGATTACCTACCTTTTGGCTTTGACTTTGGTTATCGAACATGAAAAAACAAAAAGAAAACACAACGTGCGATATTCTAGACAGACATTCAAGAGCCCGCAATTCCATACACACCCCTTAATCAAATCACCCCCATTCCCTTTCTTCTCATAATCAAAACGAAGTGCCAAAACCATTATCATAAAAAGACAAAAAAAAAAAACACGAATAATAAAAGAATCAAACCTCAAGACGAAAGACAAAACATAATAAAAAGAATGTGGTTTATGAATATCTATCAACCTCACCAGCACCACACCACGACTCACTCAGACCCCAAAGAATAAAAGAAAAGTCTCTCTCTTTCAGATTTTATTGGTTTCTAGGATTTTTCACGAGCAAAAATTGTCCACCAGCTCTTGGAGTTCTCGGGTTGCGGATTTTTGTGATATTTTTATGATGATATTTCCATTTTATCTGTCCCATACAACTTGATGGGATTTCACCCAGGAGAGTTGTGAATATTGGGCTCCTGCTGATTCTGATATGTGCAACTGGAACAAAACGACATTGTTACAATTTGATTTGAGGTTTGGGTCAAGGGATATACGGGAATAGGGCAGATGGTGGGGTACGCTCGGGGTTGTCCAGAAAATAAAGGATAAACATTTTATTTTGAAAGACTATATGAAAATTGTTATGTAGGTTTCGTGACATCGGATCAGCTTCATCGGTGGGTGATACAGAAGAAATCCTCCATCAGCTAACGGGGATGAATGAATGACCAATTTCTGCAATGACAGCGTTCAAAGTTAGGATATGAGATTGTCGTTGCAAGAGGTGGTATCTGGTATCTACACAGTCCGGAGAAAAGAGTTGAGTAAATTCGTCTAGTTGAATTTGGGATTAATTAATATTCAAGTTAGTCGTTTATGGAGATGACACGGGCTCTTCTTTACAAATGTCACACCTCCTAGCTAAATATAAAAACAGACCTAAAATTGAAAACAGTGGTGGAGATTATTATGTCCCTATATTTCTTTGGGGAATACTAAAGTTAATACAAGACGGAAGGTGCAAAGAGTCTATGTTACCGTTGATTAATTTTACAACGAAAGCAAAACATAAATAGGATCTCGAGACTGGGTATGCCAATAAGTCTTAGTCTGTTGGTATAAGGTGGGAGATCGATTAAAGGATTATCCCACGCTGGTCCCTATCAAACCTAATGAATCTCTTTTGCCCTTCTTCTAGTCTATTTTTATGACATTCGTAATAATTTGACCAAACCTGACAAGCGAATGGGTCGAACAAAAGATATAAAAAGCTGCTTTGTCACTAAAGGGTCAGAAAATTGTTTCGACTCTCTTTTTATCCAACCAAGAATTGAATAAGCTTTATTTGAAATGGAGTTAATATGTTGAACGAATTCGATATACCATTAAACAAATAGTTGAACGAAATAAAAGAAAGCTTTTCTTGTAAAACACATGGTTTTACATATGTATATCGATATTAAGAATCAAACAATTACGAGTAGATTAGTCGAAAAATGAATTTAGATCACATTAGCCGTGTTTTATTGGTTAGTGAATACACTACATCGCAAAATTTAACATGGAAAACAACAAGAAACGATTAGTGAATAAAAATAAGCTAGTAATGGAAATGGATAATTTAGTGAAGATGGAGTTTCGGATGTTCAAATGTAGGAGGTGTTTAGGTGGTGTCCGAAAAAATATACATATGTGGCATACTTGAGGGTGTGTTCGTTGGTATTTATTTTGTTATATATACTTTGCCTTTACTAATCCAAAGTGTGATCGCTATAGAACAAATATTTTTTCAAATGCAAAACTTTAACTCATACCATAATTCCAGCTTTACACTACTGCCATTATTTTTGTCATAAAATATTGAATCAATTTACGTGAAGGCGATTGATTTCGATTGATATGTTTTATCAGTTCACTGGCATTTGCTCAAAAATGTCGTGTAACTGCGGCATTATGCTGAATTCATATAAAAACTGAAAAAATGCACATTTTAGTTGAATTAATACGATGTTAAAGCTGTTTTAGTATGAAACTAGGTTAAGACAACGATTTTGCAAAATTTTAATCGGACACAGCATCATACTTTCTCTACACTTTTATTGAAGTTAAACTCTCCGAATACCTAATTTAATTTTTTTAGTATTGTTTTAATTTCATATGACTCTTTAACATTTAAAAACGTCAAAATAGGTCTGTTTACTTAGTTTTTTGCACGAACTACTATTGTTTTAAGGTTGCTCAGAATCAATTTATTAAAAGAATTTGCCTTAGGCTAGGCGGTTTTGCAACTGTTTGGTTCAAGAAACTAAAAACTTTGTGTTTTGACACAAACTAAACCATTGCCTAAAACGAGTTCGCTATTTTGTGTAACATATAATTATATGCACCTGCGCGGACATTCAACCAAATAGTTCATCTGTTTTCTATAAGTATTCAAACAGTTGTGCAACTAAAAATTGAATGTGCGCTCCCAGTGTCACGGTAAAATTTACCGCGACAAAAAGCATTCTTTCTATTCCCCAAAATCCTCTTCCTTCCATAAAAGTTTCTTCTTCCTACAGGTGTTTCATTCACTTTACTGAGAGAGAGTGGGGCAGCCATGGACCATCAGCCATCGGTACGGTACTCTCAGTATCTTGGAGAAACAAAATAAACGTCATCATGAGCTCAAATGTGGATGAATGTTCCACTATTTAATTATGGACAATATGGACGAGTTGTTTTCGAAAAGCACGGGCGACAGTTGGTCCCCGAATGCTAGAAGTTACTCATTTTGAGAATGGCCGAGTGCCCAACGTAAACCATATCTTTATTTTTTTATTGTAAAAAATGGTACGCTATACGCTTATCCCCAATCCCCAAATCTAACAAAAGTCCATCGAAGTAGTTTTTTTTGTAACTCGCGTATAAGAAAATAGCTGCCAATTTTTCCCTCCGAAATGTTAAAAGTTATTGGTTATTTTATAGTTCACTTCCGTGAGTTTCTCTTTGCTTTTATCAAATGTTTAGATGTAAAGTTTGGAGGGGACAAATGTATTCAAGAAATCGAAATTTTGAATGGTTCACGATTTGTTTTTTTGATTTTGCTTTCTCTCGAAAAAATAGTGGGAAAATGACGTTCATTGAATTTTCCGCCCCTGGCAATAGAACCAGCGGTCGGTGAATTTAACGAAGGCATCGCAGATCAAGAGTTAGTGTGCGTGTAAGCAGGACTGCTGGCTTTCAAAAACGAGAGCGCATCTCAGCAAATTAGCTGAATGCGGCTTACAATGACGTGATTGAAATCCGCGGATTCCAATTGGCTGAAAGCACAAGGGTTAAAAGTTAAGAAGGTCCGAAGAGACATCGAAAAATTTGGACGGATACTTCTTAACTGGAGAGCATAGCGAAAAGAGTGGATAATTTAGAGAAAGCGATAGAAAAGAAATAGATTGTGAAAAATTCGAAATTTTGGAAAAGTTCTGGATTTTTAGAGAGCAAAAGTAAAGAGGAAAACACGTAAAGAAAAAGGAAAAGACGTAAAAAGAAAAGTTCTGGAGGAAGGAAAAATTGTGGCAAAAGATAAGTAGAGGGTTTATTTTAGTTTGGTTTATCATTGTTTCTTTTGTGCGTTAATCAGAATTCTCGTTAGTTTAAATTCATTATTTCAAACGGTTGACTTTTGTTTCGCGAGATTTTTCCTGAAATTGCAGGACGCGCGACCGTTAATTAGACCTGTTGTTCGTTCGGGACAAAGTAATAGCGGTCCATTTTGTTCCAGTTAATTATTACGTTGTTCAATAATTTTATTGAAAAGATTTTGGGTTTTACCCTATATTTCATAAAGGTTTCCCAAACAAATAAATTCTTTTAACTTCCCCTTCTGGAAGCATAAAACTTGATTTTTTTTTTCTTTAAAATTACTTTCACCGTCGGTTTTGCTTCGAAGGTTTGTAATTTCCTTGTTTCAAAAAAAATTACTGGCGCCCTTTTAATTTTCAGATACTACGCCCCTGCGGCATTCAATTAAATTATCAATCCCATAATCAGCAACAAAAAAATTAATCGCCCCAATATAAATAATTGGCTGAACCCACCCCCTTATTCTGAGCTAGTCATTTCGGTAGCATCCAAAGTGCTATCTACCTGTTGCACTTTTTTACGAATTCGAACAAACTTTCGCTTCGTTTCGATTTCCAATTTTCCATTTCTCTTTCAATTGACATTCGTCTTGCAAACGTTTAAATCAATCATCGGATTTAGTTGTTTGCGTCGCGTCGTCGGTCAGTGCGTTTAATTTTAGTAAATAAAACCAAATTAAAATTATTTTGTATTTATCGTTCGGTTCGTGTCGGATTTAAGTGTAACACCAGCCTTAGGACGATATTAGTTAAAAAATGTTTAAAATTAAAAAACTACTTTAAAGTTAGGAAATATATAAGAAGTATAATGCTACTACCTTAATAAGAGGCTGTTTAAAATTTTGCGCCAATGTCATTTTATTGAGTACTATGTTTTTTTCTCCAATACTCAGTATATATTATATGCGATATATTTTCGCACTTTTGTAAGTTTTAAATCAAATTTAACAGTGAGAAAAACTCTAAATCAACTCGATCTGCATTTTCATGAATATTTCAACTCAATCTGCATTTTCATGAATATTTCAACTCCAGCTTAAAAACGAGATACAGATCTTTCGAACACATCCGTGTAAGTTAATTCAACAAGTAGGAAGGAAGAGTGAGTTAAAGAGTGAATAAAGGGTTTTTTGGTGCTTGTATTACTGCGCTAGATATAGATTACCAATAAAACACGCCTATTGTAATTCTTCACAATCACCAGTATTTGAAGATTGTCAAATTGTCGGCGTAAATGAGGTACTTAGAGTATTTAAATACAAATAGTAAGTCGTTTATAAATAAAATAAAAAGGATAGACCCTAAATGACTACCCTGTGGGATTCCTGAATTGATTTTGAACGTTTTTGATTTGTAACCGTTAAATAACATCTATCGGATAAATAAGATTGAAGCCATCTTGCGAAGTATTCGCTAAATCCTAATTTTTTTAATTTAAAAAGCAAAATTCGATGTGACAGCTTGTCAAAGGCTTTACTAAAATCAGTATCAATTTTCAGTCAATTCTATTAAAAAAGTAACAGTAGAGCGACCTTTTATAAAACCATGTTGATTAGGAACAATAAATTATTTAACATAAAAACATAACGCATAAATAATAGCCTCAAAATGTTTATTAATCATAGATATATGGCTTGTAGTTTTTAACATCGTCTTTTTCCACTTTTTACTTGCGACTTAGAGGAAAAAAATCGAACACGAGATTTTGATCAAAGCTGGCATTACGATGATAGTGAAGACTAAAAAAGTGGGTCTCGCAAATCTGTCTGTCTGTCTGTTTGACTTCAGCCTTAGCGGCTTGGTCGATTTTCGTCAAACTTAGTAGATATCATTTTTATTTTTCTTCACCCACGATTTTTTCTTTTTTTTTTAAACCAAAATTAACGGTACCTGCCATACGAATTATTTTTCGAAATTTTAAAAATATATTTTTTCTCAAAAACTGTTCAATAGATTTAAAAATTAAAAATATAAAAAAATTTCATTTAGTTAAAGCTAGGAAATGGTTGAAAAAAATTTTTACGAAAAATGGATATTCGGGGAACCACCCATGGAACCATTTTTTTGTTTTTGATTTTCTCAAATACGTTAGCACTTGATAATTTGTTTTTGCTGAAGCTCCCAACATTTTAAATTAAATAGTATATTGTGTATTCAAATTTTCTAAAAAAAATTATATTTGGATTTTTAAGAAAAAGTTCAAATTTTTTTTTCAAAACTCATTATTTCGAAAACCCCATCCTAGATTTTTTTTTTTAAACTTGATAAATAAAAGTTTCTCAATATAATCTACAAGAAACAAAAATTGTATTTTTCTAAAAAATAAAGGTACCCACCATATAAATGTTAAAAAATGGTTTTCAAAAATCGTGTTTTTCTCAAAAACGGCGCCTAGAATTTTGAAATTTTTTTTTCTTTCAATTAATTTTAATGATCTTTAATTGAATTAAAAAAAATTGAAATAAAGATATTACCATTAAACCATTTTGACTAATTTTGAATTTCTCGCTATCGATTGAACAAATTTTCATGAATTTTTTTAAAAAGATGCTTCTAAAGAGTCTAAAAAGCATTGCATTAAAAAACTTAAAAAAAAAACACATTTTTTGAAATTTTGGAAAAAAAGTCATTTTTTTTTTCGGAAAATTCGATATCTCAAAAATGGGTCAATATTTTTTTTGGAAATTTTTTTTCTTTCGTACAGTAATAAAAACTTAAGGTTGGCGTTCCAATTTTTTTTCTTAAAAATGTTTTAAAAATTTTGTAGATAAAAGCTTATTTTTTTAGTGTGTTCTTTACAACGATTTATAATTTTTGTTCTTGCATCTCAAAATCGGTTGAACCATTGTTGAAAAAAATTAAAAAAAAAACAAAAAAATGGTTCCGACCATTTAACCATTTTTTTGAAAAAAAAAAATTTTAACCATTACCTAGTGTTAACTAAATGAAATTTTTGAATTTTTTTTTTAAATCTGTGAAACAGTTTTCGAGAGAAAAAAGTATTTATAAAATTTCGAAAAAAAACTCGTATGGTAGGTACCGTTATTTTTGGTTTAAGAAAAATAAAAAAAAACATGTGGGGGGAAAAACTAAAAATACTATTCTACCAAGTTTAAAGAAAATCGACCTAGTTGTTTAGGCTGTAGTCGAACAAACAGACAAAATTTCGAGACCCACTTTTTTCGTCTTCACTATCATCGTAATGTCAACTTTGATCAAAATCTGGAGTTCGATTTTTCGAACAAGACCAATGAACTTGTGACAACAATGAATTAAGTTTTAAAAACTCACCCCCAGTTTCACAGTGAGAGTTTAAACTTAAGTTCTGCTGAACCTGAACTAGAGTTTAAATTTGAAGTTCAACTCGTCCGGTTTCACAGTCTTATCTGAACTTCAGTTCATTAAACGTAGTTTAAGCAAATTGTTTTCTCTTTCTATCTGAATCAAAGAAAAAACAATCAAGGAAAATTTGTTATGTTTCAGTTGTGACCTGTGACAGAAAACAAAAATTAAAAATGAAAATAAATTATATTTTCAAATGTTTGAAGGGGTTGTCGAATTGAGATTAAAACGGCAGAATAGTGTCGTTTAACTTAAACTACAGAATGAACTCTGTTCAAGGACTGTGAAACCAAATTTATTGTTGAACTGAAGTTTAAACCAAAAGTGGGGTTTAAACTTTCACTGTGAAACTGGGGGTCAGTCTTTATAAAATTAAAAAAGTAAAAGTTATCACACAGTTCAATATCAAAATTATGAAAATTTTTAAAAAGTGAACAGATCAGTGATGGGTGATGCTTCTCTTCAGGTACTAAAGGCTCGGTGGATTTTGTTTATTGTAATTTCATTGTCCATTAATATTTTAAATATGCACTTGATATTAAGACGCTGTTGATATGCATGCCGGTTAAGAGGAGTTTGGCAGCTAGTCGAAACACTGTTTTATGAGTCTGTTAAAAGATGATGTTAAATTTCGGGAGAGCTAATTTGTTAATAGAAAACTAGAAGTAACCATATTTAAAAAGTACTTGAATTTTCCCACCAGGATAAAGGTTTTAATGTATTCGTAAGTTCTTTAGTTAGCCGTGAAATGCGGCTAGCTTACTTTGAACCCAAGGTACGTTACAAGAAAATGCACAACTGTTTATATTTCTACTAGCCCCGTTACCTTTACTTTTTTTTTTCTTGCTCCATAGAGCAAGAATTGGTTTTATGTGGTTATATGTATATCAGGCCCTGATGGATATTATTTTCCACTATTTTTGGAAACTATGTAAATCATTTATTGTTGTCTTTGTCGTTTTTTATTTAAGTTTTCTTCTGTGTCTTCTTGTAATTACATTTCCATTTTTATGCAAAAAATTCTTTTATAATCCCTTTTCATAAAAAGCTTCTTAAAAAAAGACAAATTAAGCAATTATAAACCTATTGCGAGATTATCGGTAATTCCAAAGCTGTTTGAGGCTATTATTTGTAAAACTCTATCTTTCTATGTTAGATCTATCGTTCTAAAAGGACATGATTTTATAAAATGGTGCTCTAGAGTCCCTTATCTTACGGAATTGGTTATATTATAAGATACATATATAAAATAAGAGCAAGCTAATTGAATTGAGTCTTCACTGCCTTAGTAAGGCATTCCATAAACTCTCACATCGAATATTGCTTTTTGTTGAACTTGAACGGCTTCAAATCTTATAATAAATCAAAATCGGTACTTTTAAATGGTCATTCATCCAAAATTATAAAAGTCAACTATGAAATACCACAGGGCAGTCATTAATGACCTGTACTTTTTATTTTATTCATATTTGACGTACCATCTGTGTTGAAACATTTAATGTGTTTCATTTATGCAGACGATTATTTCAAATTCTTGTGATTGTAAGGCTTCTTAACGTCGATACTCGTAAATTTAAAACTATGGGTACTATAAGGTAGTTTTCCCCAACTCCTTTAAATTAACATAATATTTTAGAATAAAAGTTAGAAAGTTAACCATCCATATTTTTTCATTTCCATCATTCTGTGCAAAAATCTGCGCAGGCAAAATGTGTTTCCCATTTGAAACTCTACTTCCCAGACTCATATAAAAAAATAAGATTATGCATTATGGGTGTATGGGGGGTACTGTTTGTTTTAGAGCTAAAAAAAAATTTCCATTTCCCCTCTAGGGAATCACCGAAGACCCTTAAGTACCGAGTTTGAAGAAAATACCTCCAGTAGTTTAGGCTGTAGTTCGAGGTACAGACATACAGACAGACAGACGGAATTTCCGGACCCACTTTTTTCGTCTTCGCTATCATCGTAATGTCAACTTTGATCAAAATCTCGAGTTCGATTTTTTTCCAAATGCAGAACTTGCCCTATAGTACCTATATCGCAAGTAAAAAGAATCTAGATTCTTTGAAGAACAAAACAAAGCAAAAAATTTAACATTCTCAAATAACACGAGAAGATAAAAAATTGACACATTGTATCTCACAAATAGAAAATAAAACATTAACCGGTAGCCGAGGATGAGTGGTGTTTAGTCTGTTTGTGCTACTCTATCATTAATGATATCTAACACGCATATTATAGGTAAACTATATAAGAACCTCACTACCGTCTACCGTGTCGACGAAGACCTTCGTCCTCCATTCATCTGCCTGTAAAGAATAGCAACTCTCACCTCACCTCACCCAGCACCTATCAATAAAAGACAAATTACTTCTTCTGTTGCAAAGTGTGGCTAAAATTGATATGTGCGGTGCGGTATACGGTGAGGTGCGATGTGTTAGAGGATCTTTATGGAGAAATGCCGGAGGTAGGGTGGATCGAATTCAAAGTCAAACTTTGTAGCGAATTCCAAATGAAGTCATCTCTTGATGTTTTCTTTGTCAATTTATCATTTATATTTGCCCTATAGTAAGTAAATAAGTTTGAAGACAAATAAATGGTAAAATATTATACGAGTATGTAAGTAGGAGAATGCTGTATGGGAATGATATTATGAGGTCTTGCATGGTAACAAAACGTAATGATACAAGAGACTACACTGAAGAACAAAAAATGAGTTTTGCAGAAATTTACTCAAGGTAGGCAATTATCAAGAAAAAATAACAAAGGACTTTGAGTTTATATGGAATAAGTTGGGACGCTAAAGTCTGAGTAGCCTTATAAGATTGATAGACTAAGGCTCTCTTCAAATAATTCTCAGAATATAATACAATTCAATACATGATGAAACGCCACGCCGAACAAGTAAGTAATTTTATTAAAAAGTTGATCCAAATTCAATTCCAAATTCTTTAAAAAAAAGTAAAATCAAGGAGTAGAAGTTTGCTTTACAAGTCCCAAATAAATGTAGAAAAACCAATATATTGCTTACTTGGTAACTTAACCGGCTTCTCATTCTCTAATGATTGATTCCAAACTCTACATATATGATTCGCGAACATGCTGTTTCCAGTCATCTAGACCAAGCGCCTCTGGCATCAGCTCGTGTTGGATTGGTCCTTAAACGGGAGCATTTGGTCTTGCTTGTGGTTTCAAACTTGAGACCTCGAATTCAATGACTCACTTGCCTGGAGTATTGTGAATATTTTGAGGACTTCATAGGCAACGATCACCAATAGATTATCTTCGATATGGAATCAAATCAACGAGATCCTAATCGGAACCAAGCCCAAGCCCCGAGGTAGAACGTTAACAGGGTTAACGAAGGAAATCTTCTCAACAGTTGTCAAGGAGATAAAATATGATGTACTTGAATTAGGGTGATGTGCTGAAAGAAAAGCTAAAGCCACTATGCAACTAATACAGCCCGCATGTGACAGGTCGATACCCCGAAAAAGCGACTTATATAAGAATTGGGATTCTTTAAGCTGGTGGACCGAAGAGATAGCTTTGCTTTGAATAAGATTAAGACGAAAAGTCACTAGTAGAAGGAACAGACACGCTGAACTATCAATCTAACGGAGTTCAGAGTTAAGCAATGTGAGCGGAAGTGGGAGGATGTCTGCCAAGATTCAATAGCGACCCCTTGGGGCTAGGCTACAGCATTGTCAGGCAGAACCTAGGTGCTCAGGAGGTCTGTTCTACTCTCGACGGAGAAAAGATGGAGCACATTGATCCAATGATAGCGAAGAAGAGTTCAAAGTCTAGCCCTGAAAACACCAACATGTTTTCACAATTTTGCTGATCATGTAAAACAGCTGGCTGGAAAAAGGGATCTTTTTCAAAAGCTGGACTTTAAAAATGATGTCAGATAACTCAAGTATTTGCATTCCACGCGCACCAGTTTTATTCCTCTCCTTAAAAAATTCAAGCGTTATACTATAGCAGGGAATGCTCATCAGTTTTCACTTGAGTCCAAAGTCGAAAGTACTATTTCATTCAGAGATTCTTTATTTAGCAGCACTACACGAATGTGGAATGCTTTACCTGGCTGAATATTTCCCTCCCACTACGATATTCTAATATTCAAAACCAATGTGCATCAGTATCTCCTTTTAAATTCTCTCCAACTTTCTCCAACGCTGGAAATGCGCTCAAAAATTCTAAAGGTATAGTCATAATCCCTTTAGTGCTCGCAAAATTATAAAAATTATAGAGATTCACTGTTAGATTTCCACCAAGGTGCAGTTCCTCAAGTAAATATTTATTCTCCGAGGACGATAACTACTTCGAAATTGTTACTGTCACTAGTTACGTTTTGTTCTAGACGGAAAAATGATTGTTTGTTGATATCATTACTTGGTTTTGTTCTCAAGAGCAACAAGTTTGGCTTGATTCTTAATCACCTTGAAATTCTATTACAGAACGTTGGGAATCGCCGATTGGCGATTATGTAGATATTTTCGGTATACTCCTTAGTGTTAACTGCCCTGTGCAATACTACTCCATATCGAAATTGGAGAAGTAACATGGTAGCCCATCTCCTTGCCAAAACCTTGTGCATGTTTGGAAGAATTTGGAAGAGTTATTCCTTACTTGCACATTGCAACCCAAGTTCGGTCATCGACTTACACTGTTGAACGAAATATGCTATCATGCGCACCTTTAAGTCAATGAATAGTTGCAGTAAGGTTTAACATGCTCATCAGAGCACGTTGTAAATGATTTTATATGAAGACATTCAGAAGTGATATGCTTCGATAGTTGTTCTTGTTAGAATGCCTTTTTAGACTATGGGAAATATGGAACTGATATTCCAGCCATCATTTATGATATAACGCGTTCTTGGCGGATAATTTGGTGCTTGCTTCACTTCCATATTTTAAATGCTCCTCTGGTAAGCCATCGCAGATCTTGCGTTCTTAAGTTTAATTTGAACTAGTTCTTCATCGATTAGAATTGGGTAATCGATTTTGCCCTCTAAATTATATCCATATAGCAACTAATAGAAATCCGGCTATTGCTTGTGAATAGGTTGTCTGCTTTGTTTTGAAAAGACTGCGCTCCGGTATTAACACCACCACCTGGTTCCGACCGCTGTTTCGAGCGCTGCAAACGTACGCCTTCTTCTATCTACACAAGATCTTCTCTCGTCTTTTCTGCTGCATGATACTCTTTTCTCGCTCTCTTGTTCTGGGATGCAGCCATCTTCAATTCCTTCTTTCAGGTATAATTATTCATCGACATACCACTAATTCTCTCTTTAAGGCGGGATGGTATACTCTACTCTTTGATCGCAATACTGGGATCACTGATTGCTTGTGTCTATGGTACGTGAATGCGAATTCTGGTAACTCCAACATTTCAACTCAATTTTCACCGACAATTTTTTATTCACGAGTGTCGAACTCAGAGTCGATGTTTGCTCCTCGAAATAAACGAACGTCTGGCTTTCGGCTATTACCACATGGTCGATTTGGTTAGTGGTTCCATAGGTAGTTTGCTTTGAGGATTTTATGCCTTGGAAACTTTATGCTGCTTATCATCATATTAAGAGCTTCTGCAAAGTCTATTAGTATGACGCCTTTTCTTTTTGGTCGTATCATGGAGATTGTAGTTAACAATTTGTTCACTGAAGAAGTCTTCTCTAGGAGTTTAATGAAGCACAACTCTAACATCTTTCTCCAGACAAGCTTCGGAGGTTCACTCCAGGAGATTATTAGAATCCGTCTTTATAGATTCTTCATTTTTATCGGTAGGAAAGTGTACTCATAGTAAGTTGTGGAGTGATGTGTTGCTATAGCCCGAATGTACTTCATATGCGTTTAAGCATACTTGTGTGATGTAATATATTAGAGTGGACTTGTTGTGCTGAAATTCCTCGTGTTGCGATTAAGACATACAACGCTGTATCATGGACTTTTCCTACTGTATGCGGGAAAGAGAAGGTAGTGTTCTTGTTGTTCTTGGAAAGAGAAACAAATATTTTCAGTAAAGAACATAAGCAAATAATGTCAATAATGTGTTTGAAACGCCAGTATTCTTGATTAGCATCCCCAATCGACGACACAACACATCAATCCACATCAATGCAGACGAGTGTGGTTCCTACTATAGGCTTATTTTTGCGATGCTAATCAAATCAAGGCGATCATTTGTCAAAACTTTACTTCTAGTCGATTTACACGACGAATCCGTATTCTAACAAGTGCAATTTTGTATCGCAGCTTCAGAACCTCTCCTGGATTTCGCTAATGTCATCATATAGCGTGAGAACAGACAATATTTAAGTAACATCTAGGATTCAAGGGCCTGACGTGTAAAGTGTTCTTATGTTCCACGAACATACTCTCAATTCAGGCCATTTTCAAAGGCTCCTTGTGTTTCTCTCGAAATCGAACTTTTTTTATGTTTCAGAGAAGTTAACCGGGTGACACAACCCCCAGTTCTGTGGGGCATATACATAGTTCCCTAGTTTTACCTTAAGACATACGCTAAAAAACGTACGCGCGCTAGAAGTAAAACTTCTTTTCCTAAAAGCAAAGCCTCTAAGATTCCTTTCATTGCTTTTCGGACACATACAAAAAATCAATTTAAAGCAATTTTAGTATATAGTCTTGTAAATTGCAAAATGTCAAAACCACTTCCAAATACATTTTTTTTAGATAATTCTTCGAATTGTAAATTGCAAAATAAGTTAGGAAGTTTAAATTGGAACTCCAAACTGTTTCAATTATACAAATGATGCAAAATAGTTTTGGAATGACCAGTTTGGTCTATCTGCCGATTTCTCGAATTTATTGAGAAAATCATGTATAGCTTGTTTGTTACCAAAGTTGAGCAAAATGGATGGCGCTATTTTTGACGCACATATGCCGCTTCTTTGACGAACAGATAGCGCTTTTTATGATGTATACATGGCGCTTTTTTAACGCACATGATTGCTAAGCTGGGCGCACATCATAAATCGTGAAAAGACACTAATACAATACTAGCCGTTTCTTAGTTCATTTTTATCTTCGCTTAAATTTGTCAGATATTGACATTGAAATCCAATTTAAAACGGCAGACAAAAGTTTGTATAAGGCTCTAGTAGCTATCATTGAAATGCATCCATCATTGATAAATTTCATTCCCATTTTTAAGACAAATAAACAAACTGCAATGGCTTTAATTGATACCAAAATTAAGGCAAGTAGTACAATTTGTACACTCTATAAAATACAAAATTCTGATTTAAACTTTCTTTTAAATTCACTTTTATTATTTCACTGATAGAAATTAATCTCAATTAATAGCTGATTTTCGTTGCTTTAAGATGGAACACAATCATTCCACTGAATGTGTTCGACTCTCTTTCTATTCTCAAATGTCAGTTTTCCTTTCAGTGATCAACTCTAACCTCAAATGCATAGAATTGGTTGTAATCAGCCACTGACAAGATCTTTTACTGAATGCTATAACTGGTTTGTCAAAAAAATTAAGTCAGCATTCCACTGATTTGTTCCAATGATGCATATCAATGAAAGCTACGAAACAAGAGCGAGACATGATTCACTGTCACCTTTTCGTTGTTATAAAATCGTTCGAAACGAAAGTGGTTTTCGATCGAAAAATAATTGTTTGCCCGCATAATTCATTGAAAAACAGCTTTATTAACTGATATCTTAATGAAATTATGTTTTTAATTGCTTTGTAGGTTAGTTGTTGTGGTTCTTCTATTAAAAGAACATACTTTTTCGGCGATAAAGTGTGTTTTTAAAGTGTTTTAAATAACATCTAACAAAGTTCGAACAATTATTGTAAAAACCATGTCGCTGTAGCATGTCGTTTTGACATGTCACTGACAACTCCATAGAAAATTTTTTACCCCCAACGCCGGAAAAAAAGTTTTACTTCAAAAATATTTTCGCATGGTCTTAGAAAATGTGCGAAAACGTCGACTCGGTAAAAACTGTGTACTTTAATAGTGTATGTTGATAAAACTAATACCTTTAACTATTGAATTAAATTCAATCACTCCGCTTAAAAAATTGAAATAATTTTCTTATTTCATATAAATTCGTTAATACCTTTAACTAGTTAACTTGATTGAATGAAATTGTTTAAAATAAATAACAAAGAAGGTACGTTTAATCGAATAACCTAGTTGTATTAGTCGAGATCCTAGGCTATAAATTACAACTTCCAAGATTGTTTAATTTAAACGAATGCCGTGTTTAAATCAAATAACTACAATTAATATTTTTAACACATTTCTTATCTAGTATTAAACAATCTTCTTGGTTAAATTAAATAAATTGTTATGTTATTTTAATTAGTATAAAGAGTGGGTCATCTAGTGGTTTATTTTTAAATCATAGGTTATTTTGAAACTGACAGCTGTTTCCCGCTCGAAATCTTGACAGAAAGTCAGTATCTTACTCTGCGGAACAAAATGAGTCGCTTTACGCTTGAACAACGTTGGCAAATATTGAAAATTTATTTCCAAAGTGAGTGTGTAGTTCTAAAAGTTCGTTTTGGCCGAAAGGAAGCACCCAGGGCGCCTTATATACGCAAAGTTTGTGCAAAAGTTTCCTGAAGTGGACAATGATTTTGGGCGAAAAATCATCGTTTCTGATGAGGGGCATTATCATCTCGGTGTCCAAAAGCAAATGCATCAACATAAAGTGACATTTTGGTGGGGATTGTGGCGTGGTGGAGCATTTTCCTTCGGAAATCAGGCTGGAAACAACGTTTCGGTCAACTGTGGGTGTTACAGAGCCATGTTAACCGCTTATTTTTTTTTTACTGAAATTGAAGACATGAATTCTTACGACCTCTGGTTCATGCAGGATGAAGCGCCATGTCACAATCAATCCTTTGCGCACCAAATTTCCAAATCGTTTTATAAACCATCTTAGCGATGTCAATTGACCACCTGGAGTTGCGATAAGACCCCATTGGATTTTCTTTTTTGTTGGAAACCGTAAAGTACCAATGTAATGCCAACAATCCGGCGAGGCCAATATCATCCAAGCAATCCGTGAGCTACAGCCCGAAACCATCAACAAAGTCTTGGAGTGACAGAAAGCGCTACTGCGAAGCCATTCGAGGTAGCCACTTGAACGACGTTGTCTTCCATCATTAATGGCAATGTTTGTTCTTATTAATAAAGTCAAAATACATGGAAATGATTTAATTTTGTTCATTTTATTGCATTTTTAAAAAGAAACTTGTATTTGGCCCTACGTAAAATCATGTAACCAGACTTGTATAATCTAGCTTTATTAATACATAAGTTTTCTAACACTAAAACTTCTTCTTCTCGTTTTATTAAACCTAATGGTTTTAAAAAATAAACGCATCCAATTCTTTATTTAAACTAACTGTCAAAATTGCACACTAATTTATTTTAAACAATCAATCAGATTTATTTATTTAATTAACCGAGTAAACTCGTGTATTTTTAACCAAGTGATCTTGCATCATCGGCTCGACAACCGGGTTCCGGTCCTGTCCTCTTTTAACAAGTCTCTCCACCTATCCGGTCTCTAGCCGACGCCATCCAGTTGCGCAGCCCAAGGCTTCGGGCATCCTGGTCCACGCCATCTCTCCAGCGCAAGCATGGTCTACCACGCTGTCGTCTACCAAAGAATGTACCACAAAGAACTTTCCGAGCTGGTTCCTCTTCGCTCATGCGAGCTAGGTGCCCTGCCCACCGGAGTCTACTGAACTTAATTTTTGTCACGATATCTGCTTCTAGGTAGATTGCGTACAGTTCATGATTGTACCGTCTCCGGAATCGTCCTTCCTCACATATGGGGCCAACAATTCTCCTTAAGACTTTTCTCTCGAACGCAGCTAAGAGGTCGGAGTGTCTTGTGTTAAGCATCCAGGTCTCGGATCCATATGTGAGTACTGGCAGGACCATGGTCCTATACAGCAGCAGTTTTGAAGTTATGGTGAGATTTCTGGATTTGATGAGCTTTGACAGACTATAGTAGGCTCTGTTGGATTTGAGAAGCCGCCCACGTATTTCTTCTTCTATATTGTTATCGGCTGCTACTATTGACCCAAAGTATTTAAAGGATTGCACCACTTCAAATTCGTGCTCCGCTGCCTTGATTGTTTGAGCAACACAGCAACTGTTCCTCTCGCATTCGACGCCACCATGTACTTTGTTTTACCTTCACTAATGTGTAGCCCCAGATTTTGTGCCGCCTGCTCGATCTGGATGAAGGAATCGTGTACAGCTTGTTCGGTTCTTCCGATGATGTCAATGTCGTCTGCGTAAGCCAGTAACTGGCTGGACCTGTTGATGATGGTCCCTCTTGTTGCCATGCGAGAAGCGAGAGTCACGGATTGATTTCTCCAACGCCAGATTGAAGAGAATGCAGGCCAAACCGTCCCCTTGTCGGAGTCCATTAAAGATGTTGATTGGTCTGGATAGCAATCCGGCTATTTTTACTTGGCTTTTACGTTGGTCATGGTCAACCTACATAGTCGTGTCAATTTATTTGGGATGCCGAATTCTCTCATGGCTTTGTAAAGTTCTACCCTGGCTATGCTATCATAGGCGGCCTTAAAGTCTATAAACAGATGGTATGTTGGGATGTTAAATTCTAGACATTTTTCCATCGCCTGCCTAAGGGTAGAGATCTGATCAGTTGTTGATTTGCCTGGAATGAAACCACACTGATATTGTCCGATGACGGTTTTAGCGTCTGGGGTTATCCGGTCTTGTAGGATAGAGGAGAGTATCTTATAGGCGGTACTCAACAACGTGATACCTCTATAATTGCTGCACGTTGTGACAGCTCCCTTCTTATGTATGGGGCATATAATAGCTTTTCACCAGTCATCTGTCATTTCTCCCTGCTCCCATACGTGCACTATAATACCATCAATTGCTTGACGTAAGGCTGGCCCGCCCTGATGGAATAATTCGGCTGGTATGCCATCGGCTCCCGGCTCCCGGGGCTCTGTTCTGCTTAAGCCGGCCTATAGCCTTCTCAACCTCTTCTATGCTTGGTGGCGGCAACATAGGGTATTCTTCTTGAAGTAGTGGAGCCTCCACTTCTGCAGTGAGCTGACCATTTATCAATTCATTAAAGTACACTTCCCATCGTTCCAGTATGCTTTCAGGATTGGTGATCAGATTTCCCTCTTCGTCCTTGCAGTATGTGCAGCGTGGTGTGTACTGCGTCATGTTTCGGACGGATTGGTAGAACTTCCGCAACTGGTGCGGGCCTCGCTCTCGGCTATTTTCTATTTCACAGATTAGATTCTTCTCTCAGGCTGATTTTTTTTTTTGTCTGAGAAGCCGTTTTTCTATTTTTCTGAGCTCTTTATACTCCTCTTCGCGTGCCCGCGTTCTATGAGATTGTTGCATTGCTCGGTAGGTAACATTCTTACGTTCAGTCGCTAGCTTGCATTCATCATCAAACCAGTCGTTACGATTTTTACGACTGCTGCTTCTCATTTACGCACAGCATTCTGGCTCCAGGACTTACTCTCCTTAAATCAAGTGATTCTAGGTGTTACTGGTGTTTTAATTGCGCAGGGCAGCCGTCTTGGTTCGAACCTGATCGGCGGATGAAATACGTCTTCGCAAGGAAATCTGCCCTCGGAAAACTATACCAACAAGATAGTGATCCGAGTCGATATTGGCACCTCGGTACGTTCGTACCTTCATCAAGTTCGAGTAGTGGCGATGGTCCATCAACACGTGGTCTATTTGGTTACGAGTGACTCCATCAGGTGGCTTTGTAGATATCTTTACGCGGGAACCTGGTACTCGCAACGACCATATTTTTCGAGGCTGCCAATTCTAAGACTCGAAGTCCATTGTCAATAGTGTTCTCATGCAAACTATGGGTGCCTGCGTAATGCCTGAATACCGGCTCCCGACCTATTTTTGCGTTCAAATCCCCAAGGATGATTTTAACATCATACCTTGGACAGGCATTGAACGCCCTCTCGACTTGTTCGTAGTAAGTCTCTTTTTCTTCGACTGAGGACTCCTCCGTAGGTCCGTGAACGTTAATGAGGCTGATGTTCGTAAATTTGCCTCGCACGCGAAGGGTGCACAGCCTTTCGCTTATAGCGTTAAAGCCGATGATGGTAGACTTCATTTTTTCGCTGACTATAGGAAGCCTACCCCGAGCACATGGTGTTTTGTATGACAGCTGTAGTATATGTCTTATTCATTCTTCTGTAGAACACCATTCCCTGTTCATCTAATTTCTTGAAGAGCTGTTATGTCAGCTTTATATTTTGACAGGGCATCGGCTAGCTGCTGAGCAGCTCGAGCTCTATAGAGCGATCGTACGTTCCATAAGAAAATTCGTAAATCTTTTTTCAGTTTTCGTTGCGTGGGTTGTCGTCGTGTGATCAGTCAGTTTCCGAGGCTTGTTGTCGGTCTCGTAATTCATTTAGTTTTACGGGACAGGGAATTAACCTGTCGCCAACCTGAGGAACCAGCCTGATCATATTAGCCAAACTTTTTGTAAAGGCTTGTTTCTAGCGGTCGCCGCGGAGAGGCTATGATCACACTTCCACCAGTCCCGAATAGTTACGGCACGTGCATGTTTTCGTATGCTACATGTTATTCCCCCTATTCGTCTGATGGCTGACTGCCTTACACAAGTTTTACGTTGTTTTTAATCGATCATTTTAGTTAGTGCAACGGGACGTATCATCCGATGTCCGTAACACACTATAAGAGTATGAGAGCTGCCGTTGGCTCATAGAGAGTTATCCACCAATGCCCCCTTTTCAGCAAGGTGGATAGTACTCAAAACCCTTCGGACCTGAGCTCTAAATTTCTAGCTCACGTAAGGTAAACACAAAGTAATTCCCCCAAAACATCCCCCACGCTATTGAAATATTTTATTATATAAAAAACCCATAAGCCATAATTCAAACATTTTAAAAGTAAAACCAACAATTTCTCGCACACAAAACACAAGGTCCTTAGGCATGTTCGATATGGTATCATGTTACACCATCATCATATTCCGTTCTTCCTCTCAAAAGTCATACTCATAAATTTTACTATTCAATCCATTATTAATTTCTAATAATTCGGTCATTCGTTATCGATAATAACTCGTGTCCGCCTCACAGATTCCCTGATACCAGGCAATAACACTTATATTCCTTTTTGTATTTAAGGCTACCGTCTGAGTGAACAAAAGACCCAATTCCCAAGGCAAGCCATCTAATAACTTTGCAACTTTATCAAAACGCGCTACGAATCAAAACCAACCACCGGAATCATTTTTTTTTCGATTTCCTTCAAATCTCTCAGAGAAAGTATAGAACTGTATGACTTATAGCTCCAAGCTTTGTTGGTGGGCCAGATGGGGTGGAGGTGGCGGCAGTAGACAGACACATTAGAGCTGGAAGGTCCAACACGACCGACCATCAGGTCAGGTCCACTCCTTGGGAACGAACCAACATATAACATATGAGCGCAGAGCTATAAAAATCCATTACTTTCATGTGAGTGCGAGGATCATAAAATTCTATTACGATGATTTATGGATGTGGAACGAGCCGGACCAAGGAATACTACAAGCTTCAACCAAACACTAGCAACACCATGCAGGACGTCAAGGGAAATATTTGAGGGTGCTTAGTGCTTAATGGATGGACATTTTTTCCTGTTATTGTGCTGTCCTTGCAAAGTTGAATCCTTGATAAAAATCAACTCACACACACCTACTCTTGCAGTCATACAAAAATGGAAACAAAGAAATACTCCCAGAAATAGCAAAAAAGAACCAAACAAAAAAAGAACCAAGAAGAACAAAAAACCAAGTAAGACCCTCGATGAAGAATCATGATTGTCGATGATGTCGATGATGCTGGTGACGATGATGATGATGATGATGATTCTTAGTACCAGTACCACACCATCCCATCCCATTCCAGCCAAAACATCCCCATCTGCCTCTTCAGCAAAACAATCCGACCGCTTGCGCGAATCCCGAAATCAATGTTGCAGAAGCATCTCTTCCATCCGTTAAGATAGCTTCTTCCTTGCTGCTGCGGGCGACAACTCCAGACGAGACGACTCAGAGGAGTAGGTAAACGCTATACGAAAAAATGTGTATTTTTACGAATCACGGTTTCGATGTTTCGCATGAATACGTAATTAAATCTATAAATCGGCCAATTAAAATGCTTTGATATCGTGACAACACAACATTGGACATCGACAGAAGGAATTAAAATTATTACACACACACAAACACACGGCGAATCCAACATCATCGGTTGTTGTAGAGTTTGTTCGTATGGGAGCCAAGGGAGAGGGCCTATTGGGTCCTTGGCGCGGATGCGAGGCGAACGCGAAGGGTTCTCGGAGTGCGATTCTCTATGGAGAGGCACAACTTAAACTTAGGCTAAGACTAGGCGCCGCGTTTTGGTGGAATCTTTGATTGCTGTGGCGGTGTTTATTTCTTCTTCTCCGGTGTAGGTATAGATTGTGTAGCTTGTAAGAAAAAAAAACGGTTTGGGGGAAGATCATAGGCTTACATGAGTGAATGCCCGCACTAAACATTCTATTGCGAAGGAACTATTGCGAGACAGAAAAACACCAATAGATGGGAAGAGGTTTTTGTCACATAGATTGAACTAAGGCTATTGAAATGAAGTTCTGAAGAAACAGGCATACCTATCTAAAAAAAACTAGCTTTTCCTAAAATAAGTGACATTTCATTCAAGCTGAACAATATTATGATGTGTGAGTTTAGAGATTCTTATCAGTCGATACAATTTAATATTCCTCGAGATAAGCAAAATTAAAAAGGGGTTCTTACTTAATACTTTACTTACTTACTTATGCTCTTTAAACTCAGGGGATTTACGAATGTTAAGAATGGTATCAGGGGATGAGAGCCAGTGGTGCTAATAATTTCTAATAACCTTGAGGACGTTTAATAGTTCATACAAAATTTCGGCCCCGTAATAATAGTACCCCAAATGTGGGATATTCGAAAAAAAAATTATTACTAAGTTCACACATATGTCGAATTTGATTTATAAATGTTTAAAGTTTTTTCTTCAGAGTTTATAGATTACGCCACATGTGGGATATTCAAAACAGAAAAAAATCCATCTGATCCTAGTATTATCTTGATGATCGTATTGGGATATTAGAAAAAGATAGATACTAATTGCTCATAAGATCACAAAAGGTCAGTTTGTTTCAGTAATTTGAAGTGGTAACATACCTATAAGGATTTTCATAACAAATGATGAAGCCATAGAATGTTAGCATCTAATAAGTGGGATATTAGAAAAAAAGTATGCCATCGAAAGGCTACTAGTTGGCTTGAATAAGGTCAGTTTTTTTTTGTTTTGTTTTTCAGAGCTATAGATTGCACCATATGTGGGATTTTCAAAAAAAAAAAAAAAGAATTCATCTAAAATTGGCACCTAATGTGTGGATATTAGAAAAATATAGGCTAACAAAAAGTTAGTTAATTTTACTTGTACGATTTTTGTATTTGCTAGCTATTAAAGTTTCATCTGAACTTACTATCTGATAAGTAGGATATCAAAAAAAATGTATTTCATCTAAAAAGTTACTAATTGCTTACAAAAATATAAGTTTGTTTCAGTTATTGTAACTGTATCAAGTTTTATAGCAGCTATTAAAGAGGGATTTTCGAAACCAAAAGGAAGCCATCTTATCTTATCACCTATAATGTGTGGGATATTATTATACTCAACAAAGGTCTGTTATGTTCTGTAATTGTAAGCTTTTAGCTAGTTTTTTTAGATCTTATAGATTTTCCTGAATGTGGGATATTCGAAACAAAAAATAATACATCAGCTATTGGTTAGTTCGCTCTTGTAATTGGTCAGCCAAGGTATTTTATAATGTCCTATGGCTGAGCAATTTCTGAAACTGAATTACCCTTTGAGAACAATTAGTGACCATACTTTTTTCGAATATCCCACTTATCGGGTACTAGGATTCTGGAGGCAAAAAAGTTTATATTATTGACTAATTATTAAAAATACACCTAGACCTACACAAGATACTTTAAAAAAACAAAACTCGAATGTTGAATACGTGAAAAAATTGCATTTTTTGTTTGTTAAGTTTTATAAAAAACGAAATATTAAAAAAAAAAACAAAATTGATTTATGCCGTATTTATACGTAGAAAATGACAGGGATGTTTTTGAAAGTTGAGAGCGGCGCTTTTTCATAACTCGGAAACTAGAAGAAGTAGGTTAACGCCGATTACACAGAAAAATTGTGTTTTTTTTTTCAGATCAGTTCTGTGTTCAAAACTAAAAAATGACAAATTTCGACTTATGCCACTCTGCCGGAAAAGCGACGATATATCTGCGACTTCAGCAAACCCAACAAAGTCTAGCGGGATCAAATCTCATGACCTTGGTGGTAAATTAACCTCACCTCTGCAAGTTTAACCCGCTGTATGGAACGTTGCACCGTCCTGCTTGAACCACATGTCGTTCAATTTGGGTCATAAGAAATTGGTTATCATCGTTCTGTAGCGCTCGCCATTGACGGTGGCCGCCTCACCAAAGTCCTTTTCAAAAAAATACGAACGCCAGCGGCTCAAAATGCACACTAAACAGTAACTTTTTGGGGATGCACTTGGTGAACCTCGTGTGGGTTGGTGTCGTCCCATATACGGCAATTTCTCTTGTTAACACAGCCATTCATCGTCGCTAAAGATGATTTTTTGGGCAAAATTGGGGTCCTCTTGCAGACGCTCCAAAGTCCAGTCAGCGAATAAACGGCGGCGGCGTTTTCTGTGGTCATGAACGTGCTATTTAATCTTCTAAATTGCCGTGATCATTTGACAGATGTCACTAAAACAACAACATGGCCGCCACAAGTCGCCAAAATCTCTCCGTGCAAATTATGCATTCGTTAAATAAATCGAACCCGAGATTTTGATCAGTCTTGATATTACTATGATAGGGAAGACTAAAAAAAGTGCTTATTCCATTTCTGTCCGTCTGTTTGGCTATTCTCTTTAAACTTGGTATACCATTTCAAGTTAGAATTTTTTTTAAGGCCCTTTCCTTGATTTTTGATTTTGATCAAAAGTTTTATCCTAAAGCTCATAAAAAGGTAAAACAATATGTTGTTTTTAGATTTTCCCAGACTTTTTTTGTTGATTTTTAAAACAAAATCATAATTTTTTTTTTGAAAACTCGATATTTCGAAAACTACATAACTCGATTATTAACTGTTTTAAGCACTATCTTTAATATGTAGGGAATAAATTTAATTTTTTTTCTTAAATTAAACGCGCCCACCGTACAAATGTTGAAAATGGTTTTGAAAAATCGTATTTTTTGAAAAATGGTTCCTAGAATTTCGATACAAATTTTCTGTTTCGCTTAAATTGCAATTAAGGTATTTATGACAATATCTACCATGGAATCATATTTCGATTTCTGATTTTCTCATTATCGGCACAATGGATTTTTGAAATTCTGAAACATAAGAACAAGTTGTGCGTTTTATTTTTAATCAAAATTATTCGAGTCGTTATCGAGAAAAAAAAAACAATTTTTAAAAAGTTATATGGATGGTACCATTATTTTTGTCTCCGAGAACACTTTTTTTTTTAAAACGTGTTTAAAAAACAAGAGGCCAAGCTTAAGAAAAGTCGACTAAATCTCTCATTTTTTCAAAATTAAAGAGCCTTCAAAAAAACAAGGGACAAATATTTCTTCTTTTTCTATGTGCAGCTAAGACGAGAAATTCACCTCTTCAGTTTTTTTTTTTTTAACTTAAAATTGCCGCAGAAGCCTGCGTTGTAAAATCTTGTGGTAACACTTTCTTCACCTACATACATATATACATACTTATGTGAATTTAATTTTTTTAAATTTTCATTTGTCATACCAAAAACAGAAAGATTTGTGAAATATGTCGGAATATTATAACTTTAACAATTGACATGCAGAGATATATCCGACACTCCCGTTTAGTGTATCTAGGTGGCAGTTTCATTTGTCAGCACATTCGTCAAACATTTTTTATGTTTCTCCTTCTTTGACTATAATTACATTTATGGGGTCTTTTCTGTTATGAAGTTGTTTCAACAAAAAATTGTTTAACGATAATCATAGATCAACACAGTCATATTTTATATCCTTATGGAAAATCAAAAGAAAATCTTAACATGTGTATACATAATGAATACGCATATGGTGACCATCTGTTCTATTTTATATTGAAGCAGTAAAGTTGTTAACTATGGAATTTTGTTTTACCACGAACAAATTTGTCTAAATTTTAAAGATTTTTAAAACAAGTAAATTGTACATGTCATTAAGTATTCACTTCAAATTGGTAATTCAATTTATTATTTATTTATTCAAAAAATTTACAAATAAGCTTACAATTTAATTTGGTAATGTATCAAGGCAAGAAAACCATAAGCCTTTTAGAACATACAAATTAATACTTTGGAGTGGATGATAGTTTCTTTTTTAACAAAATATTTGTAAAATTAATTTAATTTAATTTTGATGGTGGAGTTATTTTCCTTGTACCTTGAAGATGTCAAATGCATTATACCTCCAAATACTTTTATATCAATATTTTCGGCACATACTCCAACAAAGTCAGGACTAAGTTCGTGCTGTGAAATTTTGACTATAAGTGAAAATGATCGGAAATAGCCCTACTCAACCGAAGATGCGCTGATCCGCGCTGTGCGAGAACTTGGTTGATTAACGGAATCACCATTCTATCATAGCGGAAAGCATCGGGTAGAGCCCCTTAGACACAGACTCTCGTAATAATCGTCGTTAAGGTAGTAGAAATAGTCTATGTTAAGCTCCATTGATTCTATGTCCGTACACAGGTTTTATGTTGCTATCAATGACCTGACGAGATACATATATGTACAACTTAAGAAGATATGACCATATTATCTCCTTAGAAAACTAATATTCTGGGTTGTAGCATTTACACGGATATACGAATTTTCGTAATTGTAGGTATATTTTGCATTAATTAATACAAAAACACTCCAAAATCTTTTCGAAGGAATAAGCTTTTGCCATTCGTCTAGAACAGGAAATATATTAAGACCTTCATTCAATCTTCTAAGCTCATCACAACGACTGTTCTTTGTGAATAGCCTTTGTAATTCCTTGCCCAAAAACAATTAAACAAATATAATATAAATGTTATGAGTGAAAATTTTTCTTTGTTTTTTTTTTTTGTTTTGAAAATATGGTCACCCCAATTTCACACCTTTCGACAATAATTTGTAAACACACATATCAAATTTTGAACAACAAAAAATTTGTAGACAAAACAGAAGTTAATACTTCTCATTCAACGCACTATATCTTACGAAAAAAATATTTCAAGTGATCTTTCTTACAAAAAATAAGAAGTGTTTCCAGCATTGAGAACGCACTAGTTCTCTAGAGTTTAGAGGGAAAGGCAGGGTCGTATGGCGTTTGGGTGCAAGAATGTTTACTCTATCTTTCTGCACGTATCTCAGATGTTTGTGATGTTGATAGAAAGACGATGAGTTTTAGAGAACGTGTTGTTCATTAAAAGATAAACGGTATGATGTGCAGTAGTCCCGAAGTCCCAAAAAGATCACACATTACTTAAATTCGGAGCAAATGTTTATAAACAATAATTTCTTCTTTAATAATAATTTTTCTTCTTTGGTTTATGAGAAGAACTGGTGATGGTTATGTTTATTAAATTGAAATGCATTGAGATATTAGCTGGATGAAGTTAAAAAATAAAAAAGTATTTTTAATTTTGCGTTTATAGAAGATGAAGTAAACAAATAATGGGAAAGAGCCATAAATCAAAATCAATAGTATATCAAGATTTTAATGACACACGAAAAATGTGCTCAAAAGTGAGATCTTAAATGGATGTTATTGTAGGTTAGGATATACATGGGTGATTCTACTAACAATGGAATAAAATGATACAAATTTCGGCACGACATTTTTGGATTCCAAAAGTCGTAAGAGTTGTTCTATAGGTGATCATTAGAACGTCCCTTTGCGTTGTTGAAAGCGGCCAGTTAAAAAAATAAAAAATGACGATATTAAGGACATTTTTTGAAAAAGGATGTTCAGGGTACTGAGTATTTTTTAAGGGACCTGAATAAATCTTTAGTTTCTTTTCTTATTTTCTCTTGGGTACACATTGAAATATAGAAATTAAATTTAATTATTCTTCATAAACGTAAAAACTCATGGTAAATAAATATTATTTAGCATTTTATTAAGAGAATATAATATATTATAATTAAATATTTTTTTTTCTAAGAATCAATTTTAAATAAATTATATTCTTTTTAAAAATTTTAAAAATATTTCGCAATGAAGTTCGAAGTTCAATATAACTAAAAATTTCTCAGGTTTCGGAATAAAATATCATTTGCTCATTTATTAACCAGGGGACTGAGGTTTTTCATGGTTTTTGCACAAAAAAGGTATTAAGGTTTTACTTTAAAAAATAAAAATAAATATATATAATATTACAGTTTTATTAAACCTATGCTATACTTCTAACAAATATGCCTTCTTACATACAAATTTGTTTTGTAAAACCTCACCAGAGGACTGATAATCTAAAGAGACAATCCACGACTTTTTGCACAAATGTCTTTTTCACAATGCTAACATAAGAAACAGAATCGATTTGCACCACAATTTTATTGTAAGGAGATTTGGTACTTCAAATTGCCAGTGCTGGAAATTCGATCGATATCCTAGTTATTGATTTTTTCGACTGTTTCAATATGCCAGGGGACTGATACAAAAAGCGGGGGACAAAGTTTAATTAAGTTTTTTTGTAATAAAATAAATTACTAAAAAAATATTTATCTATTTCATAGCAAAGATGTGTTATTTTCCGTAACTTTATCTTTGCGAAAACGCACTGGGGACACGTCAGGGGACTGAGAATCGGACACTTTGAAGAATTTTTTGAGCAATATAATATAAGGTCACCCTAATAATATTGTTAGGCCAGGTAGATATCAGTCAGATTTAATTTTATAAAAAAAAATCAGATTAAATAATTGAACGGATTTCAAAATATTTCTTGGGCCACCGAAAATTCCATCGTTTGTAGAATCACCCACATACATTTCCAATAAAACTAACTGTTTAGTTGAAAAAAAAGTTCATGGGATTTAATCAAACCTAAAATGAACCCTTCTGTGTTTTATGTACAACTTTAAGACTTATTTCTGTCTTTATCTGTACTTTGCGTTTGAATCAAAACGGATACACAAATTTGCTTCCAATTTAATACAGAGTATAAGTATCTATTGTCGTAATTCCTATAGAAATTTAAAAACTTTTGTAAGCTAAGAATGATTTTGTTTTTAAAAACAATTTGCATGTTTAAAATTATTGTAATAAAATGTATGTTTTTAATATTGGGCGAGCTAAATTTTTCAATGCTGCAGTCAAATATATATATGTGTAGAATGTCAATGTTACGTATCTACCTTCTAGGTGATTAATTGTTTTAAATCAAAGACGACCCGCACTGTTGTATCGTTTTCAGTGAACTCACCGAACATTCATGTTTACAGTCGAAACTTGCCGATGACCAGATAGTCCACGAAGCATTTTGAGGTTGTTCCTCTCTTGTGCCAATTGCAATGTCGTTACACTATTGATGAGTTAGCTTACTTGTAATTCTGTAATTCAATAGTGTTACGACATAATGCAAAGAGCTGAGTTGGTGGAACCTCGTTTATGACTCGCGACCTAAATGCAGGGCATAACACAATGTCAAGGCTTTAACATAATGCTGGTGGATCTAAGCTGCAATTGTTAGAAGTAGGCCTACTAGAAATTCAATAAATATCTGCAGAATAAAAGGGTTAAATTGTATGGGGATTGGAGATTTAAACGCTAGGATAGAGGAAACACATATATGTATATACCAGATAAAATCGCATCTTTAAACTGTCGAATATCAGACGATAAAATTTCAAAAGAAAAGTTATTGAATACGAAGGGCCAAAAGTTGTTAGAAGCATGTAAAGGGTTGATATGTTAATTCGACCGTTGCATTCTTAAGATTTTTTTAGACTTAAAAGGTAAAGATCAGAATTACTCTGAAACCATGCCCTTGAAGCTTTTGCTTGAATTTGAAAGTATATATCTGTATACTGACTTAATCCAAATATCGTGATTTCATCGCTAATCGCTATTTTACATGAGTTATCTTATGTATAACTATTTTTAATTTTATGCGCAGATTTCAATAATAACATTCTTGAAGGATCTTCTCTCATTAAATTGGTATCTGTAAATACCTCAATTTCCACTAAGGATAATAGTACCTACACTGCTTACCCCCAGTTTCACAGTAGAAGCTTAAGCCCCACTTTTGGTTTAAACTTCAGTTCATCAATCAGTTTGGTTTCACTGTGTCATTTAAACCTTCAACAGAGTTCATTCTATAGTTTAAACCTCAGTTCAACAACCCCTTCAAACATTTAAAAATAGAATTTATTTTCATTTTTAATTTATTTTTCCTGTCACAGGTCACAACTGAAACAAAGCAAACTTTCCTTGATTGTGTTTTCTTTTATTCAGATAGAAAGAGAAAACAATATACTTAAACTACGTTCAATAAACTGAAGTTCAGATTAGACTGTGAAACCGAACGAGTTGAACTTCAAATTTAAACTCCAGTTCAGGTTTAGCTGAACTTTAGGAAACAGTGGGAGGATTGAGTAGGAGAAACCGATGTACATTCGTCTTAAATTTCTGGACATTGAAATGGGGAGGAAAAACAGAGTCTGTTAAGGAATTCCACATTCGACTCGTACGGCAAAAGAAAGAATCTCTGTACTTAACTGTACGTCCAAAGTTTGGCTCAAGGGTATATTGATGAGCATTCCTTGCGGCACGAGTATTACGGTGAAATTTTTTTAGGGGGGGAATGCAACTCACTATTTCAATAGAACATTGTTTATAGAAATAACGATAAAACAGTGCTAGACAAGTGACATTTCGACGATGTTCTAACGAAACAATTGTTTCGAAAATTACTCTGTCACCTATCAGCCTTAAAGCTCTATTCTGGATTCTGTCTAGTAATTATAAAGATGTTTTAGAAGCACCAGCCTAGATATGAGAATTGTATTCTAGTTTGGGACGTATATAAGCCTTATAAATTGTGGCCAGATCAGAGGGGGAGAAAAAGTTTTTACATCGTCTTAGGAAACCTAAGCATTTGGCCACATTTTTAGCAATATCCAATATGTGGTCATTCCACGAAAGGTGGTCAGTAATACACATACCAAGAATTGATAGTTTTTCAGTTTCTATGATGCAAGCTCCATCCATGAATAGGGGCATAGGGGGAATATTCCGCTTTAATGACAAAAAACAGCTCTGAGTTTTAGAAGCATTAAATTCAACACGATTTTTAATACCCCATTTAATGATGCTATTTAGATCGGAATTTAAAGAGCTCAACATATATTGCCGTTGCAATTCAACATTCAAAGAACAAGGAATTGAATCAGGAAATTAATATGAAAAGCTGAGGGTGCTGTCATCAGCAAAACAGTTAAGTGGATTAGTAGTTTCGGTAAAAAGATCATTTATGAAAATGAGAAAAAGAGTCGGAGACAAAACAGAGCCTTGAGGGACACCAACATTTATTTTACGAACTTCAGACTTGAAACCATCCAAAACGACTTGAATTGAAAGGTCGGAAAGGTAATTACTAATCCAACGAATAAGAGATACATCGATACCAAACGCACCCATTTTTGATAAAAGAGCAGGATACCAGACTCTATCGAATGCCTTAGAAATATCAAGCGCAATGATCTTACTTTCCCCAAAAAGATGTAAGGATTGGTTCCACTTTTCAGTGAGATATGCCATCAAATCACCAGTGGATCTATTACTGCGAAAACCATACTGGCGGTCATTAAAAAGATTATGTGCTTCAAGATAATATGTATATCTTAAGCTGCCGATTGATCAGTGTTTCCATGACCTTAGACAAAAGGGACGTCAGTGCGATTGGCCGATAATTAGAAGGTGAAGAAGATGCGCCTTTTTTGGGGACTGGTTGGACGAACGCTGCTTTCCAACTCTTTGGGAAGCACCCTGTAGAATAGGAAAGATAAAAAAGTTTGCGCAGTGGTTTTGCCAGTGTGGAAGAACATTTCTTCAGAACGATGGCTGATATACCATCCGGGCCAGCAGATTTGTGAATATCGAGATCTTTTAATATTCTAGCGACTGCTCGGGTGCGAAAATAAATTTTGCTCATTGAAAAGTTTACATTTTCAAGAACCGGTGGATTCATGTCGCTATCGGGCAGTGAAGAATTTATTGCAAATAGTTCTACAAACAAATTAGCCTTATCTATGGAACTAACAACAGGATTATCATTGTAGATGAGCGTGGGAACCGACGAAGAGGTGGAGTTTTTGATTTTCTTTACGAATGACCAAAAGTTTCTACTGCCTTTAGGGCACTGGATTATTTTTTGTCTTAATTTTTGTTCGTGAAAGAATTTGGTTCTTTTGATCCAAGCGTTACAAGCATTCCTTGCTCTCTTAAACTTTATGTGGTTTTCCTCAGAAGGGTTGGCTTTGTATGTTTGGAAGCACAACTCTCTTACCCTAATCACTTCTTTACAGCTACCGTCAAACCTATAATTTTCTTTTGGCTTTAAACTTTTTGATCTGTGAGGAACAAACATTTTCAAACCATTTGTGATTATGTTTGTTATCATATCAGCACATGCATCCACGTTCCTATCGAGAAAGCTTATCGACCAGTTAAAGTTTCGGAAAAAGTTGTTGAGACCATCCCAATCGGCTTTCTCGTATTGCCATACGACTCTTTTGGGAATTTTTTCCTTAACTACGGCGTTGGAGCATGGAAAAACAGCTGACACTACAGAATGGTCTGACGTACCTAAAGGCGTTAATACATTTACTGTATATTTCTCAGGGTGGGAAGTCAGGAATAAGTCAAGGGTATTAGGAGATTGGCCAGCAACATCTGGAATTCGCGTTGGCTCATCTACAAGTTGAGTGAGATGGTTAAACTCAGAGAAGATTTCTACATATGCACCTTCTGGTGTTGCCTGGCCCGAATATAGAAGCCAATTAGCATTATGCACGTTAAAATCGCCCGTAATAACGATTTCGGTGCTTGGATTACAAGAGATAATCACTTGTATGGAGTCCGACAGCGCATCAAATTGGTTCAGTGTAGATTTACTGTCTAAATTTGGGCTTCGATACAAGAAACAATAATGAATAATTTGTTTATTGACGTTTAACTTTAACCACATAACGTTAAAATCCGTGCGGGAACAATGGCTAAATTGAGGAAGAGTTTGATAAGCAACGTCATTCCGAATAAAAATGGCAATACCGTAGTGAAGAATAAATAGTGGTACTAAGCTGTATCCAGGAAGGTTAAACTCGGAAGGATCGGAGCTTTCACCTACCTGTGTTTCGCTGAGTGCCAGAATAGCTGGTTTGAATTTTTCAGCGTGAACGAACACAGCAAAGAAATTTTTCCTGAGCCCACGAATATTGGACACATCGATTCTGAAATTACTCACCATTATACAATGAACAAAACACATAAATCCGACGTGTAACTAAGCATTACAATATTACATTTAAATGAGTTGAATAAGATTTTTGCCTCAGTTTCTTCCTCAACTATTTGCAGTTGTAGATGATGCAGGTGTTTTAGAAAGCATTCTATCTATTAAAACAAATTCAGATTGATTCGATGAGATAAAATTATTCTTCCTTATATCTTAAAATACATAACTCACTTACTTAATACCATTTTTATGACGGGGGTTTTCCTTCCAATTTTTAAAGTGCAAAAATAGTACCAATATCTAAAAAACAAAACGGTATAAGATTAATTTCCATTTTATCCTTTCTATCTAAAGTTCTTGAAAGATTGTTAGCAGATACGTAGATTTCTTCAAGATAATAATTTTCTATGCGATAATCAATCGAATTTATTGATTCCACAAAAAATCTCGGCGTAACATTTAACAAAACTCTAACTTGGGATAACAACCTAAAACTTACAGTAGGGAGGGTTTATGAAGCATGCTCTGATGGGCAACACAAAAAGTCACAACTTTTAAAACAAAACTAATGTTGGTATAATTGCTTCTTAATCCAATTATGCTGTTTGTGTGTGAGATTTTAAGCAACTGTGATCATGAGCAGGAACCGAAAATTGTCATTGCTTAAAACAGTATTACGCTATACAAATTTGAATAGCCTAAGACTTTGGATCTATTTTCTTCAAACTAGGTACCAGTGGCGTGGCGTGGATAATTTTAAAAGGGAACCCGTTATAAAATTTTGTCACCTGTAAGAATGAAAAAAAAATCTTAGAACCTTAAAAACAACATTTCTAGTAAAGATATGGTATCTAAAAATGCATTCCACATTGACTTAGCAAAAAAGTGTATCTATATTTTTTATACTTCAAGACATTAATATTTCAATCAACAATGAGCTTGAAACATAATAAAAAAAAGGACCTCCTTTTAGACACCACCCCCTTCGTCGGACATAACTGCGGCACCTTCCTAGGAATGTTCTATTAACTTTTCCTTGCAATCATATGTGTCAAGAATATAAAATATATGATGGGACAACTTATCTGCATTCAGACTCGTCCTAACATTAAAAAATACAAGATATCTTTTTGTTATTCCATTCTCTGACAAGAACCGGAATATGGCACTCCGTTGTCCCCTATGACTCAAATCTGATGTTTCGTCGATCATAATCGACACGAACCGAGCTTCTATGATTTCTGTTTTAATTTCAGATTTAATAACAGCCGCGATACTATGTATCAAGTCATTTTGAATATCGTTACCCTATAACACTACTCTAAATAGGATTCCATTAAAGTGTCATAGGTACTTATATGTTGATTTCCTTTACACATAAGAAATCAATTTCTGTGTGAAGATTTTGATCCCTCGCCAGATTTTGCGTTCCTAAACACCCAACAAAAATTTATTTTTCTTTGACAGGGATCAAAATCTTTAAATCCATTTTTAAAGAGGGATTTACACCAAACAAAAAATTTCGATCTGGGATCGAAATCCCTGGTGTGTAAACGAAAGAAGGATAAAATATAAACTATCAACTATCCTTACTAAAATTATTTGGTTTCTCCGATAGGTAATCTGTTAAACAGCAATCTACATTTATGAAAGACATTTCCAAGACAAAATCTAGAGCTGCACTAAAATTAAGCAGCTAAATTTTTGTTATCACTATAGTGGGTAATAAAAGGAATTAAATCTTCACTTTAACATCTAACTTTTCAGTTTTCACTATTTTTAATTAAGTTCAAATTGGCTTTTCAAAACACTAGATTTATTTGAAGTTATTTAACCTGTGCAACTCAGTCTTTTATTGAATGCCAATTGAATCTAGATTTAAATTCCTATTAAAAAAAAAGTAAATGCATTTTATTTGTCTAGAGTATCGATATGCTAAATTTACACTGCTGACAAATTTCCATAATATTCTACCATGATTTATTTCATAATTCAACATTATCACAGTAATTTTGTAAAAATATCAATCGTGCATTTTACATTAGCATACAAATCAAAATCAAATTCAAAATCAAGAATCAACAATATCCACCATGCCATATTTATATTTATATGGCATACTCGTATTAAAGAAAAAAAAAACAAATAAGTCGAAGAACACCGTCTTATTTCTTACATCAGGTTGAAAAAAGGCGAGCACCTGAACTCCTGCAATGTATTATCTTCCTACTGAAATGCAATGCTAATTCCTAAAGGGAGAATAAAATACAAATAATTCCAACTCCTACAGGTATACATCGAAAATTTTATAAGACGGAATGTAGCGTCTTATTTTTTGAATATGTTGGACAAAGAGGATCCGAAAAACAATGCTTGGGGAAGAAAGGGATATAACACAAATAAATAAGACGGTGATTGAAAAGTTTACGTCAGAGTATTTTTGTGACTCTCTTGATTAATGTTGGTTGTGGATTGTGGAATGTGTTTGGATAAAGTATAAGATACAAACGAGAGGCAGAATGGATAACTTAAACTTATTCGATGTTTGTTTGGTAAATTGTGTATTTGTGTATTTGTGGATTTTCTAAAAGGGAAGACGATAGGAATCGTGTTATATGGACGCCACGCCACTGCTAGGTACTTAAGGGTCTTCGGTGATTCCCTAGAGGACAAATTGATTTTTTTAGATCCAAAATTAACGGTACCCCACATCACTCTTAATGCAAAATCTTATTTATTTCGAAAAAGGCTCTTACGATTTTGATAAAAAAATTTTAATATTCTATTATAATCAACTACATTTAGGTCAACAAAAAATTTAGGAAAAATTGTTATTAAGGGTACCTGTCTTAGAAACTTGTTCTTGATTTTCCACTTTCTCATTAACGGGTCCAACGATTTTAACCAAAATTTTAACAGGAGCTCCCTTTAATTTAAAATAATATTGTATATAAAAATATTTTTTTTTTTTTTTTTTTTTTTTTTAATCAATTTTTTTTGAAAAATCAATATATCTTCAAAACGCGTGAACGATTATTTTTTTAAATTATTTTCCAAAATCGATTTTATTAAATACTTACAATTGGCAAATTTTTTTCTTGAAACATTTTAAAGAAATTTGTTATATAAAAAAATAATTTTTTTTAACTTTGTTTTCATAAATTCATAGTTTTCTGTAAGCATTTGAACATTTCTATCTCATTAAATCCATGTGTTATATTAATTTTAAAATTCAAAAGTACTTTTATATATATTAGAGCAAGTACGTGCGATCCAGTGGTGCATTTCAATTTTTTAATTCAAAAAATTTAATTTAGTTAAAGCTAGGTAACCCTTGAAAAATTAAATTTGTTTCCGAAAAATTGTTAATAATTTTTTTTTTATTTTAATTTTCCCACGCTAAAGCTCCCCAAAAGCCTTAATAGTATTGAATATCCAAATAAGCAACACATTTTTTTTTTTTTTTTTAAATTAATTTTTTTTTCAAAACTCAATATTTTGGGAGCCCCTACTCAATTTTTTTAAACTTGACAAATTAAATGTTTTTAATACAATCTACGAGATGAAAAAAAATATATTTAATCTAAGAAAAACTGTACCCACCATATAAATGTAAAAAATGTTTTTTTTTTTTAAATCGTATTTTATCTTGAATCCTAAAATGTTGATAACATTTTTTTCTTTCGATTAACGTTAACGATTTATAATTCAATAAAATGTTTGAAATTAAAATATTACTGACTGTAGAGACATTAATTTTTCACTATCGAGAAACGGATTTTAATGAAATTTTGTATAGAGAGGCTTCTAAAATGTTGAAAAATCTTTACATGTCAAAACTTCAATAAAAATAGTTTTGGGATTTTGAAAAAAAAAATTCAACTAACTTTGGAACGGACTTTAACAGTGCATCCAAGAAAACATAGCACGGCCATCTTTGAGGAATTTAAATTTCCGTGTTTTCTTATGTTCTCAATTTTAAGTTTTATTATAGTGGAAATGAAAATGAAATTTGAATATAAGTCATTCATTGACCGGTTTTAAAAATATGAAATGTTTAAAAATGTAATTACCTAATTTATTTTGAAACTTAAAATATTTATATTTTTTAAATTTTAAATTGAATTTTTAGAATTTTCTGCATATGAAATTTCTTTAAAATCCGTTGTACCGATATAGATTAAGTCAAAAATAAAAAAATGTTTATGTTCTAGGTTCTAGGCACCTATCGTTATCAACTACTGTGCCTACTGTAAGGTCTTCATTTTAAATTATTACTTGCGACTTATAGGTACTATAAGGCAAGCTATGCATTCGTAAAAAAATTGAACTCGAGATTTATTGAGGGTACCACCCAAGGAACCTTTATTTTTTGTTTTCGATTTTCTCAAAAATGGTACAACCGATTTTGATAATTTTTTTTGCTAAGCCCCCCCAAAAACTTGAATAGAATTGTGTATTAAAATTTTCAAAAAAATTTTTTTTTGGATTTAAAAAAAAAAAATCAATTTTTTTTTTTTTCAAAACTCAATAATTCGAAAACCCTAGATTTTTTTTAAACTTGACAAAAAATAGTTTCTCAATATACAAATCTGATGACAAGGATTTGTATTTTTGAAAGCTTATTTGATATATCCTTCCTGCTAAAATTATGTGAACCAATATCCTTATTCGGAATTTTCTTGTTTTTTTTTTTTTTTTTTTTTTTTTTTTTTTATAATCAACCCGCGCTCAAGGGATAAGGGATTGTGATTACCCTTTAAATGTTTCAACACAGCGCGGGCGTGAAATTAATGAAGAGAAAGAAGGATAGGAAAGATGTGTGGCACGATGTTCTGAGACTGTTGGTGGTTGTCTCAGATATTTTTATCTCCAGGGATGGCGGCTAAGCTAAAGCGGATAAATGCCGTGTCTTATTTCTATGTCGCTTATAATTCACATTATTTTATTCGTTTTCATCCTTGTTGGGCATACTAGTTTAACTCAATTATATGTTGTTATTGTTAGTGTTATGCCTGAACAACATGTAATGAGTAAACCAACAACCCATTGATGACAATTTTTAGAAGGTTTTAATGGAATTAAAACGACATAGACGACGGCAGGGATCAAACCTGTGATCATGAGGTTCACAGGCGAGCACACATCCATCGCGCCACGGCCACCCCTATGTTATATAATTGTTTGAAAGTTTCGATTTCAAAATTAATTAAAAGTATGAACCTTTTCAAAAAAGCTGTTGGTATTGTACAAGGATGCCTCATGAGGTACCTATCCAACCTATGAATTATTATTTAACCTCAAGGTAAAAAAAATTCCATCTAGTCAAAATGTTAAACAAAATATTATGCATTCATGGGAACTACATAGTTTTGAAATTCCTAAATCGCATTATTAGTTTAAAAAATTATCCGTAAAATTTCTAAAAAAAAAAGGATAACAAGACGTCATAATTCAATGGTTGCTGTACATTACTAAACATTCCCAGAAGCATCCCCTCCTGGTTAAAATCATGCCAATAAAACATGCACGAAAATTTAATAATACAAAATTAAAATCACCATGAAATTTATAATGCATCCAAAGTGTGCAATATCCTCCGTTTCTTGTGTGCCTGTGTCTACCTACAAATAAATCCTTCGAAATTACCAAATTATAAATCCTATTTGCATACATTTGTTCCGCAATTTTTTCCATCATCTTACAAACAAATGTATTGTGGAAAATTTATACAGTTAAACTTAAACGGAGACACAAATAATATATTGTATATAGTTTTTGTATAAAGGACGAGGAAAAGGATATACCTACAAACCTTTGCTATTCGATGATGATGATGATGATGTAATTCTCTTCGCGTGACCAATTAATTTGATTGTGAAATGGTATTAAAATCCAATACAAAAGTACACATAGTCCCCCAGGACAAAAATACAAGAAACGAGCAAGGATATTCACAAATACCCACAAAGAGGGTTGTTTCGCTCGGCGCGTTTTAGGTGATGTTTTGCATACCATATATGATCAGACGATGAGGACGACGACTGACGATTCCTTTTTGTCATCAAGCGCAGCGAATTCTTATTCAAATTATTAATTCTGTATGCTTCCACCGCTGGCGCTGGTTGGTGCAAGGACAATATTCCGCAGAAAAAAGGGTGCCCCTGTTGTAAAATTAAATCGTGAGTTTAATGATTTGAAAAATTGCCATGAAACTTTTGAATTATTAAAAAGTATATTCAAGGATTCATTTCTGGGTGTTGTTGGATAGTTGTTGGAAGGACTTTCTGGCTGGGGAAATCTCGTCGGCTAAGTCTTCTTCATCTATATTGATAATAATTACATCCGCATTTTGGATTCCTGCAGAGATTTTAACTGGTTCTTGGTGGTTTTTCTGTTTTCTTCCACCCCGACTAACTATACCTTGCCTTCCTTATTGGAGATACCTTCCAAAAGTATCTATCTACTCGTAGAGGAACACAAAGAAAAGGAAAACTTTTCATTCGTTCCGTTGGCTGAATCTTTTTCCAAAGGTTTTTGTATATGTACCACCTACCTACTAAGAAAACCTGAACCAACTTTTGAAAAACTATCAACCGAACAGAATACTATCCTAATTAATCCTTTTGCTTCGGGTGTTAAATAGAGTTTGAGTCAGGAAGAAGGAAGGGGGCGGGGGGCTACATCCAGGCATAAAACTGCTCGTCCTGTGTGACGGTAACGGTGGAGAGTAAAGTCAGTGCACAGCAGCACCAGCAATCACACCGGTGTGTGATGGTACTGGCTCTTTCTGAATCCTTGACTAGAACTTATTTAGTTTTCATATAATAGGCATTCATTTTGTGTGTTGGGTAGAGTTTTCCAATTAAACTTTATCCTTTTCCTTTTTAATTTACCGGTTACATGCTTTGTCGCCTTTTTGGGTTTGAGTTGAAGCTTGAAGAAATAAATTCGGGAATTGCAAGACAGAGAGACAGAGAGGTCATTGTACACACGAAATGAAATGAAGAAAAAGGCTTAAGATTCATGATTTTCCAAGAAGAAAACAAAAACTAACAAAAAAAAAAAACAAGCAAAATTGGAAAATTTTTGTAAAGGCGTGGCTGCGTGGCATTAAGCGGTAGCACTGACTTAAATTAAAAATTCATCAAATCGATTCAAGAACTTTTCAAACTAAACCAAGTTTATAGTAATTCAAATCATGATTTCAGATTCACAAACGAGTTACAATATGCAGAATAAAAACTTAGTTTATTCATTATTCCGTTCGGCACCGATCTGAAGTTTTGTACACCCAATTTTTCCTCTATGAGAATATATTTTTGCCCAAAACTTAAAATTTTCAAAAGAAAGCTATTTTCTCAGCAGATATATTTGTATGCAAAATGTAAAGGACTTTTATGGAATTTTGTTCCCCTTACATATTTTGAGAACAGTTGAAATGTAACCAGTACATTTAAATTTATTTATCAAATTTAACCCATCATTAACGATTACTGAGTGAATGTTTACGGAGTCACTCAATAGAAAATGTATCATGTGTACTTACTATACGTATATTGAAATATGTAAGGACTACATAATAATTTAAAAACCCGCGAACTATCCAAAAAGGGTAATGTACTCACCATAGCCAGTTTTGTAATGAATAGTTGTCTCTATAAGTATATTTTGTAAATTAAATATATTTATACAGAATAATCGTCTTACTTGAGCAACCTGTTTAGCATACTCGTATGTTGTTAGAATCTAAAATTTTAATTCATTCATTATTATGTTCTCTCAATTCCAGGAAATTTTTATGAATATTTTTAAAATAAAATAAATTTACCATAATACGAAATTATATTGTTAATACAAGAAGTTGTAATTAGTACAGCTGCGTGGAATAAACTGCAAAGTTTAGATACAGGCGATTTACATAGGTTAGTAGCCAGTACGGGAATACGTAGGACATTGGCTTCTGAAGACGCTGGTCTGGGTTCAAATCTCAGTCAAGGCAAAAAGTTTTTCGATTAAACTTGAAAGTATAAAGGCTAAGCACCACTAATAAAGGAGTCTGATGATCGGCTTGGCACCCGTAAAATAGCTATAACTCCAGCCAAATATAAAAAAAACACACACTTGGTGGTAGTTCATTCAAGTTGTTGTTGTAATATTCAAAAACCATAAATATATGAAGAAGCCTTGAAGGCACAACTGCACGTATGTAATCATACAAAACCCCTTCAAAAACAATAATTTTTTTTTTTTTATATTTTTTCGTACTAACTTCATATTGACATCATATTGTAACGAGTACAGTGTCTATGTACTCCATACATATATGTATATTTAATGATTCCAATTGTTTATTACTACATATTTAGTAGTCATAACATAGTCTTCATAGGATATTTGTATTTATGTATAATGATTCCATAACAGTGCACAGAAATTGTAGGTAGAAATGGCGATCACTGACGGTCTATTGCTCAAGGACTGCATTTTGATTCCATAACCTTTGGATGGAATTGATAATATGCGGAATTGTGTAAATTCTCACTCACGGAGTCATTCAGTTTGGATTGAATTCAAAAAGAAGATTTTCAATGTGTCTTATGTCTTCAAAGTTCTCATACATACCAAAACCCTGTGTGTAAAAAGTCAGCCGTGAAGAGTAGTGAGATCATATTGATACAACTAAAAAAGCAGGATACGATTTAATATCTCCGCTGCTATTATCAAGTTGTGCAAAATCATTGAGTTATGTGATCACTCGCATTTTTAATAAATCCATAGAAGAAGGAGTTTTTCTTGGTGAATGGAAGATATCTTTTATCGATCCAATTTTCAAAAATGGACTTAAACATTTGGTCAGTAATTACAGACCTATCTCGAAACTTTCTGTTATACCAAAACTGCTTGAAAAAGTCATAACTCAAAAACTTTATTTTTCACTCGCTAATTCTTTGTCTCCGTGTCAACATGGGTTTTTAAAGGGTAAATCGACTAGCACAAATTTAAGTCTTTTTACCAACTTTTGCTGCAACCAAATGGAAAATGGCAAGCAAATTGATATTCTATACACAGATTTCATAAAAGCGTTCGACCGTGTCCATCATGGTCTTATTTTACAGAAGCTAGATAAACTAGGTTTAAATTCATCATTTTTAAAATGGTTGAGATCATATTTAACAGGTAGAAAACAAATAGTTAAAATTGAAAATTGTGTATCAAACCCTATTAATGTTATCTCAGGTCTCCCACAAGGAAGTCACTTGGGACCACTGTTATTTATCATTTTTATCAACGATTTACCTTCTGTCTTGAAATTTTGTAGTTGTTTAATGTACGCAGACGATGTCAAAGTGTTTTTTCCAATTTCTTCGATTGAGGATAGTTTTCTCATACAGGAAGACATAAACAATTTTTTAAATTGGTGTAATTATAACCATCTTCAACTAAACAATGCAAAATGTAAAATATTAAGTATAGCAAGATCCACGTCAATCATAAATTTTGATTATTGTTTTAATGATTATAAAATTCTAAGAGTGGACTGTATCAAAGATCTAGGAGTTTATATTGATTCAAGAATGGATTTTCGGTCACACATTGATTACGTTGTTTCTAAGGGAAATTCATTACTAGGCTTTCTTAAACGAAGTTCAAATGATTTCCAAGATGTATATACACTAAAAACTTTATTTATGTCTCTAGTCCTTCCAATCTTGGAATATTGTTGTGTAATCTGGTCACCATGCTATGAAAATAGCATAAATCGGATTGAAAAAATTCAAAAAAGATTCACGAGATTTGCTTTAAGAAAATTTAATTGGATGGGTCCCATACCTACCTATAATTCGAGATGTCTACTGATTGACATTAAACCGCTTAAAAGTCGGAGGCAAATTCAATGCGTTCTATTTATAAAAGATATTTTAGATAATAAAATAACTTCTATCGAACTACTTTCTCTGATTCCTTTTTATGTGCCCAGTCGATCGTTACGTATTAAAAACGTTTATTTTTACGTTCCTCATCATAGGACTAATTACGGATTGAATGAACCGATAACACGCTCTTTAAAATTATTCAATGAAATGTGCAGTAATATTGATGTTTCTGTTAGTAGAGATGTCTTCAAAAAATTGTTAAACCATTGTATTTGATTATGTATTATTTGTCAAATTAAATACATCTATGTATATAATTGTAAGGTATTTTTTTTATTGTTATGTAAAATGTAAGATAAATTTTTTATGTTTGTAATCAGCAGATCTTGAATCAATTGATAAATAAATAAATAAATAAAATAAATAAATAAATAAATAGTCTCAAAAAGTGCGCCAAATTCTAAGATCATGAACTTTTATAATATCGATTTTCTTAAATAGGTATATGGTAATATCCACACAACAAAAATTTTGTTATTATTATTACTGAGTAAAATTAAAACCTTAAACTTGTAAATTAGATTTATAGTTTAACTTTGTTGTGTAGTTAAATAAAACAGAAGTGTGCTGGATTCATTCATTGAGGTGGATAACGATTGGAGGGAGTGAAAATAAAAATCCTGTCATAATGTGACTTTCGAGTTAGATTTTTCCTATTTTTACCAGAAATCAGAAAACACTTCTTTTGATAATTTTAAATAAAATATTGGTAGAATTAAAAAAATTTTTTTTGAAGTCTCCATTGAGGCTATTTTAGCGAAAAGAAATATATTTATGATAGGAATAACTTCAATTAGAGCAAGGTAAACCAGAATGATCTGAAGATGAGTTTATAGGTGTCTAAATGACACAATATATGACGTTTGTCAGCTATTTTTGGCAAATTAAAGATCGATAAACCTTCGGTTTTATTTTTTTTTTTTTTCTCGAGAGTACGGGACATATAATGGGTTTTCCATTAAGTATTTTGTATCTTTAAATTATAAATAAAGTGAGTTGTGAGTGAGATATAATTAAAATTGTACATTTATTTTGAAAAAGAATATATGCTATTGTGTATGCAATATGACATCATTCCAATACCTACAGCAATTTGCATCTGAAAAGTCAAATTTCCCAAAAATCTGCCGCTTAAATTAGAGTGAATTTGTCCAATGGCATTGATTTTGACTCTGTTGGCCTTCTGACAGATCGTCTTTTCATTTTCAATAGTTCGAAATTAAAATAACGCAATGTACTCGTAGAATCTTATTCACTCATTAGCTGTCTTTTCAAGATGCTTTGTTTCCAATTCTTCATTCAAAAGAAAAATCTTAACGAAACTCCACATGTTCTTAAATTTGTAAAAAAAAGTGTGGTAATTTTAATTTTTTTTTTTAATTAAAAGATCTGTTCATCTTAATACCTTACATAAAAATTTATAATAAAATAAAATAAATTAATATAAATATAAAAAGGAAGCGTAACGGTATCCCTCTTTTTATAATCCCGTTTTTTTTTTTCAAAAATCCCGTTCTATTATAATCCCGCCTTGTACCGCTTAACCCGTTTTTTAGAATACGTAGCTAAAACTTATTGGTTATTTTATTTTCCTAATTCTTTATTTTAGGCCATAAGAAATTGGATATCATCGTTCTGTAGAGCTTACCATTGACGGTGATCGTTTGTCGAAAAAGTACGGATCAATCGTGTAATTTGCCATGGTGATTTGGCATCAGTAACTGAACAATAAACAACAGATATGAAATATGTCACCAAAGCAACATGGCCCCCAAAATCTACATTGAAATAAAATGCACGACTGGGTCGCACGAACTTGCTCCTATGTAATCGACTGGGAATTTTAAAAACGAATGTTCATAAGGATAAAATTAATTTTTAAATTCTTTTAGTAGTAACAGAATGCTATGCAAATATGAATTTATGCAAGAACAAAAATTATAAGTCCTTGTAGTGGTTTCTTTAAAAGAAGCTTTTATATACAAACTTTTTAAAAGCTTTTTAAGAAAAAATTTTGGTACGCTAATTTAAAGTGTTTATTATTGTTCGAATAAAAATTAAATTTACGAAAAGAAATATTGACCCGTTTCGGAGATATCGAATTTTCAAAAAAAAAAAAAATAGATTTTTTTTTCAAAAATTCAAAAAATATTTATTTTAAAGTTTTGAAATGCAATGTGTTTTAGACTTTTTAGAAGCCTTTCTATAAAAATTTTCATTAAGATCCGTTATGTGGATAATGAGAAATTCAAAATTCGAAAAAATGGTTCTATGGTAGGTACAAGCTGTAATATCTTAATTTCAAATTTTTTTTTATTAAATTAAAGATCGTAAAAATTAATTATAAGAAAAAAAATTTTATCAAAATTCTAGGTGCCGTTTTCGAGAAAAATACGATTTTTGAAAACCATTTTTTTTAATTTTTTAGCATTTGTATGGTAGGTACCTTTATTTTTAGGTAAAATAAAAAATTTTGTTTCACATTTTGTAGACCATATTGAGAAACTTTTATTTGTCAAGCTTAAAAAAAATCTGGCATGGGGTTTTCGAAATATTGAGTTTTGAAAAAAAAATTTTGAATTTTTTTTTAAAAATCCAAAAAAAAATTTTTTGAAAATTTGAGTACACAATTCTATTTATGTTTTTGGGAAGCTTTAGCAAAAAAAAATGATCAAAATCGGTTGAACCGTTTTTGAGAAAATCAAAAACAAAAAAAATGGTTCCATGGGGGGTACCCTCAATAACCATTTTCCGGAAAATTTTTTTCAACCAATACCTATATTTAATTAAATGAAATTTTTCTGTATCTTTATTTTTAAAATCTGTTGAACAGTTTTTGAGAAAAAAAAATGTTTATAAAATTTCGAAAAAAATTCGTATGGGGGGTACCGTTATTTTTAGTCTTAAAAAAAAAAGAAAAAAACGTGTGGGGGGAAAAAATTAAAAATTATATGTACCAAGTTTAAAGAAAATCGGCCGAGTCGTTCAGCCTGTAGTCGAACAGACAGACTGACAGACAGACAGACAGACAGACAGACAGAATTGCGAGACCCGCTTTTTTAGTCTTCGCTATCATCGTAATGTCAACTTTGATCAAAATCTCGAGTTCGATTTTTTTTACGAATCCATAACTTGCCTTATGCCTACCTATAAGTCGCAAGTAAAAAGCTTTGATTTTGTTCCAAATTTGTCACAAAAAAATTTTGAGTTTACAAGGAGTTTCGAATAAATGCAACAAAATCTAAAGAAAATATAGATTGAGTCAAGACAAAAAAAAATCTTGAGGTAGGAGGGTCTATTTCCCCTTGCTTATTACTGGGAGAGCCAATTTTATTTTACGTTCAATTGAAAAAATTTGTTTAAAATATAGTTTTCCAGTTTTTTTTCATAATTTTGACTTTGTAAATTTATTTATTTAAAGTTCTGTTTATTTTATTTATTACAATTCGTTAAAATGCTAACGTGAACAGTTCTTATAAATGAAAGCTTAAAAAGTACGTAACATTAAAATTTAATCCAAACTACTATAAAACAATGTCTTAAATTTGAGATTTTTAAAGTTGTCATATGGTGAACTTATTAGAAAATAAAATTTATTAAATATTTCGATTAATTGATTGATAGGGCTATGAGCACCATAGTTCGATCTACTAAAAATTTGATTTAGTGGTTTTTGGAGTCGTATACTCGATCGACTAAAACTAAAGTTAAAACGAACAAGAACCGATGGTGATGTTATTGCTCCATTTATTATTGCCGTAATAAAACAAAATTGTAAATATTTTCTATGGTTAGTCAACGAAGGAAGGTTAATAAAAGTAAGCCTTTGTGAATAAGAGGGCAGAACGTTTCCAGGAAGCCAAGGAAGAAAACGGAGACAAAAGCGCAAGAATCTCTTCTGAATCGCTTCAATTCTCATTATATGAATAGAATAATAAGGTGCCCACACTACACAGGCATATTCAAGAATTGGTCTCACAAATGAAACAAAAAGTAGTTTGAGAACATAAGGATCACGGAAATCGCGCCCAAATCTCTTGATGAAACCAAGGACTCTATTTGCTTTTTTAACAATAAAACTAATATGCTCAGTAAATGTAAGTTTCGAGTCTAAAACTACTCCCAAGTCAGGAAAAACAGATACTCTACTTAAAGGACAAGAATCAAACATGTAATCAAAAATAATTGGAACTTTCTTGCGTGTAAAACTCATGGTTTTACATTTGTCAACATTCAAAACAAGACGATTTTTATTGCACCATTCCCTAAATAATATTAAGTCTTCTTGTAAAAGTAGGCAGTCAGATGTAGAGTTAATTCTTTTGAAAAGTTTAATGTCATCAGCATATACAAGGACAGACGAATTTTTTATAATCGAAATCAAGTCATTTATAAATAAAATAAATAAAATTGGGCCTAGATGGCTACCCTGGGGTACACCAGAGTTCACAATAAACGGACTCGAACATTCATTACGAAATATTACACTATATTGTCTATTTTTTAAGTATGATGAAATCCAATTTAAGAAATTATCGTTAAAACCTTGACGAGACAGTTTAAAAATAAGTGTTTTATGACACAACTTGTCAAACGCTTTACTAAAATCAGTAAATACACAATCTACTTGTTCACGTTTCTCAAAAACATCTAAACAAAAGGACGTAAAATTAAACAAATTAGTAACAGTAGACCGTTTTTTGACAAAACCATGCTGGTTATCACAAATAATTGAACTACAATGAAATGTAAGGACACTACATATACGATAGACTCAAACAGTTTAGGTATCACAGATAGCTTAGCAATAGGTCGGTAGTTCAAAATTTCATTTTTAGGACCTTTTTTGTGTATTGGAATGATAAATGAGCTTTTCCAGATAATTGGAAAAAGCGAACTTTTTAAGGACGTGTTAAAAAGAACGCATAAAGGATACGACAAATAAGAGACACATTTTTTCAAAATAGAGGATGGCACACCATCAGGACCAGGACTAAAACACTCTTCTAGATGCAATATGTTTTGTGCAACAGTATGTTCACTTATTTCAAAATTAATATTATTTAGATGTTGAAAGTTTAAAACTGAAGAAAAAGAACAAGAAGAGTTTACTGTGTGTGATTCATGAAACGCTTCTTTGAAATAGCTTGCAAACATGTTTGCAATGACTTTTGGTTCATGACTAGATGATGTTGAATTTGACATAGAATTAGGGTATCCACAAGTTTTTTTCTTACGGTTGACAAACTTCCAGAAATTATCTGGATTAGATTTAAGATCAGTTTCAATTTTATGAATATACTCTTCATATAAAGAGTTTGAATATTCGTTAAATAATTGCTTAAGAATAAGGAACGTTCTATAATCATCATCCGTTCTTGTTTGATTATATTTTACCCAAGCTTTGTTTCTTTTGTTTTTTAAATTTTTGACATGAGAATCGAACCATGGTGGTGCCTGCGCGTTTTTATGAGCTTTTTTAAATGGAATAGTTTTACTGAAACAGTCAAAGAGTGTATTGTAAAAAACGTTACACATATCATCAATATTTAAATTTAGAAATAATTGGTTCCAGTCGGTGGTATTTAACAATTCTCACGAGTTGAAGTTAAACAAGCTTCTAACTCAAATTTATAGTCCTTAATTAAATTAAGGTAAGTTAGTGTTTTTTCATTCTTAAGTTGCCTCACAACACCAAACAGACAGGAGTATATTATGAAATTTAGGAATTCATCGCTCGCTTTAGTATTGTGTTTGCTATCCTGATCCAGATCTTCCCATGCAGATCATGAGAATCCTGATGGTTCGTTTCTCGTATACCCTTTTATGTCGCAGAATAAGCGCAGTATTCCAGAGGGGGGGCGCTCAAACTGGAAGACCAAAGAGGATGACAAAAAATTAAATTGGCTAAATACTCACATGGGAAACATATTGAAAAATTAATTCCTCCGAAGAGCTATCGCTTCGATGCTAAGCCACGAACTGGCAATGCGACTTGGGCGTAGCTCTTCCGATTTATGCCACAAAATGCGCCCTCCTTCGACAAATCGATGGAGATACTAACTCACTTTCTGCTGCCTAGGCTTAAGCTATCCTGGTGTGGTTACCATGGCGACCAACGCGACGTATGGAGAACGACACGATGCATGGTGGCTGGCAGGCAGCATCCGCAATTTTTAATAAGATATCTCTTAGTTTGCAATTCGGTTCCTGCAACTCCCACGATCGGCTCTGGCTCTGAGCCGTGTGTAAGCGTGGAGCAACTCCATTCATTTGCTAAATCCATCTCTTGGCGAAGGGGGATGAAGAGCTGAACACAAACAATACAACAAAAAATAACCACAGATCCTTGCACTAAATACTGCGACTGTGAGTTGCAAGATCCAGAGAGACAAGCCAAATGGAGCAAGGAATTCAATTGATCTGCCTGCTGCATCAGTTCAGTTCCATTTGCTGGGAGAGGGAGAAGACTTTTGTGACACTCCCGTGTTCCTTGAGTTAATTTTGAAATTCTGCCGCCATAGTGTCGTCGTCGCGTTGTCGCATCTCGTTCAGCCGCCCAGACAACGTGGTCTTTGTTGTTGTTGTTCTTGGTTTTTTTGCCTGCTTTTGTTTCTGCCATACCTACAGTTGTTGTCTGTTGTAGAGTCGTCGTCGATGTCGTCAATTGGAATGGGGCAATATGTTGTGTGTGTTTTGAAATTTTTAAGGATACATCTCCGTTTCTGATCTCTCAGGTGTTGCAGGCAGCCTCCTTTGCCGCTCTGCCTTCTCCAGATTTAAGTGTTGTTGTTGCAATTGTATAGATTTTGTGCGCATTTGAGGCTGTGGCGAGGTTATGTTTTATGCGGCGCGCATTGTCATCATTTTATAATTATTGTTGAGCTCAGTTAAGACACAAACTATATATCCTCAGCAACGTCAGGAATTCTATTTCAATGTTTTGAAATGTCTTAAGCTGGTTGTGTGAGGCAGTTCCAAGGTGCTGGGAAGGAGAATACTTTCTCAGGCTTAATGGCTTTTAATGTAGGTATGTAGGTAGTTATATCAAGTGAATTTCGAGGCAAGCTTTATCATATACCTAGGGAGATTTTGGATAATGGTGTTGCAGCGGTTTTTGGGATGAATATTTTGAAGATGAACTCACTAAATAAGTTCGATACCCTACGATTTTAACAGTGTGGGAATTTTTGGGTTTTTTGAGTTAAAAACATGGAGCAGTCAAGTTCAAAGAGTCGCATTATATTTGTATTGGCCAAACTGTTGCAAGCAGTTTACTAGCAGTAAACAAATGATATCTACATACTGTTCCTACATATCAAAGTTTTCATTAGGATTAGGGTGGTCCATGCAATCCTGTTTTCTTTTTGGATTTTTGGTGTTCTTTTGGAATTATCTTATATAAAATATTCAATGCAAGATCTTAAGAACTATCTTAAGGATTTATGTAAAAAAAATAAATAGATCTTTAAGGGTTTTTCAATATGAGAACGTTTAGATTTTGACATTTCTAGGAGGCCATGTTCTTTTATAAGCCTTGATTATTATTCAATTTTAATATCTATCCAACTCTATCGGAACATTGGTACCTATTTAAAATTAATATTCGAGAAGTGAGACGCATGTGTTAGCACAAGTTATGTATGTAATAGAAAGTAACCAGGGTGCTGCAATCTAATAACTGCTCTGGTATTGAAAGAAATGAATCAATAGCCTTCCAAAAAACTTAATTTGATAATATCGCATGTCTTATGCTAAGATATGTGCCACATCATTGAAAAATTGTCAATCTCAAGTTAAAGCAATTTAAGCACCAACATTAACAAAATCTTAAAGACCTCTATAGCTTGCACCGCTCATGACAAAAGTTTTGGAGTAACTACTCCAAAAAGGCTTAGCAAAATAAAAATAGAAAGAAGTCTTATCCTAAAATATCTCTATGAATTTAGAAATTTAAGAAAAAGGCTCTTGATGAAAAAAATGTATGTTCAGCTCTATTCTTAGATTTTGCTCAAGCAACAATTTTTCTTAGACTATAAACTTCATAAGGGATCTTCGAGTACTATGAAAAACTAACATCTGGCTTATAGTACAGTACGACCAAAATTACTAGAAAAAAATCGAAGCCGGCTTACCACACAAGGAAATGTCCTATGGAAATCTATGGAAATTTCTCTACCACTTATACCTTGATAATAAGCAATCTTGTCGCATCTCGAAACCGAAAGGTTTTTACCAATTCATAAACGTAAAAAGAAAATGGTCTACCTTTAACGTTCAATTTCACCTGCACATCTTCTTCAACAACCAAAGTATTAGTTAACCTCTTTGCTATCTTCTTTACCCAATTCTATAGTAATTCTACAAATAACCCTGAGCTTGAATACCATAGGTTTCTATCAAATAGCCCTTGTACGTCTCTCTTTTTTCTTAACATTACTTCCCTTTAACGTCTGTGAGAAGTTAAACTTATTGAAAGATTACTTTCCGCCGGCTCTTGATGATATCCCAGCAATTTTTACTTGCGACTTATACATAATGTAGTAGGTACTATAAGGCAAGTTAAGAAAAATCGAACTCGAGTTCGACTACAGCTTAAACGGCTCCGTTGATTTTTTTTAAACTTGGTAGATATCATTTTTAATTTTTTCCCCCCACACGTTTTTTTCTTTTTTTTTTTAAGACCAAAAATAACGCTACCTGCCATACGATTTTTCTCGAAACTTTATAAATATGTTCGACAGATTTAGAAAATAAAAATACAGAAAACTTTCTTTTAGTTAAAGCTAGATAAAGGTTGAAAAAAAAATTTCCGAAAAATGGTTATTGAGGGTACCCCCCAAAGAACCATTTCTTTTCTTTTTGATTTTTTCAAAAACGGTACAAACGATTTTGATCATGCTTTTTTTTTTGCTAAAGTTCCCCAAGAACTTGAATAGAAATATGAATTTAAATTTTCAAAAAAAAAAAAACAATTTTGGATTTAAAAAAAAAAATTCAAATTTTTTTTTTCAAAACTCATTATTTCGAAACCCTAATTCTATATTTTTTTAAACTTGATAAATGAAAGTTTCTCAATATAATCTACAAAATGTGAGAAAACAAATTTAATTTTACCTAAAACTAAAGGTACCTACCATACAAATGTTAAAAAATGGTTTTCAAAAATCGTATTTTCTGGAAAACGGCGCCTAAAATTTTGATAATTTTTTTTTCTTTCAATTAATGTTTACCATCTGTAATTTAATAAAAAAAATTTAAATTAAGATATTATAGCTTGTACCTACCAAAGAACCATTTTATAAAACTTTGATTATCCACTTTCATTATTCTAATGAAATTGTTTATAGGGATGCTTCTAAAAAAACATTGTATGTACATATTTCAAAACTTTAAAACAAAATATTTTTTGAATTTTTGAAAAAAAAAATCATTTATTTTGGAAAATTCGATGTTTCAAAAACGGCTTAATATATTTTTTGGAAATTTGATTTTCTTTCGTACAGTAATAAAAACTTAAAGTTGGCGTACCAATTTTTTTTCTAAGAAATCTTTTTAAAATTTTGTATATAAAAGCTTATAAGCTTATAATTTTTGTTCTTGCATAAATTCATATTTGCATAGAATTCTGTTTTTATCTCTTAATACTAAATGGATTTAAAAAATTAATTTTATTCTTATGAACAGTTTTCTCTAATATCTAACATTCGTTTTTTAAAATTCCTAGTCTATTACCACAGATAATTATATACAGATGTCGCATGCCCATAGAAAAAACTGACATATGAAAATGAAAATCTTCATTTGAAAGAGCTTTTAAGAAAGCTGTTTTCAATTTATTATTTTAAGATTATGTGAGAAGTGCTTTTTCTCTTTAAAATTTGTGCTCTCTGAATTCACGAATAAAATCTATTTCGTCTGTTGCTCTTGCGTATTCAAGATTCAACTCTGTGTCTGTATTCTTCGTTTTTTTTTTTAATACCGGCAGACCATTTTTTTTAAATAGATTTGTTATGGACACAAGAACACAAGATACCTACATTTTTCATAGAGGGATCTTGGCAAGAAAAAATTGTATTTTGTGTTTATCTGGGAATCTAAGGCAATTTTGTTCATAAAAAGGAAACTTACTTAGATTTTTTGTTGCATTTAGAAGCAAATTAGGAACTTATGTAAGTAGGTATTTCAAAGCCTTTGGATGGATTTGTGAAAATTATTCTCTATTTTTTAGGTAGGTAGGTATTTGTTCTTTACAATTTCCATACAAAATATTCTAATTTCGTTGCTCAATTTTGTCTATCAGAGCCAAAAACAGAAACAGTATTGTTTGTTAGTCCTAGTCCTAGTTGCTACATACATACATATGTAGATACATATGTTCGTATTTTGCATTCAGGTTCATGAGGTTATGATGACACCTGCAGGCAGGAATGTTGGTTTTATTTGATTTGGTGCGATCTTTTGATGATGGCGAGAATAGCGTGGTTGACTTGGGTTTGATAAAAATAAAAACAATCTGAAAAAATTAATTAAATTAAAACTTCAATTTGAAATAGGGCGACAAAGAAGAAGAAAATAAAATCTTAAGAAATTGTGGATACAGATTTTTTTACGGGTAAGGTAGGTATTTATTTTATACAAATAAAAGTATCATTTTCCGTAATTTTTGAAGAGTTTATATGATAGGTTGTATGTATTCAACCAGAAAAATAACTGTAGGTACGAAGTTATACATTGTACGCAGGTGCATACATAGGTACATTACACATATAGATATATGCAGTATATACAATTTTTCAAAAACGTATGCCTAGGAATTCATTGCGTTTGTGAAAATTTATTAAAAGATGACAATTTTCTAGTTATCAATTAGATACAAACATACCTTTACTGTAGCGGAAGTTGATTTATGTATAAATGTTACGAATTGTCAAGTAAAACAATTTATACCTACTACAAATTTCAAAATTATTTCATTTCAGTATAAATAAGAAAACGTAGTATGTATGTATGTACATACGAAGGTACATAAGAATGGTTTTTCTGTTTTCTATTTTTTTGTAAGTGAAAAAATAATGATAGTTTTAATAAAGAAAAAAGGAGCTTTTGAATAGGTATTTTCTGCTCTTAGCCTATTCCATATAAAATGTCTGAAGCATTTATACTGTTAATTGCGTATTTGCTTAATTAACCCACCCATCGTCCTGTTTTACATTTATTATTTTTACAATCCATTTTTGGTTTTTCATACTGTTTAATTCTTAATTTTTTCAAGCATTCACTAGTTTTGTAGCTTCTTATTTTTATTTTAAGGTTTTAAATTTTTCTAACGTTTTTGTCATGAGTCCATTTACAAAGTTTTGAGAGAAAAACAATTATTAAGAAACTGTATCAAGTCTGTGCGTACGACATTCATTCTTATTGTCAAACCAATTTGAAAAATATTTTTGTTTAAATATATTAATGCAAAATCTTAAGCATTGTAGACATTTTATTAAGTTAGTAAGTTAAAAAGAGGATTTCGCTAATTTTAAACGATTTCATCATCTTACTATCTCTAAACATCTTACTCGTACTTAAATTAAAATAAAAAATTGGTTACTTTAACCTTTATTAATTTACTAAATTAATATGAAATCTGTCATTTTCCTCAAAAAAAAACTATCTTGGCAGTTTTATTTGAAAGAGTTAAATTTTGTTTTTTTTTTATTTCGATTCGTGAGTTTATTGTTTTTAAAAGTAAATAAAATAATATAAAATGTTTTCGGAAGACGAAGATTTTGATACACATTACACATGTATATGATTGAAGACCCAGCTTTATGGAGAATTTTACTCCAGAAATAGGTTTGACAAGATAGCAGTTCGGTTTTTAGTTGAAAAAGTTAAAGAGATCGAATTGTAAGCCGTAGGCTTCCGATTGCAGCAGAATTTCAAGTACCTACTATTTACATTACACTTTTTTGGAAGAAGACTGGAATAGTCCAATTCAAAGTGGCGAAATAATAAAAAAAACATTTCGAAAAAAGTTGTCAAAAATAAACAAATAACATAATAAATTTAAGGTTGTCCTTTTGACTTTTGAGTTTCCGACATTTCAAACTATTCTGTCCGTTCCCCAGATTTAGTTAAGTTTGGTTTGTTAATTTTAACGAACTGTCATGATTTAAATGTGTTCAGATGCACCGTTTTTATAAAAGGGAATAAGTCTATTACTAGTTAGTAAAACGAAAAAAAAGGTTTACAAATTACTAAACAAATTACTAACAAATTGCTAACTAATAAAATGCTAAGTCCTTAAAAATATGTTGTTTAAAATGTTGTCACTATGTTTCTACCATCACGTGTGAACGCTTGTTTCCTATTAATAAATCATATAATCTATTTATTTATCTAATAAAATTGTATGTTGGGCTTGCATAGGTATTCAACTAAATGTTGTGAAAATTTGTGTAAAAGCTGAAATAATTCTCTTCTAATAGCAACTGATTAATTTGTTGTCCGTACTGCCATTCCGATATTCATTTTTTTTTGAAAATCTGTATATGTATATGTGCCAGTTTGTAAGCTTTGGGCATAATTTTTTTATTTTTTCATTGTTGAAGATAAATTCGATTACCTTTCAGCTAACAATTTCATCAGGTGGTTCTTAAAATAAAAACAAACTTTAATCAACGAAGGTACATGAAATAAGAATATATTCGTTTAGCCCAGGTAGCTGTCGTACCCTTCACCATCTTACTGATGAGCCCACTGTCATAACTGGGCGAAAGCACTTTGGAGCTAAGGTCCCTTGAACTTCAATTTAATTAAAAACTTTAATTTTATATTTTATTATTATAATAAGTATTTCATTATTACACAACTTGAAAACTCAAAAAAAAAACAATCTCCCACATAAAATCAATTATTATATTTCAATAATTATTACTATGTTTTTCTTATTTTAAATTTTCAGATTAACCGCGTATATAAAATATATTTAGCAAGTGCAATATGCAATACTGTAACCACCCCGAACGTTTCCCTAGAAATTTCACTGTGTGGTCGCGGTATATACGAGTATAACGCGGCTAATCCGAAAATTTAAAAGTTTTGATTTTTTTATAAAATAGTTTATAAAAAAAGATCAATTTTAATTTTGACACATAATAATTGATGATGGTGTTTAAAAAGTGAAAAATTTTCAATGATGAGTTTTAACGACAACCTAAAGTCAAATTAATATTTTTTTTTAATATCAAGATTTATGTGTTAGACAAAAATGCCGTGACATTAGATTTTGATATCTTCAAATAAAAGTGTAGGTATAATTAACACTTTATTATAACATTAAAAACTTTCTGTGTTATTTTATTTTAACTTTAGAAAACTCTTTCCTTGCTTAGAAATTTTTATGAAGACTATTTTTATTTATTTTTTTATTCGTTCTTCTAATAGAAGCTATGAACGTTTTGTGAAATGAATTCGAAGTAAAAATATACCCTGTTTAGAAATTATGGCGCAAAATTTTAAACAATAAAGCCGGTTTTACTTAACGCGAATTTACGTTGAACAACCCTTAATTTGACAGATACATAACTTGAACACAACAACACAATAATATTAAAAAAACATAAAAAGCCAACTTTAAACCAAATAATTTTTCGCCGGAAAAAGTATAATTTATATACTACCTCCGTACAGACTTTGATTGTTTATAAGTTATTTAAATTATTTAAGATGTAAATGAAGTATTTATAAGTAGCTAATTAATAGCATACATATTCAATTTTGTTTTTTCAAGGTGCAAATTCATTTAGCTATACTCGTCTTGGCATGCATAGCATACAGGGGCTTTAGGGGTTCAACCCCCCCCCCCCCCCCCGAAACGACCAAAAAAATAAGGGTTCATTTTGTTAAGGAAAAAAAAAACAAAGTGTTATTTTCGTGCCATATAAATTCTTCTGCTAGTGTTGTTTTTTCTTACGACTTATAAGTACATACTATAAGGCAAGTAATGCATTCGTAAAAAAAAATCGAACTCAAGATTTTTATCAAAGCTGATATTAATATGATAGTGAAGACGAAAAATGTGGGTCCCAAAATTCTGTCTGTCTGTCTGTTCGACTACGGCCTAAAAGGCTGGGCTGATTTTCGTTAAACTTGGTAGATATCGTTTTAATTTTTTCGCCCCACACGTTTTTTTTCCTTTTCTTTTTAAGACCAAAAAATAACGGTAGGTACCTGCCATACAATTTTTTTTTCGAAATCTTATAAATATTTTTTTCTCAAGAACTGTCCCACAGAATTTTGAAAAAAAAATCATAAAACTTTATTTCGTCATTTTAGGTAGATAATGGTTAAACAAATTTTGTCCAAAAAATGGTTATTCTTGGAAGCCCCCTTGGAACTATTTTTTTGGTTTTTGATTTTCTAGAAAACAGTACAACCGATTTTAATCATTATGAAGCACCTTCAAGATTTAAATATTATTGCTTCTAAAAGTTAAAAAAGCTTCTAAAAAGCTTAAAAAAACATTGCATTTTAAGACTTTAATAAAAATATTTTTTTAATTTTTGAAAGAAAAAAATTTGTTTTTTTTTTTTTTTTTTAAATTCGATACCTCAAAAACTGCTCAATATTTTTTTAATTTTTGAAAGAAAAATATTTGTTTTTTTTTTGAAAATTCGATACCTCAAAAACTACTCAATATTTTTTTGTAAATTAAAGTTTTATTCGAACAATAATAAAAAGTTTAAATATGCGTACCAACATTTTTTCTTAAATATGTTTTAAAAATTTTGTATACAAAAGCTTATGTTTTTAAGAAACCACTAAAACTAATTACAATTTTGTTCTTGCATAAACTAATATTTGCTTGCTCAAAACACATGTCATCCTGTGTTTAGCTCCAACTACTAAAGGAGTTTTAGTCATTTAAAAAATTAATTTTATGCTTTTTCTCTAATAACAATAATTTTTGATTTCGTATAACTCTTTTTCCTATGATCGCAAAAGTACAACAAGTTATAAATTCACGTATCTATTAATATATGCCGGATTTAGTTTTGCAGATTTGGACCACTATGTGAACCTAGAACTTATTATAACTCTATTGTTAGGTACACTACTTATGGAATCACTTACATTCTTTTTCTTTTGTTTCGTTAATGATATTACACGAACCAAATAATGGCCGCCATCACAGGGCCCGTAGTAAAAATCTAACAATTAATTCCGGAATAAAAATGCCCAAATGGGAAGCTCCAAAAACGCCCTCGTAGTGAATATTTTCCAACTTTTGGTAACATTATTCAAATTTGCCAAATAGGTATCCATTGTAACATCCTTATGATGTTTTGTTTTTGCGATTAGCTGTATGCGAAATTGTTCCGATAGGTCCTATCCCTAAGAGCAAAGATTATTTAGTTATAACATATTTATGTTAATTACAATAAAGAATATGTAATTAACAAGTACCTACAACATAGTAATAAAATAATATATTTATGAAAATCTCATATTTTTTTGAAACCCCCCCGAAATTATTTTCTGCGTTCGCCCCTGATAGCATAGGTACATAACATAAATGTACACTTGTAAGTAAAGATTTTCCGATCGTAGAATACTTTTGTACGATTGTTTCGAATTTCTAATATTCAGTGATTGAGTCTATTTACAAAGCACATCTTTTAGAAAATCAAATAAAACATCAGTAAACATTTTTACTTAGATTTGCTTTGGTATGAAATAACCCTTTACAATATGGATAAAGTACACTTTTAAAAGACAAACTAGCTTTTTGCTGCTGTTATAGTTAGACGAGCTCTTTAAAGTTAAAGTATAATTTATGTCCTTTAAAATTAACATAAAGTCGGTTCCCGTTTTATATATCTACAATATTTAGAGTCGACTCCCATTCTAAAATTGATTTAGAGCTGGTTTAAATGTTTACAATTTTGCGCCCATGTCTTTTATTTGTCTCACCCGTGACAGAAAAAAGATCCTGACTATTTTCAAAATATACATAAAGGTGGTGTTTTTTTCAATTTCAGCAAAAATGAATTAGTAGATATAGTAATATTATTGGTTCTTAGGAAGTCCCTGTAGATTTTATAAAAAAAAATTACACACTCTTCACTGTGGAATTACACTTTAGGAAATTTCATAAAAATGTTCTGTACAAAAACTGAAAAACTGTATTGCAAACATGCACATTCTTCATAGAATACCGACCTATACATGCGGCTATTCCATGGATGTACACACACAAACAAACAATATGAACATGACAAACAGGTGTAAAGTATTTAAAAAAAAAACAAAGGTTATACCTACATTAATATAATACAAATGATGAAGTTATTAATAGAATATGTTCTATCTACCTAATGCCTTACATTTTGCCTTTTTTCTTTAACAAAAATAGGATACCCGATACCACAATAGGAAATTGCTTTTTTTGGTAGATATCTACATATTATATATATTCCACATGAATAAAGGTAGCCGCATTGTCTGCCAGTATTATCTTTCTTGCGCATAATAAAAAAGTCCTTAAACAGAAGAAAGAATATTACCATATATTGTTCTCTTTTTAATTCAGAAAAGCTTTCTTACGGCGACTATAAAATTCTCTTCTTCTTATGAAACCTTCTTAAGAAAGCTTTTGTCTGCTGGAGATTGTCTGCTGGAGAAAATTTTCGATGACAGAATTTTGTATAGAGGTGAGACATCTGTATATAATTATCTGTGCTATTACATTGGAAGAAGTTCGTGCGACCCAGTCGTGCATTTTATTTCTTAAGAAATCCACTAATACACTCTGCGAACCCTTAACTAGTTTTTTTTTTAACTCTCGATCTCACAAGCAGCTTTTCCCACCCTATGGGAAGAATCCTTTTCCGTTCCAATATTTTAAAAAGGTTGTAAGAACCGAATCTCTTTCGACAAATTGTGAACCTCTCTGTTATCCCCAAGCTCTTTGAAAGCATAGAATACGATTGTGTTTATTTCTATTGCAAATCAATTATTTCTCCACTATAGCACGGTTTCTTAAAGGGTAGGTCCACCACGTCTGAATGTACCCAATTTGTCACCATGCTGATGATATTAAAATAATAAAGTTAATCACGTCTTCTCACAATTCTTCCCTTTTCCAATCTGACTTTAATACCTTTCTTGCTTGCTGCAATAAAAACTTCTTGGAACTAAATGTAAATAAATGTCAATCAATGATTTTCTCCCGCAAACGCCTACCCTCCGCTCCTCGGTCCTATCGCTTCATTAATGTACCTGGCCGTATTGTTTCCTCTATTCTTGATCTTGGCATATTATGCGATAAAAAGTTAAATTTCCCGTCTCACATAGATCATGTTATTGCAAAAGCAAATTCTTCCCTCGGATTTATCAAACGGTAGTCTAGGGAACTTTCCAGGCCATTTATATTACCAAATCTCTTAACACAACACACTCGGATAGAATTAAACCAGTACAACAAAGATTTCTCCGTTTCAACTTCGCAACTTGTCTTCGTCTGATCCACTTATGAAGATCGTTTACAGTTAATAGACTTTCGCACCCTTTGTTATCGTCGCGCTGTTGCTGACATATTATTTGTCCACCATCTTGACATCTTGTTAGTGGTACCATTGATGCTCCAGTGTTTAACCCAATCTTCAGCATGGTCCGTTTATCAAACACTTTAAAATATATCTATGATTTCTCCCTTAGCTTTTCCGTTATCAGACGAACATTCAGGAACCTCCCTCTCTAAATCCTAAACCAACTTTACTTTCCAGCTAGTATTATTAAGTATATTGAACATGTTATTTTAATACTATATTTAAATGGCTGAGGTAGGCTCGTCTCTGGCCAAGATTCTTTCCAAAAAAGCCAAAAACGTAGGGAGTCTAAGCTCCGAATGAAATAACTAGCTTTTACAAATACGGCTTACCTCTCAATCAATTTATTTCTTAGCTTGAATTTCTAACACGGTATTTCATATAATTGTTAGCTATTTATTTAGTTTTATTCAATTAAAAAAGGTTTTTATAAAATATAAAGGAAACTACTCTTAAAAAAAAGGTCTGCTCGATCGTCTCGTCTCAAATTGAATGTCCCGTTTTTCTTTTCGTCCTTCTTTCGTTTTTTCCCATTCGTGTGCATTGTATGTGTATGTGTGTTAAGTGTATTTTTGGAATTGAATCCTAGTTTTGTCTCTTTCAGTCGGCCTTTCCTGACTGTTGCAAGTCCTCGAGCAACTTGAGGTTTCTCTCCACATCACTTCGTAGGTTCTCGACATCTTCATACCCCATAAACTCGTTCTCACTATCTTCCCCGTCTGACATATCGGCTTCTTCTGGATTTATTGAGTTGTACGGTTTCATTTTGTCAACGGCAGCTACTCCTTCGAAAAACTTTTGAGATATTCGGTGTCCTGGAACATCTGTCACCACATATCGATCATTTGGTAGTTCTTTCGTTACGATGTATGGACCTCTGAACTTTTTCTCTAATTTTCTCGAATGTCCAGTAGCGGGAGCATCACGCTTAAGAAGGACTAAATCACCGATTTTATATTTTTTGATGTATCTCTTTGCGTTAAATCTTCTTTGTTGATTTTCTTGGTCCTTTTCAATATTTTTTAATGCTATTTCTCTCTGACCATCACCAACATGTTCAATTCGTGACCAATTTCGAGCTTCATCACTAAATATATCTCCATCATAACCTCTTGGAGTATAGTTGAACCAGTTCTCTATACTCGCGATATACCCCAAACAGAAGGTACAACTTTAGCCACTTTTGCAGATGATACAGCCGTACTCGCAATATCAGATTCAATAGAAACGGCGACCTCTAAGCTTCAAATGGCATTAAATAGCATTTCAGATTGGACAAGGAAATGGCGAATTGAACTTAACGAAGCGAAATCCACGCACATAAATTTTACGTATAAAAACGTAAACACCTTACCCATCTATATTAATTCCATGCAAATTCCATATACAAATGAAGCAAAGTATCTAGGTATGACTCTAGACGCGATACTTAAATGGAAGGCTCATGTTAAAAAGAAACGCGATGAACTCGAAAATAAACTCCGCGAATTGACATGGCTTATTGGAAGATATTCCAATCTAAGCGTGTATAACAAGCTGCTTATTTATAAGCAAGTACTGAAACCAGTTTGGACGTACGGTATACAACTTTGGGGTTGTACCAACGAAAGAAATATACAAATTTTACAAACATACCAAAACAAAGTACTTAAGACAATAGTTAATGCTCCATGGTATGTAAGAAATAGCAACTTACATAGAGACTTAAATATAGAAAGTGTAGAAAACGAAATTAAAAAATTTGCCACAGAACTAAGATCACGACTTAGAGATCATAGAAACAACGAAATCCGACAATCGCTTAGCGAGACGAACGTTTTTCGGCGATTGCACCGAACAAGACCTCTTGATCTAGCGCAACAAAATTAATTTCTCCACTCGAATCTTGTGGAACTTTCAGGTCCTCCCGTTGGGGAGCTTCCTGACAAAATGCGAACGAAACTGCTGCCAAAACTACTTGTTAAGCTCGACTTAGTTGTAGTATCTCTATAGAAGATAAGGGAGGTGTTTTTTTAGTCAGTAAAAATCTGACACTACTATAAGCATCGGGCTTATAGTGTCTTCCTGAAGATTTCTCACCTTCCTACGCAAAAAAAAAAAAAAAAAAAAAATAGTTGAACCAGTTGTACGATGCACTGTTGTATTTATTCCGTATTGAATGCGGCCTAGACTTGTATCCCAATCACTACCTTCTGGATCAGACGTCATTATGGATATAGCTGGTGTTAACATTCTATTTATTCGCTCCACTTGGCCGTTGGCGCTAGGGGTTGCAGTAGCATTTTTGACATGAGCAAAGAGTTTTGATGTGTAAGACGTCCCGCGATCGGTTATGACCCTAGCTGGTGGTCCAAATAGATCTATTGATTCCCTTTAATATTTCGTAGCGCCTTCAGCTGATGTACTCCGAACAGCTTTCAATAGAACTAATTTTGTGAAACCATCTACCAATACGATTACATGAGTGTTACTTCTTTTTGATTTAACGAACGGCCCTAGGTGATCCATATGAATTGTATGCATCGGTACTCCTATTTTATCGATTGGATGTAACATTCCAGGTCTTTTCCCAGCTGGAAGAGTGTGGTACTGACACTGCGAACACGAATTGATGTAACCCCTTACAAATTTCTTCATCCTCCGAAACCAATATGAACTATTTATTCGGTTAAAAGTTTTGTCTACTCCTGGATGTCCAATATCATCATGATTGAGTTTCAAAATCCTATTACGAACTTTCTCTGGCACAACCCATCTTAAATTATCGGCTGTTTTATTGAAGACTCTATCATTTTTCAACTGAAATTGTTTTCGAATGCGTATGTCTTCTGCACTGCAATTTTACTTTTGCTTTATTAGAATTCCTCGTATATAGACTATCTTTGGATCTTGTAGTTGGGCAAAGTGAAGCCAGTCGTCTCCCTCAAGTAATACATTGCAATTATATGAAATTTCTTCCAGTGTTTGATCCTCTTTGAAACATCTGCTGAGTGCATCAGCGTGCTGCATTTTGTCTGATGGTCTATGTTCAATCTTGTAGTCGTACTCTTGCAGTTTAAGTATCCAACGACATATTCGTACATTCATATCCTTTTTATTTATTGTTTGCTTAAGTGCATTACAGTCCGTAACGATAGTAAATGGTTTACCATAAACATACATGAAACCTTTCAAGCGCCTTGATAACCGCTAACATCTCCAATTCAAAACTGTGATATTTTTGTTCTTGTTCCGTCGTTTTGGCACTAAAATAAAAAACCGGGTGCAAACTATTGTCTGATTGCTTTTGTAGGAGGACAGCTCCGTATCCACGGCAACTTGCATCGGTATGTACTTCTATAGGTTTAGTTGCATCATATATTTGAAGAATTGGTTTATCGACTAATAAATCCTGTAGTAACTGAAACGCTGCGAATTGTTTTTGACCCATTTCAAACTTTGAATCCCCTCGCAAAAGGTCAGTAAGTGGAGCAGCTCTCAACGCGAAACTCGGTATAAATCTACGGAAATAACTTGTTAGGCCAATGAAAGATTGTAGTTGTTTTTTATTGTTTGGGGCTGGAAAATCATCAATAGCTCTTGTTTTTTCGTTGCTAATGCGAATCGTCCCGTCACTGATAAATATACCCAAGATAATCGATGGTCTCTTCTAAAAATACACATTTGTCCAATCGCAATTTCAAATTATACGTCCTCATTCTGCCAAGAACTTCTTTTAAAATTTCTATATTCTCCTCAGCTGTCACTGTGGCTATAAGTAGGTCATCAACAAATATTCGTATTTTATTTTCTCTTTTTAGGTCGCCGAAAATGTGGTCTATATTTCTTTGACAGATGGCTGGGCTGTTCATCAGGCCAAAAGGCATAACCATATATTCAAGTTGTGCATCGGGTAAAACAAAAGATGTGTATTTTATTGAATTTTCATCAAGTTTAACATGATAAAATCCATTTTGTAAGTCAAGGCAAGTAAAATATTTATATTCAGAAAGTCCTGCGATGATGTCATCAATAAGTGCCATTGGAAAAGGATCTCGGATCATCTTGGCGTTCAGCCTCCTGTAATCAACGCATATTCTTATGTCTCCGGTTTTTTTTTTTACTAATACAACTGGACTGGTGTATTCATACTGGCTAGGGCGAATTATTTGTTTTTCCAGTTGATCGGTGATTATCTTTGCTACCTCATCTCGTTCATAAAAGGATATTCTTCTTGGACTTGAAAAAATAGCGATGTCATCTATGAGTCTTATTTTCATTTTATATGGCAGTTCAAGAAAGTGTGTTGCTTCATTGTTTGAAAAGTCACGTATTACGGTCTGTATCTTTGTGATAAGTCTTGGACTAACATTAGGGTTTATTTTCAGCTCCAACTCTGTCGGCTCAACTTCAATTCTCATAAACTGGTTAACAACATTGGCATCATGATTTTCCACTTGAGAAAAGCTCTCGAATACAATATTTCTGCCATCACAGCTCCAGCTTACTGTATTTAGAAAATCTTGCCCTAAAATTAATTCGTCCTCGATTGCTGTTTTAGGTACTACTATAAGCTTAAGCCCATAAGTTTTCCCGTCGATGTTTGCACTAGTGGTGATTCCGGCTTCGCATGTTATTTTCGACTGATTTAGTCCTACCAAAGAACAAGAAATTTTATCGGTCTTTGAACTGTCGACGATGTCTTCTCGGATTATATTTTTACTGCTTCCAGTGTCGACTAACGCAGTAACAGCCTTGCCGTCAATATAAACAATCTTTTTATAGCTACATGGATTTTCTACTGTTTGAGATGTGTTTAGCTGCAAAGAAAATGTGTTGCAATACTTTGCAACGTGTCCATATTTTCGACATTTGAAACATAGTGGCTGGTTTTCTCTATTGCGATCGGGGAGTCGTGTCAATGCTGCATTTGTTCGTGGAGATGTGTTTCTTTGTGTCGGAGCTACATTGTTCCAGGTTGTGTATTTTTGTTGATAAACATTTAAATTAGCAGAAAAACTTAGTCGCATTACAGAAGAGCTCATAGATTTAATCCACTCGGTGAACTTCTGGATGTCGGGTTGAATAATATCGTTGGACATCATGTAATTACCCCATTGTAACGAAATGAATGGTGGAAGTTTATTTATCAACGAAGGTAAAAGTCCATTGCAACTATTTATACCTACTTTGGCGCTTAAAATACTCGAGTAGATTCCACGAACGGCATTTGAGTATTTTATAAAATCTGTCCAACCTTCAACCATTGGTATTTTGGAAACTTCTTCCTTAAAACACTTGATCAGCATTTCTGGTCTACCGAAATTCTCTTCCAAAACACCAAGAATTTCTTCCGGATCTTCGCTTGTTAGCAGCATCATACGGACTGACTCGAGGGCTGGTCCAAATAAGGCTTTCCGAATACGTGAAATATTTTCTTGGGGTGAGAAACCACACATTAACGACGATTGTCTGACGTCACGTATAAACGTTAACCATTCCAATGTGTTGCCACCAAATCGGATCAATTCTGTGCTCACTGACTGTCTAGCCAACAACTGTGACATTGTTTTTGCCAAATTCGGCTCTGGTGGTTGGAATGTGTTCGCCTCAACCCACTTGGAAACATTTTCTTGATTCTCTATGTCAATGGCTATGTGAGGTACACTTGGATCCTCCTCTACACTTTCGTCGTCACTATCATTGAGCTCCAACTCGAGAAGTTTTTTCTTGAGTTCTAATTTTAAAATTTCTTTACGTATAGATTTTTTTGAGCTTACCGATGCATTTTTGTTTGCGACTGCTGTTTTGAAGACGTCCTTATTTAGGCTTTTAAGAATGTGTATTACATGCTGTTTCATGTCTTGAGAGTTAGTGTCCTTCACTTGGAACAATCCTGCAATTTTAAGTAAATCGTCTTCAGATAATGATTCCAGCACCTTTGCACATACGTCTGCGCTCCTATCGTCTGCCAGGTTGCAGCCATTAAAATTTGATATTTTCCTTATGATCGTTTCACGCGTTGACGAACTTGTTTTACAAGTAAATCATCTTTTATACTTTCCAAAGCTTCGAAAAATGTTGGAAATTTCTCTACCAACGCCATTTTGTAAGGTTTTATTTTTTCTGTGGCGTCACGTAGGTGCACACGATTTTACTATTTTTTCCTCGAAATTTATTATTTGTTCACTTTTACAGGGTTTTTTATCTCACTTCTGAGTTTGTTAGCTATTTATTTAGTTTTATTCAATTAAAAAAGGTTTTTATAAAATATAAAGGAAACTATTCGTAAAAAAAAGGTCTGCTCGATCGTCTCGTCTCAAATTGAATGTCCCGTTTTTCTTTTCGTCCTTCTTTCGTTTTTTCCCATTCGTGTGCATTGTATGTGTATGTGTGTTAAGTGTATTTTTGGAATTGAATCCTAGTTTTGTCTCTTTCATAATGTAGTTTACAATATTTCCTTTTTTTTTCCTAACCTAAAAAGTTCCGTTTTGTGAGAGTTTATTACCAGGCTACACCGCACTGTCCAGTTTGTTAGCTAGCGTTTTGTAGGAGTTCTTTAAAATGTTTGGATACTTTCTTTATACGATAATGGAAACATCGTCCGCATTAGCAATCACTCTGCAGCTCTCCGCTTATATTTACATACATAAATATTTACAGCACTGCCTTGCAGCGTATACCTTTACTGACAGATTTTCTACCAGAAAAGCGCCCAATTTTTAATTGATAACGCTGATAGTCAACCAAGTTCAAAAAGTAATCCATCTACCTTTTTATATGACAGTGCACCATTTTATACTCTTTATGGGAGGGAATATAAGAAGTCTCGTATCGATGCTTGCACTTAAGATTAAGTTTTTGAATATTCGATATCTCGAATATTGGCTGATGAATTTTTTAAACATAAGGAAAGCTCATTATAAACATACCAAATTTATTTTTTAAAAATGTCTAGTAAATTTTATGTATAAATATACATAAATATAAATTCATACATAAAAATGTCCAGATTTAATCCAAATTAACTATACACGGTCAGCAATTCGTGCATTTTATTTTTAACATTTTTTTGAAATATCGTTAACTATTTTTTAATGAACAAAAGCCAATATCGGTAAATGGTCCCTTTTATAAACCCACAGATAGTAGGTACAAAATTAAATTTAAAACCGAAATGATTTTAGCTGCCATCATCAGATAGGGTTTTCAACTCTTTTCACTCTTTCACATAGGTTAATCATACAAAAAAGGTCATCTCCAACAAATGCTTATCTTACTCGTATAAAGTAATTCATTCCAATAAATTAATGACATAATGATAGACTGCTTCCAACCTGAATTCCATGACTCAATGATTGTCCGAGCATCAGGAGACAAGAATCCAATAAAAATGTTCAAATCATCACTACGACAAATGGCGCTTCTGGCTGGCTGTTGTTGAGTTGAGTTTCAGGTTCGTTGTCGCACCACCACCGCACCAAACATCCAGATTCGAGACTCTGTCATCGATAAGACTCAATAATAAATAATTATGTGTCCTAGACTTATAGGCATTTCCGTTATAGGTCCTTGAGCAGCAAGCATAGGTAGTACATCCTGCAAGACGTATCACCACTCTCAGATGGAAACTATAAAATGTGACATTTGAGAAATCCTTGGAAAACATATAAATATTTTTTTTATTTTTTCAAGAACCAACTTGCACTCATCTTCGCCATCTCAGCGCCACCGCACCACCAGGAGGTAGCTCTACCTAGAGTCTACCTGTTAGCCCATCATGATGTGACAGTTTTTAATCGTTTGTTTTTTTTTTTCTTACCTGAATCATAACCATTTTTTGGGGACCTCATTCTTATCAGTGACCACAGTTGGAATAAAATAATTTATTTCTGTGGCATGCTACATGCACACACATGAAGCAAGTGTCTGCGCCTCTCTGCATCCTTATGGCACGGTTTGTGTATGTTTGTTTGTGTTTATTTTCAGTTTTACTTACGAAAAGGATGTTTTTGGATTTTATGGTTTTTTTTTTTGATAAAGCAACAAAAATGTTTAAAATTTGGTGTCTTGGGGAATATTTTTATGACTTTTTAAGAAACCAGGGTATTTGAACTTGATTAACTGGCTGACTGACGACGCGACATTGACTCTGATGCTCTGGTGGCTGTTGGGCTATAAAATAATCATTTAGGCTGAAATTAAAATTTAAACGTGTTCAAATAATTTTATTTTTTGATAAGGAGAAAAGAATGTTTAGGTGAAGTAGGGCTTATTGATGACTTTAATGTAGTTTAATCGGGATAATTTTTTGTTTTATCTCGAGTCCATTAGTACCATTTTTATGGACCCTAAACTGTTTAACTATATAATATGGAAATGATCAATTTTATTGATTTTGTATGCGTCTGCAGAAATCTGTCCAAAGATTGAAATAGGAGGCGATCGACTGTGAGACGATCCATTGAAATAATCTATACCTAATTTATAACTTATTTTTTAAAACCGTTATAGTTTATTTGTTAAAACAGTAAAATTCGGAGCCCATGAAAACTGAACTTTCTATTAGAAAAAATTCAGACAGAACTGAATTTTGGTGGAGAGCTTTATAAGATGTCGCATTTCCTAAAAAAAAAAAACCCTTAATTTTGTCCGTTGCTAAACTTTTGTTGGAGGATGACAGGAGTTACATTTTTCCCTATGTACATTTCTGGGAACCTAAAGATCGGCCACCCATGATCGACAGAACGTAGTGGAAGATAATGTCACTTCTAATAACACTGCAGTCGAATTGAGATCCCAGCAAGGCGCTCTCAAAAAGACGATAGCGGAAAAATTCTCTAAAAAGAATTTACGGTGGTGTTTTCAATTCAAGTTAAGTCGAACTTGAAGCTTGAAAGCTTCAATGCTAAAGACGAAAAAGGATACAACTTTGGCGGATTAGAAAGTATCCATAGTCCTAAAAAAAGGAGGACAGATAATGCCTGCTGACTAAAACACATCAGCAAACAATGGCCCCTATACCGCAACGTCCTTAAAGAAAAATTTACATGCGTAAATGCAAGTTCATAAACAAGAGAAGAAAGGAAGAGCAACGACAAAAGAAAAAGAAAGGAGACGAACCTCAGCAATCTTCAAACTCAAGGAGATCGAATTACCAAGCACTTAGATGCTCAGGATCATCAAAACAGCTAAGGCAACCAAAAAATGGTAGATGTATCAAGTAGCATTTCCAAAGTAGGGCCAAACGTTCCAGGACAAAGTATAGAAATGGTAGGGTTTAGCTATTAAAATGCTTAAGAATGCCAAGATCGCTATCCAACAGGAGGTGATATTTTGTTGGATGCGGGCCAGGTGCACTTATCAAATCATAAACCAAGTGGAGGGTGGAATGTTCAAGAACTATTAGGCCCATATCAACCATCTACAAAAAATACGGTACTTTGTCCTGGAATAGAGCACAATAGATTCATATGTCTTACAAAAGAACTATCCAGATGCATCTCAATCAAACGGCACTGTGAGCATCTTAGCCGTTCTGAAACTCTTTAATGGGAAAAAAATTGCGGCTTCGAACTCGACAAGTCGGCCAAAGGGAAAATCTTCACACTAAGGAAAATCCTGGAACCAAAATCAATGAAATGCAAGTCGAGAACCCCCAACTTTACATCGACTTTAAATCTATAAAGGATAGTTTTTTCCGGCGAAATTAATCCAGTTGTACAGCGTGACATTCGAAAATACGTGGCGCAATGTTTACCTAGTTAATAGCTCTTCTGAACTATTTATGTTCAGGGTATCGCCAAGTAATTTCTTTAATCCCATATTCTTGAACAGATGGTGTGTAGGGCAGGTGTAAAAACGGAGGGTTTTACCTCTAACAGACACCAAGTACGTATGCCAAGGATATCAGGCAGCTCCAACCATGGGCAGTTCCCAAAGTTCGGTAGAAGAGTACTTCAAAGAAAGGGTAAACGGCTCGGACAAAATATCACTACTGATCTCAACAACTGCGTATGTCTAAGAAGTTTTCTAAAAGGAGTACTCAAAAATATTCCTAAGTACCTATTAAGCAAGAATCAGAAAGAAGAACTGATTGGGCTTTTTCGAAAGAAATTTTCTTCGATGGATATTTGGTCTTGTGTGATGAGAGAAGGGTTAATATAGGAGAAGAAGTAGACTAGTACCCCTTGGCATAATGGTTAGTGCGTTGGACTGTCATGCGGAAGGTCTCGAGTTTGATTCTCAGCCGCTGCAAGAAAGTTTTTTTCAGGGGTGTACTGCCTCTTGCGAGGAATTGACAAATTCTCCAAGAGTATCTCTTGTCATGGAAAGTGCTGCTCATTAGCCGTTCCGAATCGGCAGAAAATTGTAGGTCCCCTCCGTTCCTGGTATCACTGTGAGCGGAAAGGCGATACCGTGACATGGATGAAAAGCAAGATAAGTTAGAAAATTTTCAATGTGGTTATTTGTTTAAGATTCTCTAAAGTAATTTTCTTGTTGTTTTTTTTTAACATTTCTGGTAATATTAAAAAAAAAAAAATTTTAAATTTAAAATATTAAATCAATAATTATTTTTTTAAGAAACCTTTAATTTCAAAATTACAGTTTGAAGCTTATTGTCTGTTTATTTATAACTCTAATCTATAAAATTAACAGTTTTTAGATATGTTATGAAGATGAATTCTGCGATCTGCAGGGTTTTGATCTTCTGAATCATTGAATCTGATCTCAGAACTGAATCAGGATTTAGTTTTTTGTATACACGAATCGAGTTGAAATCGAATTAATCGATCTGATCCGACTTGAGGAGCTGAATCAAATAATATAATAAAAATAATAATACAATTTGGAATTTTGAATTTAATTCCTTGCTAGGTACGATTTTTTTCAAATGGTTCAACGGAAGCACTCATTCCACTCAATATATGGACGCTTCGTCCCTGGGATGTATGTATGTATGTGACCATACACCTGGACCGAAAACTCAATTCGAATTCGATTCGATCCCCCAATTCATAATTTATTCAAGTGACTTGTTGTGTTTTCGCTATTGTTTCGTGATTCCATACCAAACCACCCAGTGAAACAAAACTTGACAATTTTTTGACTTAATGTATATACAAATTAAAAATGAAAAAAAAAAACGAAAATTGATTTCCTTTATTAATTGAACATAAAACCATTAAGCGTTATGCGTAATGATTCTTTTCCAATTGACTTTAGGTTGAAACACTCCTGATGATTTTAAAAGGTACAAGTTTTTTGAAAGTAAATCATGAGGTTAGTGGCTATTTTCATTATCTTTTTGGAATCTTTTTTGAATTTTCTTAAAGAACTAAATTATATGAAAGTCTTTATATTTTTGTGGTGATTAAAAAAATTATACTGGTGTTAAAATGAAGAACAATATTGATGTCGACGAATACAAAACCCTTGGACAATATAAAACTTACATCCAAATCCAAAGAACGACGGCGCACGCTGAGAACAACAATGGCGTTAAACAAAAAACCTTGGCGCAAAATTTTAAACATTTAAAACCCACTCTAAATCAATTTTAGAATGGAAGTCGACTCTAAATATTGAGTATAAAACGAGAACCGACTTTTTGTTAATTTTAAAGGACATAAACTATAAGTACTTTAACGTTAAAGAGCTCGTCTTACTTTAACAGCAGCAAATAGCTAGTTTATCTCTTAAAAGTATACTTTATCCATATTGACAATGGTCATTTCATACCAAAGCAAATGGAAGAAAAATGTTTACTGTTGTTTTATTAGATTTTTAAAAGATGTTCTTTGTAAATAGACTGAATCAATGAATATTATAAATTCGAAACAATCGTACGACAGTTCTCTGCGATTAACAAATCTGTACATACAAATGTAGGTACATATCTTATTTATGCACGAGTTACGTAATTGCATAACTAAAGGCCATTACTTACAACAAACACCTTACCCTAATTACATTATTTGATGGACAACTAGTTGATGGTATCTTTATAATGCTGGACAGATGACAATATCATTATTTGAGTTGTACAGGAGAAAAACCTATGTTCTCTAATCCCAAACCCTACATAGCAACAAGCGAGAAGCATCACCACAAAAGCAGCATCATAGCAGCAGTAGCATCTTTACCAGATCAACTCCAAAATCTCTTGGTCAGTACTCATACAAGAGAGACTTCTCTTTTCAAGAATGCTGTTATCATTATTTGTTATCATGGAAATGGAATATTTTATGTTAAGTTAGTCTGAAGCTGATTGTTATCTAATAAAGAACCAATTATTTAAATTTGAGTTATTCTTTGATTTCAAAAGGAAAAACATAATTCACGCCGCCGGCCGAGACGAGTATAGCTAAATGAATCTGCACTTTGCAACAACAAATTGAGTTTTTATGCTGTGAATTTATACTTTATTTTCATCTTAAATAATGTAAATAACTTATAAACAATCGAAATCTGTATCGATGTAGTATATTAAATGTACTTTTTGCCGCGAAAAATTATTTGGTTTGAAGCTGTCTGTTCTTTTTACTTTTTAACTTCCCATAGGGAGTTATTGTAATCGGTCCGATTTGTCAAATTGGAATTTTTGACATTTCTCGACGTTTCAAGGTCCCTAGAGGCTATATCAATCATTTTTAGAGAGATGTCTGTGTGTGTGTGTGTGTAGGTACGTACGTTCGTACGTTCGTACGTTCATACGTTCGTACGTCCGTACGTTCTTGTACCATTTTTCGTCGTCGATATCTCAAGAACCAGCAAAGATATCGACTTCAAATAAATTTTTTTCAATAGACAATAACTTCGAAAGAGGCTGAAAGGGCGTTTATTAAAATTCAGTGAGTAGTTTTTTCACTATAACGGTTTTAAAAAAAAGTAAAAATTTGGTTATTTTCAAATATCTCACGAAAAAATAATGCTATTGACTTCAAATAAAATTTAATGTACTCATTATAAAGTCATACAGATTTGGTATGAATTTGGAAAAAAATGAACATACCGTTATTTTTTTAAATAAGAAAAACTGAAAAAAAAAATTTCAAAACCCAGATATTCTAAGAACGGAAAACAATTTGAAACTCAAAATAATTTTATTTTACGAAAAATAATGTGTTTAACAACTGGTGAAAATTTCAAAAAAATCAGTTTACAGTTTTTTTTACAAAAAATAAAAAACTATATAAAATTCTATTGAAAATTGGTAAAAATTGTTTTTCGACTCAAATTTCTCAAGAACTAGTAGTGATATTGACTTCTAATTTAGTTTATTTTATACATAGTATAATTTTGTACAATTGGTAAAATGTTGACAAATATTAAATTAATAGTTTTTTTTTTAAATAAAAAAACTATTAAAAATTCTAGTGAAAACACCGATAGTGCCTTCTTAAGTTATGTTGTTTTATACATCGGTACCTTCCCGTAAGAATTTATACCAAGTGACATTTCTAAAATTGTTCAGGAAACGAAAAAAAACGAAGAAAGTTCTAGTTGAATGTCTAAGAGACAATTTTGGTTAAACAATGAAATCTAACAAAATTTTTTGTTGCTCACGACAATGAGATCTTTATTAATGTCGCTTAGCATAATTTTTTTGGCGGATAATACAAATTTCAGGGGACAACATTATTATAATGAGAAAACATGGCAGTTGATAATGTTTTTATTTGTACTCTAGTTTCCTTTTCATGCATAATAGGTTGGCGAAACCCAGGCCAAAACGTGGCCCTTAACATATAGTATATTTCCTCATCAAAAAGTCATTTTCGAAAAAAGTGTCGCTTAGTATCTACATTCTTACGGGAAGGTATCGACATAATACAATTATTAATATATGGTTTAATTTTGACAAGCATCGAATTGACAGTTTTAACAAAAATATTTCGTTTTTAAATTTTTTTCAATTAAAATGTTTGGAACCGAAATAATAAAGTAATTTCTATAATATAATACATAATTTTATAATTTTATTATCAACTTAGTTTTTAGAAGAATGTATGTACTGTACATACATACGTATATGAATAAGGTTGTTCAGTTGTACCCAAGTCCCACATATTCAAATTCCATTAATAGCTATGGTAAAATTGAAGAAAACGTCACAATATGTTTTTATCTTTTTGTCCATGAAAAAGAAGTAAAATTCTACTCAAGCTTTTCTTAGGTGTAGGAACACAGATATATTAAAAAACACGGACATCTATAATTCAGTATATAACATGTACCTACCAACCTTCGTAATTATTACAAGAAATTTAACATTTTAAATAGAAAAGTTGAAAATTAGTTAAACACATTTTCTGTACAAAAAAACATAAAATGAGCGACTAAGTATCCTCATCATCAACAAAACAAAGCAAATTTCCTAATATCATAGTATGCCACAAGCATCATCGATTTTTAAAACAGGAGTCATTGTATATCCAGTGCAGATCACAGCCCTTCAATCCGGAAAAACCGCAACAACAAATACACTATGCAACCATCTACTTCGATCTTCCATCTACTGCTCTATGATCGAAGTATGTGTACAAAATATCATACCAATTACCACACCAGATACAGTACAGATACAGCTAAAGTTTGTTTCGCTGAAAATTTGGTTATTTGAAAAAAACTAAATATAAAGTTTTCAAGACCACAAATGGGAAGTGTGGGTCGCACTCAGCCTCTTTTTTTTTTGTGTTTTTGTAGTTGTGTGAGTTATGCATCTGTCAAATTAAGGGTTGTTCAACGGAAATTCGGGAACTCTTTACAATTTTGCGCCCTTGTTTTTAAATACAGCCGTTTAAAGTTTTGGACTTACTTCAATGGTCGATAACTCTTTGAAAAAAAGATTGAAATCTTATGTTACTTTGCCAGAATATAGTTTCACTTTCTTTTAATAAATTGGCATTATAGGATTACAAAAAAAAATAATGGGTATTTAAGAAATAAAATGTTTTTTGAAAAAGTTCGGTATAGTGCCAGTTTTGTTTTTATTAATTTTACATATTTTCTAATAAAACCGACTTTAAACACCCAGAGAAAAACAACATCATAAAATTAAGTAAGAAAGTATTTAAAATTACTTTGCTATAACTTTTGATTTATACGCTTTAATTTAAATACGATCAACTTTGTTTCAAATAAGAAAAATGTTTAATTAATCACAGTATAGTTAAACACCATTGAATTAATGTTTTTCTATTTTGAAATGTAATCGAGGCATTTTCGTTGTTCATTTAAAGACGTTTGATATTTAATTTATTTGAATCAAACTTGAAACTTAATACATCAAACTGGTAACTTATTTGATTTTCTTTCCTTTTTGAATCGTATACATAATTCACTTTGAACCAAAGTTAAAGTACAACAAATCAAAGTTGTAATCCTTTTGACTTGTGAACGATAACAGTAAACATTTTGTATAAGAAAGAAATCATATGTATGTGTGTTCGCGGCTGTCGTTGTTGCGGGTCGAGGAAAATGTATCTGCCATTCTCTTTAGAGCTTGTGAGCTGTACTTATTGTGAACGTTATAACCTAAAAGTAATAAAATAAACTAAAATAATTCAAGTAGTGGACGAAAGCGGACAGCTTCGAAGTTTAATTTATTCTAATCCTGCTAACGAGAACAACCGCAACGATTCCGCAAAGCTGCATGAAGATCTGGAACTATACTTCTTCAGAAATTTGAAGGTAACATTAAACTATTTCTTTTTTTTTTCTTATTATATAAATTTTATTCAAGTTTCGAATTGATGACGAAACCCTCTCAGAGATCTCCAAAGTGGCAAATTGGCAGTGCCAAAATTGCAACAATTCTGATTCCCGTCAACACCAACCTCAAGTTTAAAATCATTTCTTAAAATTGTAAGTATACATACATACATTTTTCTCAATATAAAAATTATATATATAATACATATATATTTTATAGGATACGAGTATTTTAAAACTTTTTAACTCATCATCGAAAGGGAAATCATTGATCCAGTCTTTACAATCCCTCCACTACACTTGTACCAAATTAATAATGGCAAGACTTACATACATTATGTAAGACACAAATATTTGTAAATTTTGTTTGTTGTTTTGTTATTAAGTTAGTTTATAAGAATTTTTTTATTATTTTATTTACAATAAAAAGAAAATACTTTTGCAAAAATAATTGTTTTTAATCGATTTGAATATAGTGAGAATGACTTTAAATCAATGAATGCTAGTAAATATTATTAAATTGTTTGTAATTGATTTATTCCCGATATCTATTTACTTTAAACGCAAAGCGTGTTTAAAATCAATTGATATTTTTTTGAATCAAATGCGAATTGTATTTAAAACTATAATGGCGCTTTTCAATTTAATGTTACGTAGTAATTAACGTAAATATGTTTCTAATTGATTTGATTCCGATTTCTATTTACTTTAAACGCAAATCGTGTTTAAAATTAATTGATATTTTTTTGGCGCATCGTATTTAAAACTATAATGCTACAACTTTAAATCATATTGGTTTCAAATTTGATTTGAAATGAAGTAGGGAATCACTTTTCATTGAAAAACAACTTTGATTTAAATATTTTCGGCATTAGAGCCAAATCATATTGGTTTTACTTTGATTCAAAGTTGTTTTTTTTTTATTTTACGTGCTTTTTTCTCTGGGTGAACCAAATGTGCCTGTTAATTATCACTGAACATAAAATCACTTTTATTTTGAGGAGAAAACCGACACTAAACACAAAATGACATTTATGAATTTACTTTTTTCTATAATAACAACTCTTAGCTTAAAATTTTATTGACATTATGCAAAAAATGTCACTTAATCACTTACCGATTGAGTGATTTACGTCAAACTTATAAGTGATACTAGCGACTTTCTGCGTAAACTAGAGGAGTTATCAGAACGGGGATTTTTGGAAAAAATACATTGTATATATCGGAACCTAGATATCGCTCTAACTCAAAACTGAACATTTTTGTTTAACGCCACTGTTGTTCTCAGCGTGCGATATGGACTCATCGGGGGGATATCAATGCGAGATATCGTCAATGGTTGGTCGCTTTTATCAGTATTGAAGGAAAGCCGATCATGCACTGGATGAATCCAAATAGTGAAGAACATTTTCTGGTTGTTGTATCGCAATCGAAGCTTACTTCCCCAAAACTCCATTAACATTAGTCTTCTTTTACCTATACAACTTTACGCAGCGACTCGGATCATAATGCAGTCCAACTTTCCATAAACCTCAACTTCCCTGTTCTCCTAAGAACAGTTTCACAATATAATCATATTAATTTATTGAAAACTTGATATTGAAAGACTTCAGATAGATGTTACATAACCTTCCCATTTTTAATCAGAAATTTACGAAGTGAGGAAATCGCCTGCCTGGGGACAGCCGTCTCCAATGCTCTAGAGGTCCAAAAAGTACACCAGAGATCAGAAGATAGGTACCAACACCTCCTACAATACATACAGAATTTATATTTCCACAGAAAAAGGCTGAGAGAATGACTGCAGAAAATCCATAAAAGAGAGCTCAAGACAGCCAACAAAGACTACTGAACGCCATAAAATAATATTTCGCAACTCAATTCAGCACCACAACGATATCGAATATCGCAAAAGTAAGAGCCCATACCCGAAGTTATCATCAGCAACAGAATCGAGGTGACATCACCTGATGACAAATTGGAAGATTTTGCGAACTACTTTGAACAAAATGCACCTGGCTCATCAACAGATCCAGTGTTTTTGGCCGAAGTCAAAACATTCATCGAACAGTCTTTGCAGCTAAATTTAGAAGGAAGGCAATTCGATGCCACTTATTCCGCAAGTGGTCCAATGCACAACCATTAATTGTGCAATCTAGAAGAGATAGCAGAAATTATTGCCAATTTCAAGCCAGAGAAGTCAACTGGACCAAAAATTTCTTCCACAAGCAGTCATGATTCTTCTTGTAATAAAACAACTGCTACTTTTCCCACAAGTGGAAAACGGAAAAAATCGTGGTTAGCCCGAAGAAAGGCTCTAAAAACCTGGTTTCCAATTATAAACCGATATCCTTCCGCAACAACATCAGCAAAATTCTGGAAGAAGTTATAGATACTCAATAGACTCAAGAAGCCTTGAACGGATCATGATATTATACAAGACATGCAATATGGCTTTCTTGAAGAGCACTCAACACTGCATCTGCTGCTGAAGTTCCAATCTGAGGTTTCAATAGTACTCAACAGCTATCGTGCCACCGTTGAATTCTTTCTGGATGTCAAGAAAGCATTCGACAGTGTACTATATAGAAACCCTTACCCATAAGCTTTGATTACTTGGAATACCTTTATTACTAACGAAAGTCATATTTTCTTTCTTGTCCTTCAGAACATTCTTTGTTTTCAACTAAATCAATGAAAGCTGTATGATTGATGCTGGGACCCGCCCTCTATAGACTCATCAGATCTGATAAACCTGTGTCAACTCATAACCAGAATCTGCTTTTTTGGACCATTCTCTAAACCACTCCTCATCGATACCGCCAACTTTAGCATCCCGAAAAGTAGAAGTCTACTTCACCAGATTCTTCGAATATTACACAAAATCTAAGCCAACACAGCCAAATCGGAACTTGTTACCAACGGCATCTGTTGTCGTTATGTTGGAACCTGCAGAAATCTGGTTCTGAAGCTTCTTGACGGATCGACGACAGCAGTCAAAAACTAAAGTCAAGTGCCTCAAAGTCACCTTCAACGAGCTGTTTAAATTCAACCCACACTCACTTCTACTTTATGTAAGCCTGCTTCGAATGTTTGTCAATCTGTCAAAGCTCTTCAAATCCAGAAATCTCACCATAACTTCAAAACTGCTGCTGTACAGGACCATGGTCCTGCCAGTACTCACATATGGATCCGAGACTTGGGTGCTTAGCAAAAGGCACTACGACCTCTTAGCTGCGTTCGAGAGAAAAGTCATAAGGAGAATTGTTGCCCCCATATGTGAGGAAGGACGATTCCGGAGAGGGTACAAACATGAACTGTTACGCAATCTACCTTGCAGCAGACATCGTGATAAAAATTAAGCTCGGTAGACTCCGGTGGGCAGGGCACCTAGCTCGCATGAGCGAAGAGGAACCTGCTCGGAAAGTTCTTTGTGGTACATTCTATGGTAGACGACAGCGTGGTAGACCATGCTTGGGCTGGGGAGATGGCGTAGACCAGGACGCCCGAAGCCTTGGGGTGCGCAACTGGATGGCGTCGGCTGGAGACCGGGATAGGTGGAGAGTCTTGTTGAAAGAGGCCAGGACCGAAAAAAACGGTTGTCGAGCCGATGATGATGATGATGCTTCGAATACTGGTAAAAGTTGGACAATTCTTGTATCTATCAGATAGTAGATGCTCACATCCACAGACTGTCTGATTTTTACATGAAATGAGTCATCCAAATCAACACAGCAAAATCGGAGCCTTGTCTGCTTCGGGAGACCCAATGATGGCAGATGTCGCTCAGCAATCACTTGCAGAAACTTAATTCTGAAGCTTCCAGATGGATCCACCATTGCAGCCAAGAAACCTGGGGATCCAATTCAACGAGTTTCTAAGGTTCAACCTGCTCTCAAAAATTGTACTTAGAAAAGCCAACTAGGCATTACACCGACGTCACCCCTTGATGTTGAGAAGATCAGGACTTAGCCAGCAGACGAAGGTATTCGTGTACAAGAAACGCCTGTTTCCAGTTACCAGCTTTTGTTTCCGAGTTTGATACACAACCTCAAAGTCAGCGATGGCTTTATCTCCAAAACATTACAAGAAAGGGGATCTCTAGAGAGAAGCAAGGGTATCACCGCTAGACGTATGTATATTTACTAAATTCCGTAAAGAAGTAAAGAAGGGCAGAACACCGTCAATTACCCTAATTAGCTGATTAGAAGGATGCCCGCCTAGGAACTACATCCCGAACCGAGGTACATATATCATTGTAATAAAAACCCTGGACGACGATATTTTCAAGGACGACGACGAAGCAGCCGTTTCCTTCTACTCTGACATAGGGTCAATGTATTTTAAATTTGGAAGTTAACACAAATTGTATATAAATGTTAAATTTCTTTCTCAAAGCCTTCTCCACCAGTGGAAAGGGACCATAGTTCGAAGAAAAACGTCCTAATTGCCACCAGGGGCTTTTGTACCTGCTTATTTACCAGACATAAGGCCTACTTTGTCATCAGCGGCTTAGTATCTACTGAATAGTGCCACCAGGAGCGTGGTATCTGCTGATCTATCAGAGCGTAAGTCTGATGTGTCGGGTGCCGTCAGGGGCCTAGTACTTGCTGAATACTGCCACCAGGGGCGTAATACCAAAAGATAAGTATTATCAGGGGTAGAGTACTTAACGATAACAGAATTCAGATGACTAGAATACCAGAATCCAGATAACCGGGAGTATCAAAAACTAGTTAACCGGGATACCAGAATCCAGATAAACTGAATACAGATTACATGATACAAGAATCCATATTACCGAGCCAAACGTATATCGGCTTATAAGTCTGGAGGCTGACCTCGATTTGAAGTATAATTTGTTATAAGCTTAAGAGTTGTTTTGAATAAAGTTCTTACTAAAAGGTTTTAAAGACCTGTTACTTCGAAGTTTCGTTGTGTTTTCTTCAGAACTATCCTGACATAAACATGAACAAAACCTCGACTAGAAAGCAAAAAATGATAACCTCTATTTTATAGTAGGAAAAAGACCATTTAAAAGCAGATGAACCTATTCAAATGACCGAGAGTGTATTCAAAATATATTATATTTTTTTTTTGATAATTTTTCCATTGATTGGGCATAATCGGCGGTGAACAAGTGCCATAGTTCCCACTGCCTAAACTCAAATCAACAAGTGTGTCCTCCGACCAGCCCGTGCAGGTGTCTACATACATAGCCATCCGCACATATAGGAGCAACCTCGCCACCGCGTTCACTCAACCAAGTGACCACTCCAAGCCCCCAAATCAATGAATGAATAGCCTGTTTATTATCATTGTATCCAGATATCAGAAAAATTATCCGATTCACTAACCGTCATCGTTTTGTCGGTCTCCGTATACAGCTCTAGCAGTAGAAGTGATGGCTGTAAACACAGTATTCCGGCTCCAGAGATGACTCCATGATGATAATGCCGATGAATAATTCGCCAGTAGGTTATACGGCCACACAGTACAATAACCAAGCTCCGAGTAATAAATACGAAGTTTTGAAAAATAAATAAAAAAAAAAAATAAACCGACTTGATAGTGCACAATTAAACTATGGGCAGGAAATGAAAACGATAGAAAATAATTAATTTAATACAAACAAAACTACATATATGGGTGGGTGTATTATGGAGGTCTCTTATTTTATTTTTTTCTAGGACAAAAGAAAATATTTTATTTGACTTGAAGCCTGTTGCGAAGCCGATTGCGATGCGATGGTTGGAAAAGGTTTGGTGGTGGACAATAATAATTATATTCGTCGTGGGTTGGTCGCCAGTGAAGTGTGAAACCTTTTGTGCATTTGGAAGTTCGAATGGAGATTCGGACAGGGTAATTGTTGCACTTTCAATTGATGTCGAACAGAGTTTTATATTTTGATAAAGAAGTGTCAGTAAAAGATTATCAAATTAAAAAAAATATAATATACATATTCATTGAATATTGGGTTTGGCGACATTTTTTTATATACTTCGATTTCCGGCTGAAATGATATCATATAAGAATACTGAGAATTCAATTGCTAGATGTGGTCTAATTACCATACTAGCTGACGGGACCACAATGGTCTCTTTGCTGTACTTTGGCAACAAAACGCATGCCGCTCTCCAATTCTGGCGGAATACAATGTGTCAATGTCTTTTCTTGACCCTTCGACTTATAAATTTTAAAACTTAGCTCAAAAGTGGCGAAAATGTAAAATTTTAAAAATCATATTAAGCTAGAAATTCAGTAAAATTTATGTCAGAAACGTCTTTAAATCTGAACTTGAACGGAGTTACAGGTTCATATGTAAGAGATTTTAAACCTGATAGGTTGCCAATGTTGATCCCTCGGGGAGTTTAAGGGACACATTTCTGAATTTTGGTGCTAAGTGGCTGCATCCGCAGCTGGATGATAGACTTTTGAAGCAGATTAGTATTGACTTAGAGACGTTGATTTGGATTAGCCACTAGTCTTTTGGATGTGGGCTTCAACTTACTTCACATCAGCAGAGATAATGTTCTCGCAGTTTTCAGGGATGGGCTGGTCGAAAGTTAGTATTATATTTCGAGCCTTGGGCAACTCCAGCTGTGATGTTCTTCATTGTTGATGTCCATTTCTCCTATGGTACGAAATATATAATAAAAAGAAAGGAATGTATTATTTTAATTACTTAGTGCAATGAGGTAGGTAGCAAAGTAAGTGAAGTTTGTCTTGAGGTCTTTAAATCCATAAGGTCTCGAATGCTTTCTCGACATCCAGAAGACATCCGATGGTGATATATAATATCATATCTCTTGTCATGAAAAGTTTTTTATATCGCAGTTTTTTATATCCCCTCTATTACCGTTGGTATAACACGTAGGAAAAAATTATAAACATTTGTAAATCACTTAGTCTTGGTACTCTAAGAGCTGCGTTCGATATTTTGTAATGATTTATGTTCAATTGTAGCAGCAAATAATTTATTTTGCGATTACATGTTGAAATTTGTACTGGCTACATAAATTTGTAACATGTGTAATGTAGCCGAAAAAGAGTTTTGCGTACTCATAGCGTCGACATGTAACGAGCCATCATGAACCGTGTACAGTTTCCGGAGATGTATCCCAGTTCTCTCCAACTCTTTCCTATAGCTGTGCTGATTCCTTTTGAATCGTTTTTCGCCAATTACTTCTCAGTTAGGCCACTCGTCTGATTGAGCGCTGGTTCCATTTTATTGCTTGGCTCACAATGAACTTGTTACCTTTTCGTCGAAGTGTATGGCCAATCCACTGCTACTTATGACTAAGTATAATATAGTCTATGGGTTCCTGACCCATTCTCGCATGATGTTCATAATTGGAGATACGATTGGGCCAGAAAATCCTCAAGATTTTCGCATCGAACTCTCTAAGTGCTGCACTCATAGAGAAATAGGGATTTAACATTTGAAAGAAACAGTCGCAGTGTGATATTTAAGCTTGACTGCTTATATCTAATTCGGTTGGTAGAGAAAATATTCCTAAGACATTGAAAATTCTTCACAATCTCTTTCGGTTGTCTAGAATTATCCACTGAGATAGATGAGGAAGTTCTAAGGCTGATCTTTTTTGTTTTTGTCGTATTGATTTTTAGCCTCACGATTTCTGCTTATGTCTACACCCTTGGTGTCATTTTTTGAAGATCTATGATGCTATGAGACAGAAAGCATACTTCCTCCGCAGACTCCGATGAATTTCTCCATTTTAGTATACATCGCTATCTCCAAGAGAACCAGTTTTTGTGATAGTATACAGCCTTTCCTGACTTTTTTTTTATTCAGAACGTGACATTTATATACATTAGTTTATCAGGGATGTCCTATTGTGAAAAGAAAGACAAATAAACTCTCTATTGGCATTGTCGAACGTTTTTTCGAAATCGATGAACAGCAGTTGCAGTCATGATCGGCATGAGTTGATGTGGTCCACACATGAAGATCCAGCGCAGAACCCTACTTATTTGGCCTTGAGTTTCTCTTCGAAGTGGTCTCTAGTCTTTTATTAACTTCAGACCAATTATCACTGTTAGCGATGTTAGCGACTGGAGGAAGCATTCTAATTACTTTCCAATCTTCTCTTCGCATTACTTAAGGTTTCCCTGTTTTGGAAGATTGAGAATCATTCATTCCCAAGCTCTCTCAATGAGTGGGTTCAGTAGCTCACTCGATGTTATTGGCGCTGGTCGCAAGAGCTTGCGGAAATACTATCTAGAAAATCGCTTTTTTGTTCTTCAGTGCTTTAATTGTGCTAGTGATTTAATGTGGGTTACTGCTAACACATAACCCGCTGACCATACGAACCTCGGGGTTTTGTGGTTTCATGTTTACTTCCTTACCACATACACTTTTTCAGTTATGAGCAAGATACTCGTATAAGAACATAAAAATAAAGCTAAAGAGTTATGTGACTTCCTATAGATGAAACCTACTCGGGTATGATCTCAAACTTTGGCTTCAATGCTAAAGGCAAAAAGAAGAAAGATACCATCAGCGAATGACTTTGGTGTTGAAAGTATTCATGAAACGACAACAGTTAATGGCTTTGAAAAAGCTCATAATACGATAATGGATTCCCATTGATCTACAAACCAACATGGCTCTATACAAGCTGTCAAACCCTCAATCAGATTAAAAATGAAGTTTATCGACGCAAGGATTGTATCCGATATTGTAGAGGTATGTACACATTTTTAGGAAAATTCAGAAATCGACTGTCAAACGAACGAAGTTAGCATACCAGGAGTTCGCAAAAACCTATAAAGAGCACCTGAGCGAGAAGTTACCACACACATCAACAATCAGTGGCCCCAGTAGCGTGATATCATTGAAAAAAGCAACCAAAATGAAATTAGACTGCCATCCACTGGATAAAATTGACAGAAGATGCAAATACCCTTACAGCGAGAAAAGAGTATCAAGAAAGAAAAAGAGTGGCAAAAAAGATACTTATTGAAAGAAGAGGGGTTGCGGAGGTTCTCATAACAAAGACGTCGAAAGATTTCGAAATCGAAACAACACTCGACGACACAGAAAGCATGCTCTTCGAAACAGCAACAGCCTTCTAGTTACGGAAGCAAAGAAAATTTAAATCTTGTTAAGCAAGTATTTCTATCAGCTCCTAAATGGGTATCATAAAAACAAAAAAACATCAGGTAAGAAGACAACCCACTTCCAGTTCAAGAATAGTTAGACTTAGCTATAAAAAGTTTAAGAGCAACAAGCACGTAGAATCTGATGGCTTATAAACAAAGCTCTCGAAATACGTAAGTGATGTTTTACTTTACGTCCGTGTGATTCCCCTTGCGGGGCATAGGGCCTCCACTACTCCTACGCGCCATCTGTACGGTTTCTGGAGATGTACCTCAGCTCTCTCCAACTCTTCCCCAGTTGTGCTGATTCCTCTTCGACCGTTCTTCCCCAAGTACTTCTGGGTCGGCCCACTCCTCTGCCTCGCTGCGTGAGAGGGTTCCATTGCATCGCTTGACTCGCAATGCAATCCTTGACTCCGAACAGTCGTAGCTTGGTCTTTAGGCTTATAGAGTTGTTTCTCCTTTGCTTTCCAGACTCAGCTGGCTCCCAAGGTATTGAAAACTCTCTACCATCTCTACTGGTTGTCCAGAAATATCTATTTGAGTAGATGAGGAAGTTCCAAGGTTTAGTTTTTGCCGTATTGATCTTAAGCCCGACGGTTTCGGCTTCTCTCTCCACCCTTGTTGTCATTTGATGGAGATCCATGATCCTATGAGAGAGTAAGCACACGTCATCCGCGTAGTCTAGATGTTTCAGGTGTGATATCAGATTCCACTGAATTCCTCCATTTAAAGTCGACAAGGCTGCATGCAGCACATCACTTATTACCAACAGGAACAGTATTGGTGACAGTATACAACCTTGTCTAACGCCACTTTGGATTTCAAACTCCTCTGACAACCTTCCTTTATGCAGAACGTGACATTTGGAACCTTCATATGTAGCCTTAATTATAACGATCAATTTATCCGGAATGCCCCTCCTGCGCAAGGCAAGCCAAATAAATTCTCTATTGACATTCTCAAACGCCGATGACTGGAATATCGCCTCTATATAAACCATCTTCAACATTGACGACCATAGGTCCTGGAATAACTTTCAAGGCATGTCCTTGCTAAACATCGCCTTAGGTACCTACTATCCAACTTTATGTGTGAGGGTCTATAACATTTTTACAACACTGCATGTGGCAAGTGACAGTGTAGCTTCCCAAACGGGTAATCGACCATGACACATATCTTCTAACTTATCGTCACTTTTCCGGCAGACGAAATTTGTAAATTTTCAGGAGAGCCTTTTAAAGTTTTTTTTTTATATTGAAAAAAAAATTTCCTTGTTCAAAAAAACCAAGCTCGAATGTTGAATACATGAAAAAAATGCATTTTTTGTTTGTTAAGTTTTATAGAAAACGAAATATTTGAAAAAACAAAAATTGATTTATGCATAGAAAATACATAGAAAATGATAGGGATGTTTGTGAAAATTGAGAGCGGCGCTTTTTAATAACTCGGAAACTAGAAGAAGTAGGTTAATGCCGATTACACAGAAAAATTGTGTTTTTTTTTCAGCTTAGTTCTGTGTTCTTAACTAAAAAACGACAAATTTCGACATATGCCACTCTGCCCGAAAAGCGACGTTATGTAAATGCTGAAAAAAAACAATATATTTCCAGACGATACTCACCACCTTCCATCAACTTCAAAGCGGCATAGGTAATCAAAGCAATCAGGAGAAAACTGGTCCAGCTGAAAAATACGCGGTGCATTTTCCAACTAGAGTATAACTCTTCCGAACTATTCTAAAATCTAAACAAGAATAGTGCTTTAGCAAGAAGATGTACTATCATGGGATTTCTTCAAACTCTTTCTGGAGCAGAATTGAACACTATCAGTGTAGGTAGAATTCGAAAGAACTTTCTTCAACAAATTGCTTTTGAGGAGGACACGATGAAGTCAATTACGAGTATATCAGTAAACATCATCAACCTGGACAAAATATCACAACGCAACAACTTCGAAGAACTTAAGAAGTTCATCTACTTCGGAGTAAATAATAACTTCATAGAAGACACCTTACTGGAAATCTGACTTCTGTTCGTCGAACAAACAATTTCAAAACTACTCACGCGTAAGGCGAAGTGTCCACACTTCAAATCCTCTTTTTAAAGGTGCTAAGCTTAGCCAGAATCGTAAGAGTTGATTTTGAGCAAATTTGAAAAAAAAAACAAAACCTTTGTATGGTAGCGAACGGTTCCAGTTGATGTAAGATCAAACTTTGGATCTTTTCCTTAGAGTTACATAAAAAAATGTAGTATGGCCAACCACAAATCCGACATAAAATCCAACAATAATGGGAAAACTGCATTAGCGAGTCACATGATCGAAAGTGGTCATTCTCCAGACGTTGATGATGTTCAAGTTCTGCAAACTGAGCGACACGCGTCAAAGCGATACACACTTGAGACGCTGCACATCATTAACAACCATAACAACATGAACCGAAAGCTAGACACACAAAATATATCCGCTGTATACTGCTCACTTGTCTCAAACTAAACGTCATGTCAATTGCTTGTTTATTGTTTTCAAATTTTATATATCACATAGACGGAACTTCATTTTGAAGTGTATATACCTATAACAATATAATAAAATATTTTATTTAATGTAAATTTTAATGTAACAAAAAATTTGTTTATACATAATGTAAGTTTTATTGTAATTTTGTCACACAATTGTAATCAAATTATATATTTTCTATTTATGTGCAATAAAGTTCCCCTGAAGAAGGCAGCAACCCCTGCCGAAACGTCGGGAAAAGTTAATGTAACGTTACCGTTCCATTGCCAAATCCATTGTGACAAAAAAAGCCGAAGGAAAGATTAAGATTTCAATCTTCTCCACTTTTTAATTATAAAAAAAATGTACCAAATTAAAGTCATATAAGCTTACCCGTTCAGGTTCTAGCTTCATGTATTGTTGCCAAGACCGACTAACAGTATGAAGAAAATTACAATCTTGAACTTCTCTTTCATCATTAAGACCTCATAATTTTTTCCAATACTTGTCTAATATAGTCAGTAAGAATCACCTACGAGTACAAATAATTCTGTTCTTAAATATCTCTATACAGAAAGTTTGTCTTGGGACCATCTATCCCCGATTAACCCTAAAGATAAGTACTTGGAAAAATACCAAACGTAAGCAAATCAAACTAAATAAAAGTTCTGACTTGGATTTATTGCAAATATTACAATTCAAATTAGAACAGTAGAAAATGGAGTGCTCGCACCACAAATTTCCCTTAAATATCCCAGAGGAAGTTCTATAAAAACAAAAATTTCCCTTCGATTTGGTTTTCCTGATTAGAATGATTAGAATTCTTACTGCTATTGAGAAATCTCTATGGAACTCTCGACCATAAAATGAAGGCATATACAATAGTATACCTTAGAGCTTATAAGCTTATACACCTACATATAGCTAATTCACACTCTGAACAGTGTAATGTCGAAAAATTCAACAACTGACATCCAACATGATTTCCATCTCCCATCGAGGAGCATTTAACATTCCTCACAACCACTGGCCAATAATTATGTAAAATATTTTCTGCATGTGTACAGTGTCATCAGTGACATATCTCGCTGCAAGTTCTGCGCAGTTGTGAATCTCAACAGCTAAAAGGTATCCCCTACTTACTTTTGCGAAATGCGCAGTAGCAAGTCACCTTTTGTGTAACTATACGATTCTTTACGGCAAATCCATTTTGGTCGTTTCCATTGCACCATCATCATCAATGCTCAACAAAACAAACGAACAGTCCTTGGGAATTCCAGAAAATTACAAAAATCCCAGAAACACTGGAAATAGCAAAGAATCAGACATTCGCGCAACACACACACACTGGCACACAACAGAAGGGTGATGAAGCAGAGTGAACCGATCTGATCTCTCCCTATCTCTTTTTTCCTACGATTGAATCCTGATCCTTAAAACACATCAGCACACATTGCACCAGCTACTGGTAGTCGTATTGCCACCCTCCTCTGGCGTCCAGAGCCCGTTCGAACAGAAATTACAAAAATTAGCAAAATTGAGTCTTGTCCGATGGACAGAAAACAAACAGCTCGGACAAACTGAACTATTACAAAACTATCGTCGTGCAACAAGGAGTGAAATTCATTTGAACACAAAACGACAAGACAATCGTCGTCGGTGCGGCGGCAACAACCACCACGACATCAACACAAAGTCTCGACGATCTTCTTCTTTCCTGGCATCACACAGCTACTCTAAGCTAAAAATGTTCTTGTTCTTCTTCGACCATAAAGTCACCAAGCACAAGCACCATAACTATAATATACAGACACACCGACTCCCGACGACACCGCAGCGCATAGGCACCATCCAGATCCAGCATTCGGCCAGCCAGCGGCGGCGCACAGTGGGGCCAAGGCGGACAAAACTCGATTTTGCAAAAGTGCTGATTTCATTTAGCTGATTCATGTTTCTCACAGTAAATTAGCCAGAGAATCTGGGAACACTAAGGATTTGAGCCAAAACTGAAGTCTTAACACCTAAAAAGACGCTCAAAGTCGAAATATTTGAAATAGTGTGAGAATTTGATTTGACTTTCCTAGGGTGTTACGTCTATTCGGGATATACTAAAAATGGGATTGTTTTTTGTTTGCTTATTTGGGATGTCTAGTAATACAATACAGCGGTCAAACTCAGCAAAAAAAAATTTAGTGAATTACGGCAGCCCAAAATAAGACTCAGTCCACAGTAATGGAAAGTTGTAGTCATATAAAAAAAGCTCCACGTTCCTCCGCTCTGAGATAGCTATTTTCTCGATGTAGACATGTCTAAGTTTACATTCAAACAAAATTTAGCTGCAAATACCTGCAAATCCGCACAGTGAGCAGGTTTAAAGTTACGAAATCTAGCAAAAAAATCATTTTTTTTTCACTTCTGTTTCCTAAAACGGAATATTTGTATTGTATCTGTATAATCTTTATTCAATAATTAGGAAAAATATACAATAATTACTTACAGCTGGCAATATATGACAACAATATTGAATAAATTATGAGTATTTATTTGTTTAAAAACGGAGTTAAATGTCACATCATTAAGAATTAGGTATAAAATAGGTGAACTTACATACATTTTTGAATGACTTATAATTAATATGTATATAATGTTAACATGAAATGAATGTTTGATGATGCGTTTGTAATTTACACTTTTCAGCTTTGTATCAAATAATTGTTCTTATAAGAAATCCGTTATTTTTAATATTTCATTTTAAACTCGCTCTTCATACAAAAGGCCCCATATGGAGGTGCTAACAAAAAGTGAACGAGCATGATTACACAGTTCACTTTTTTACCGTTACCCAATTGTCATAAACAATAATCAATATACAACATAGTCGGTAAATTTTCACTTATTTCGAGGGCAGTCGCATATACATACATATGTATGATGTATACACGTAACATTCAGTAACCATGAGTTCCACTTCGCTAATAATTAAATATCGTGATTTGTGTGAATGCATCTGGAATAACACATCATTTGAAGTTTTTCTGCGTAAAAATTATGAACTTCATGACACCAACTTATGTTTAGTTCTCGAAAGTATAAACAAAAGATTTTTGCCTCATTTCAAAAAAAGAAGTAAAGATACGTTTCGTAACAGGGATTACTTTAAGAAAAAATTTGGTGAGTGGATGGACCATGACTTTATTTTCAGCGTAGGTGAACCATTACCTACAGAATGTTTTGGGCTTTGAAGACCGAGGAAATCGTTTGATGAGTGTGGAGAGAGAAGCAAGAGAAGAAAAATAAGCAGTCTCCAAGCAACGCATCCACAAATCCTTATAAATGCAGCTGCCTCAACTGAAGAAAGCCATAAATCCGAAACTTTGTCAGACGATCAGGCGTTGGCATTATTTCTGCAAGCCAATCTGTCTAGATACCAATATGACATGATAAGGCAGGTGACTCGCAACCTTGGGTATGAAATATTTCCCAGCTACAAAAAAATACAGCTAGCAAAAAAAAAATGCTACCCTGAGAATTTGTCGATTTTTGAAACATCCGCTATGGTTCCGCTGCAAGATTTGCTGAATCACACAGCCAAAAGAATATTAGAAACAAAATCGGCAGAGGATCTTGACAAATTCAATAATCAAGAATTGACATTGACGACCAAGTGGGGTTTTGATGGCGCTTCGGGGCAAAACGAGTTTGCCCAAAAATTTTCCAACGAAAATGTCAATAATTTAAGTGACTCTAGTATATTTATGACGTCGATTGTTCCCCTTCAGCTTACAGGTTGTTATCTCGAATAAAATAATTTTTTATATATTTATCGTGTTTTAATGAGAGTGTATAGTGTATTTGCTTGCTCAAATTGTTAACCTATTTTCTGATATTGTCATCTTAATTCTTAGTTCTGTTTATAATAAATTTATGCTGTACTGACTATTTTGTGCGTACCTACAATTCTAAAACAGTGTTATATTATGTGTTCATTTTCAATTATAATTTGTTGTTAAGAAGTTTACCTTTTGATGAAACTTACAGGAAATGATGATGAAAATAATTCGCTTTGGAATAATCCTCGACCTTCGTCAACGAGACACTGCAGGCCACTAAGATTTTGCTACGAAAAAGAGATACTTGATTTGGCGCGGGCAGAAAAAAAACGTGTTGAAGATGAACAACGAAAGCTAGAATCGACCAAATTGGTACTTGGTTCTAATGTCATCGTTATTAGACATCTTCTGGTAATGACAATGTTGGACGGGAAGGTAGCTCAAGCCATCACGAACACGAAGTCCGCAAGCGCTTGCTTCATTTGTGGTGCTTTGCCCTCAGAAATGAACGACTTGGACAAGCTCCGACTTAAACCTGTTAATAAGGATACTCTCAAGTTGGGTATATCGCCATTGCACGCGAGAATCAAGTGCATGGAATACATCCTACATATTGCATACAATAAGGATTTTCAAATGTGGAGGACAACAAAGGACACACGTGATCTTAAAGAAAACGAGAAGAAGCGGATCCAACAAGAATTTCTTGAGAGAGTCGGCATTAGAGTAGATTTTGTGAAACAAGGTCATGGTTCTTCGAATAATGGCAATACTGCTAGACATTTTTTCAAAGATCCATCAGTCACTAGTAAAGTTACGGGTGTCGACAAAACCCTTATTCACCGAATTGCCACTATACTGGAAGTCATTAATAGCAATTTTATGATCGATTCGGCGAAATTCCATTTGTTTGCGTAAGAAACAGCTGAGATTGCCATTGAGAAGTACTCGTGGTACTACATGCCCTCAACAGTGCACAAAGTTTTATTACATGGTGCTGATATAGTGCAAAATTCAATTCTTCCTGTTGGTATGTTGTCTGAGGAGACACAAGAAAGCAGGAACAAAGATTATAGAGCTTTTAGAATCAATAACTCTCGTAAAAACTCTCGTACTTGTACGAATGAAGACATTTTCCATAAATTATTGGAGACATCGGACCCTTTCATAACAAACATAAGACCTGAGCCCAAGAAAACACACCTCCCACTAAGTGACGAAGCTAAGGAACTGTTAGTTTAAATACATATATTATTGAATTTTTAATTATTAATGTACGGGTAATGTAAATATTCCAAATACTTTTGAATTATGGTTTTGATTTTTTTATTGTTGTCTTGTTAAAATTAAATTATAATTTATTATAATTTATTATAATTTAATTTAACAAATAATCTTCATATAATTTTAAAGCTAATTGATGCTTCATTTACGATAGATACTCATTTCTCATTTAAAAAAGATTCATAGAAAATATATTAAATATATAAAAAAACCAATGCCTTTTTTTTATTTTTACTAGTCTTTTTTTTTCTTGAAATTTCTTGAAATACATTTTATCAGGTATTTTGAACAACCGATTCTCTTAAGCGCGGAAATGAATTGAAAATATTGATTTTTATTAATTTTTTTAATGGTCACATTATTTTTATGATTTACCACCACATAAAAAGTGGATACACTAACTTTTGCTATAACAAAGATGAAATACCGAATGTTCATAATTTTTCTCCGAAAATAAGAACAGCATCGCTTCTTTCCATTATAGTATGTTGCATTTATCAAGCATTTTATTTGATTTTTTTTCGCTAAAATATGTATATTTTTCTAATTACTCAAAATTTAGCTTACCAACTTTGTAATTTAGACAAACTTTTGTGTGGGCGTGGCAGTAGATGGAAATAGTTTGATGTCATTTCTAAAACTATCCTTTATAATACTTGAAAATATTATTTAAATCAGTTGTGTGTTTCCGATTTTATCGCAATAACAAAACCTGTCTACATACAAAACAAGTACAAGAAATTTAAAAAAAGATTAAAAACCGCCCAAAAAGAGGGTGTGTAAAATGTTAATGGCCAACTTCCTTGAAAAAAGCACCATCTTTAACCTTGACTTGGAACAAAACATGGATTTTTATCAATTTTGACGATTTTTTTGTTAGTGGGCGTGGTATTGGGTGGACATTTTTTGTGAAGCTTTCTTTCCAAAACTACTTTCATTTCTGAAAATTTCATCCAAATTGGTTAGGTGGTTCGGTTTTTATGGACTTTTGTCCGCTCTCCCATACAAGTCGCCCCACTGTGCGGCGTCCAGGAGCTATATAGCTTCTAGGTTGCAAGTTGCAACTAGCGCATCAATTGCAATTGGAAGTGTTGGCCTGGTCGCATCTTTATTTCGTCTTGATTTAGCCCTTTTTATTTTTGTTGGGCTCTGATGTGTATTCCTGTGGGCAGATCGCAGCAATAGGTAATCCTTTTGGTAATAAACCTTCTCGTTGGTGCCTGTAAATGGCTCCCGAGTGATATGTATTTTTTTGGCGGGGGACTACCGCACTTTGTGGGACCAATGGGCAAATGGACACAAACGGTGAATATGAATTTAATGTTGGATTCAGTCGTAGGTTCTTGCTTGTTTCGAGTATTGTCTTAAAGAGTCTCATGAGCAAAAAGTTTGAGAAACAGACAAATTCTAAGGCCAAGATCAAGATCAACACAAGATCTGCACCCTATACCATGATGTTCGAAACTCAGAAAAATACAAGGTTTTTTTGATTCTGTCAACAAGCAATATCAAAATATCAGAGTGAGAAGTTGGTATTGTTCGAAAATGGCCTATCTAGGATTTAGACGATCAGTTCTAATAGATCTTCATCAAAAGCATCAAGGGAAACTAGCTTAACTATTGGATCAAAGTGTTCTTATACCAGAAAACCTTTTGAAAATAAATTTGGTAGAGAACCGAAACCTAGTGACTTACAACTCTCAATTGTTCCTGAGTGCGTGTTACCAGGAATGGGGGACATACAATTTTCTGCCGAGTCCGAACGGCTGAGATGAGCAGCACTTTTTATGACAAGGGATGCTCTTGGAGGATCTGCCACTTCCTTGCAGGAGACTGAGAAACAAACCCAAATACTTCTGCATGACAGTCCCTTATGCCAAGGGTCTACGTAAACCTTTTACGCATCAAAAAATTGGCTATAACGACTTTTTGCAAAACCAATACAATACCCATTGGAATCAAGTGTTAAAGAAATGCAATAAGCGATCGCCTGATCATCATAGCCCAAACCTAAAGATCCGCACAGTAGCTATGTGTTCGAGGGATTCTAGCACTAGTAGTCCAGATAGGTGCATGGTCTTGGTGTTGTTCCTGCGCCTGCGCCGTCACCGCCACCGCCGCTACTGCTGTCGGTCGGTCGCTGCTGATTGGAAGTTCTCAAGTCAAGTCGGAATTTGTGTGAAAACAGTTGAAATGAGGCGCTTGCACCCGGTTGAGATTTTGTTGTAAATGTTTCTGCAGTGCGCCGACGACGAAGACTAAGACTTAAGTCGACAACGCAAAACGTCCTGCGCAATCGCGCAATTCGTTAAATGGTCCGAAGTACATTTTGTTAGTGTTTTTTTGCTGTTGTTTGTATTTTGTAATGTTACCAATTTTTTTTAGGTTTTTCGTTACTATTTGCTGCCATTTTAAATGGCGACAAACATGAGCACGAATAATCAGAAGATTACTTCTTTTTTTTGTTTTTCATTTGTTTGCACTTCGATTTGGGAGGGCTGCATATAGACTTGGGTCATTGAGGTCCTAGTTGGTGGTGTTTTGTTGGGCGACTTCCAACAACACGCAGGGAATATAAGGGATCATAGATCGAAATGGACATATTTTTGTTAGCCACTGGTGTTGAGTTTGAGTTAGATCTCAAATGGGTTTGGATTTTTTTTTTGTGTTGAGGTTGTTGTTGTTTCAATGGAATCTTTGCTGTGAATAAATTAATTGCGACATGAACTTTTTTTTAGGATAAACATTTAGTTTTTACTTGCGATAAAAGCAGATAGTTATGGTATAGAAACTTAAAAACTTGATTAAAACCTTAGTTTAACAAATTACTGGCTGATATTTCAGAAATCAAGCAAAATCTATATTCAAGGTAGCCAAACACTATACAGTATTGTTCTAGAGACTTATGAAGCAAATTGTCTTGGAATCCAAAGAAGTCTACAAGTCCGTTTGAACATTCCGTAACCGTAATAACTATTGTAAGACCTGGGTTCCTAGTGCAAATACGATGGTTATGTGTCGAAAAAGTATTGATATGTTAAAATCAAATTCTTAATTACCTTAATCAATGATAAATCCTGCAGGAGAAACTATTTCGTACAAACTTGGATTATAGCTCTTCAGCTTCTATTTTGATAAAAAGCAAGATGGGGATTTTTCTTATCAACTTGGAAAATTGGATTTATTCACTGGAAGTTTACTATCTCAATTTTCGGTATTCTAAAATGTACCTCTTACAATAAGTCACAAAATCGACGATGATCTCTTAGACGATGAAATTTCTTATTGCATTGGTTGCCTAGGGGTTACAAGGTCCTTTTTAAAAAACCCACCACCAGCCTCCTTTAAAGACGTTCCTTTAAGATAAAGGCATAGAGACAATGAAATAAAACATGCTCCTATGCCTAGTCCTTATCACGATGTAGATAGGAGATAGTAGGGCTAAAAGTAACACTTTTTAGTAAACTCAATGCTGCTCCAATGAAAACAAATCGTGATCTTTCAACTTACTTCGACTATTGGGTTATTTGTAAGACAGGCCGGGGTAAATTTTAACAAGGATTATAAGATAATAAGTAATCTTTTTAAACAAATCATCCATTTACTTAAACTAAGTTCATTAAAATTAATATTAATTAATTGTTATACCAACCACAAAAAAAAATCGTAACTGGGACGATGCCATCATTAACATCAAAGTGCTTACGGACCCATATAAATAAAATCACATCTTGAAATGCGTGAAAAGCAACAATAAAAAAACATAAAAGAACGTATTTCTACACAACTCTTCTGAGTATTTTTCACATTTATTTAGTTTTTACTTACAAAAAAACTAACTAAAGATGAAAAACAAGCAACAAAAACAATTTTAGACCGTTTCTATTTACAATGCTCAGCTGAAAAAAAAGCAGGGTTAGCTTTAACACTGTTACAACTTACCCCGAAAAAAAAATGTTATAATTAGACCCGATATGAAATTTAATAAGAAAAACACAATTAAAAACAAAACGAAGGTCGCATTTTAATAAAAATAGACACAAACTTAATGAAAACGCAAATTAATGAGAATCGAACGGCACTGTATCCCTTTCGTGTCAAGAGAAAGACCAAAAATGCAAAAAAAAATTACAAACTTGAACATTTTTGGGACCACCCCAGAACTTCTTTCAATAGTCTCTAATTTTTTGAAGTAGATAAATCACGAACAATGGATTATGATTATGATTAACAGAATTACTTCTTTCCTTGATAAAAACAAATTTCTTAGTGAAACTCGTTTTGGTTTTCGCTCAGGAAACTCAACTGAAGATGCAATTCTTAGGCTATGTCAGCTTTGTGGCAGCTTACATAAAAAAATTTAACATGACTCTCTTCATTGACATGACAAAAGCGTTCGATATAGTTTTGGTTGATCATGAATCATGATCTAATACTAAGTAAATTGTATAATGCAAGATTAAGAGGAATTATTTTTCAATGGCTGAAATCTTATTTAAAAGGAAGAACTCAAAAAGTTATTGTAAATAGCAAAGCTCGTTTGTTAAAAAATGGTTTACCACAAGGATCTGAACTCGGTTCATTGTTCTTCTTGGTGCATATTAACTCAATTTTTACCTTCAGTTAAATGGCTCATCGACGGCTTTTGCTGATGAAATATCATTTACGTACCAGACAAATTCAGATCTCAATTGTGTCTTACTAATTGAAAAGGACCTCGAAGTCCTAAGATGTGGTTTTCCAAACACAAGCTTATTATAAGTGAAAAAATTAAATTCATAAGCGCAAAATTTTAATTGAATTAGTACGATGCTAAAGCTGTTTTAGTATGATACTAGGCTAAAACAACAAATTTGCAAATTTTAATCGAATATAGCATCATACTTTCTCTACCCTTTTATTAAAGTTAAAATCATCGAATACCTACTTTATTTTTTTAGTATCGTGCTAGCTTCATATGACTCTTTGACATTTGCAAACATCAAAAAAGGTTTGTGCACTTACTTTTTTACACGAAATGTCATTGTTTTAGGTGTGTTCAGAAGCAATTTATTAAGAAAATTTTTTTAGTACGATACTAGTTAGAAAATGTTTAAAATTAAGAATGAGTTAGTAAACTACTATAAAGTTAGCAAATTGTTAAGTAGTATCATACTAATACCTTAATAATAGGCTGTTTAAAATTTTGCGCCATAATTTTTAAACCATCTGGTCATCGGGTTTGTAATTATAATTCATTTTATCATGCTTGGAATTGTAAACAATTTTTCTTTCCAATTCACAATTGTGGTAAACCAAATTTCCAACAAAAAAATTTTTGTCCCATTCTTGTTTCAAAAATTGATTCTGTAAACAATTGTAAGTGTTTAGGTGTTGTCATTGATTCAAACCTTAAGTGAAAACACCATACTCTACAAAGTTCTAACTTTCACTCTAAACTACAACAAAAACCGCTACACTGAAAGTTGTCTTTTATACAAAGAATTGAAAATTCTACCTATGAGGCATATGTAAACTTTTAAAGTATGGAAGGAATTTTTCAAGCAAAGTGGTAATATTCCTAGTAGAAACTCGAGGATATATGTATGTATGATCTTAACCTTGTCAATGATCCCATTGCTCTTAAAACTCATATTTCTCTTACTTTTATACTGCTGCAGCACAAAAATCTTTTAATAAAATATCTCGATCTATCAGAACAACTCAGAATTTAAACTAAATTGAAAATAAAATGCACGACTAGGTCGCACAAACTTGCTCCTATGTAATAGATAAAATTAATTTTTTAAATTCTTTTAGTAGTAAGAGATAAAAACAGAATGCAATGCAAATGTGAATTTATGCAAGAACAAAAATTATAAGTCTTTGTAGTGGTTTCTTTAAAAAAATAAGCATTGGTCAAAATTCTTAAAACATTTTTAAGAAAAAAATTTGGTACGCCAACCTTACGTTTTTATAACTGTACGATTGAAAATTACGTTTCTAAAAAAAATAACAAGCCGTTTCTGGAGATATCGAATTTAAAAAAAAAATGACTTTTTTTCCAAAAATTCAAAAAACATTTTTTTTCAAGTTTTGAAATGCAATGTTTTTAAACTTTTTAAAAGCATCTCCATAAACAATTTGATTAAAATATGTTAAGTCGATAGCCAGAAATTCAAAATTAGACAAAATGATCCTATGGTAGGTACATGCTGTAATATCAAAATGCTAGGCACCGTTTTCGAGAAAAATACGATTTCTGAAAATCATTTTTTAACATTTGTATAGTGGGTACCTTCATTTTTAGGTTAAATAATTTTCTCACGTCAACGGCCTTGGCTTTGATGAAAGCATCGCTTCCTATCGATGAGCGATGGGGTTTTCGAAATATTGAGTTTTGAAAAAAAAATTTAAATATTTCTTAAAAATCCAAAAAAAATTTTTTTTAAATTTGAATACATACAATTTAAATTTTTGGGGAGCTTTAGCAAAAAAATAACGATCAAAATCGGTGGTACCGTTTTTGAGAAAATCAAAAACAAAAAAAAAGTGGTTCCATGGAGGGTGCTTTCAATAACCAGTTTTGGAAATTTTTTTTCAACCATTTTTTCAACCAGTTTTAACTAAATGAAATTTTTTAGTTATAGTGTTGCCATAGCCATAACAAGCAATCTGTGATATTAGGTTAATCTTTGTTTTGTCTAAATTTAATCTTGTTAATTTGTTAATGTTTTTTAATTTTCTAGTGTTAAAGTACCTATTAATGTCAATTAATTGTTTCATATATGAATATTTTATTTACAATTTTTAACATCATAAAATGTAAACAAAAAGAAAAACTTAAAATTAAATAAATATAAACCCCTGACGAAGCCGGAAAGAAACCGGTGAAACGTTGGGACAAGAATGAATTAGTTTTTTAAATTAATTGCATTATTCCAAATAGATTATTAAGCCCGATTGTCTACACAACAAGAAATTTTCTTGTATTTTTATTTTTTAAATCTATCGAACAATTTTTTGTAAAAAAAAAAATATTTATAAAATTTTGAAAAAAATCGTATGACAGGCAGACAGACAGACAGAGAGACAGAATTGCGAGACCCACTTTTTTAGTCTTCGCTATCATCGTAATGTCAACTTTGATCAAAATCTCGAGTTCGATTTTTTTTTTCCGAATGCATAACTTGCCTTATAGTATCTACCTATAAGTCGCAAGTAAAAACAGTAATATACTGGCTATTCACGATTGAATTAAATTCTTTTGATAGCTATTGCTGAAATAATGGGTGATTTTTTTGAGGTTAGGATTTTCATGCATTAGTATTTGACAGATCACGCGGGATTTCAGACATGGTGTCAAAGAGAAAGATGCTCAGTATGCTTTGACATTTCATCATGAATAGACTTACTAACGAGCAACGCTTGCAAATCATTGAATTTTATTACCAAAATCAGTGTTCGGTTCGAAATGTGTTTCGCGCTTTACGTCCGATTTATGGTCTACATAATCGACCAAGTGAGCAAACAATTAATGCGATTGTGACCAAGTTTCGCACTCAGTTTACTTTATTGGACATTAAACCAACCACACGAATGCGTACAGTGCGTACAGAAGAGAATATTGCGTCTGTTTCTGAGAGTGTTGCTGAAGACCGTGAAATGTCGATTCGTCGCCGTTCGCAGCAATTGGGTTTGTGTTATTCGACCACATGGAAGATTTTACGCAAAGATCTTGGTGTAAAACCGTATAAAATACAGCTCGTGCAAGAACTGAAGCCGAACGATCTGCCACAAAGTCGAATTTTCAGTGAATGGGCCCTAGAAAAGTTGGCAGAAAATCCGCTTTTTTATCGACAAATTTTGTTCAGCGATGAGGCTCATTTCTGGTTGAATGGCTACGTAAACAAGCAAAATTGCCGCATTTGGAGTGAAGAGCAACCAGAAGCCGTTCAAGAACTGCCCATGCATCCCGAAAAATGCACTGTTTGGTGTGGTTTGTACGCTGGTGGAATCATTGGACCGTATTTTTTCAAAGATGCTGTTGGACGCAACGTTACGTTGAATGGCGATCGCTATCGTTCAATGCTAACAAACTTTTTGTTGCCAAAAATGGAAGAACTGAACTTGGTTGACATGTGGTTTCAACAAGATGGCGCTACATGCCACACAGCTCGCGATTCTATGGCCATTTTGAGGGAAAACTTCGGAGAACAATTCATCTCAAGGAATGGACCGGTAAGTTGGCCACCAAGATCATGCGATTTGACGCCTTTAGACTATTTTTTGTGGGGCTACGTCAAGTCTAAAGTCTACACAAATAAGCCAGCAACTATTCCAGCTTTGGAAGACAACATTTCCGAAGAAATTCGGGCTATTCCGGCCGAAATGCTCGAAAAAGTTACCCAAAATTGGACTTTCCGAATGGACCACCTAAGACGCAGCCGCGGTCAACATTTAAATAAAATTATCTTCAAAAAGTAAATGTCATGGACCAATCTAACGTTTCAAATAAAGAATCGATGAGATTTTGCAAATTTTATGCGCTTTTTTTTTTAAAAGTTCTCAAGCTCTTAAAAAATCACCCGTTATGTATCACATGTGTATAAACAAATGTATAATTTTGCATCAAGTTTCTCTCAATTTTGATGAATTATTGTAATCATTTCGTTATTTGGGAATAATCTTTATGAGAATTTATTATTTTGATTAACTTAAATAATAATTAGGTATTGCTGTTTGTCACCTCACAACAGTTTTTTAGAAATGTTAAATCTATTGCACAAATTTATCATTCAAGACTAACTTGAAAGTTGAAGAATGATAATTATTATTTATTTTTTCAACATTTCTAATTGTACTAGTTTTAAGTTGAAAGTGAAATAAAAGTTCTTTGGATTTTAAAATGTTTTTATAAAAAAATATAAAAAATCGATTTAATGAGATTAAAATATTCAAATGCATAAAATTGCCGTATAATTTGTAGAAAAGTATGAATTTATTCAAATAAAGTTTAAAAATCTTTTTATTATTAAATTAATTTTTCATGTAACAAATTTTTTTAAATTTTTTCAAAAAAAAAAATTGTATCCATGCCAATTTTAAGTATTAATAAATATAGATTTTAGGAAATAATTTCAAAAAATAATCGTTGACACGTTTTGGAAGATATTAACTTTTCACAAAAAATATATGCATATATGTATATTTTTTCGAATATTTTTATACAAAATATTATTTTAAATTTAAAGAAGCTCCTGTAAAATAATCTTGGTCAAAATCGTTCGAGTGGTTAAAGAGTAAGTCGAAAATTAAATCAGCTATGACAGTTGCCGTTAGTAATATTTTTCCTCAAAATTTTGTATGACCAAATTGTAGTCCATGTCAATAATAGCATACCTTATATTTTTTATCAAAATCATTAGAGCCGTTTTCGAAAAAAATAGATTTTCATTACTATTTGGTTAGTTGGTTTTGGAACTAAGAAAAAATTTTCAATTTCTCCTCTAGGGAATCACCGGAGACCCTTAAGTACCGAGTTTGAAAAAATAGCTCCAGTGACTAAGGATGTATGGAGAGATACAGATATACAGACAAACACATAGACAGGCGGAATTTCCGGACACACTTTTTTTGTGTTCTCTATCATCGTAATGTCAACTTTAATCAAAATCTCCAGTTCAATTGTTTTTGCAAATGCAGAACTTAGTCTATAGTACCTATGTCGCAAGTAAAAAATATATGTATGACGCACCTGTTAGGAAAATACTTTTTTGAAAATAATGGCGGATCGAGAGCGTAATAGTCATTGATAGAGATAGTGCCGCTAGCCTACGGCAATATGAATGAATTCGTTTAATCCATTGTTATCTAAAGGGTTTTCCCATATGGATTTTTATACAATGACAGTTGATTCCAACCATATTGCTGCAGTTACATCTGTCAAATTGACTGTCATTTATAAAGTTTGTCTTTCCAATTCGAAACGGCAAGTAAAAGCGTTCAACAACATGTATACAAAATGACAAAATTGATTTATGGTGATGGGCAGGGGCGTATTTACCCTAGGGCTAAAAGGGCTACAGCCCGGGGCGGCAAGGCTGCTAGGGGCGGCTTGCGCTAATTTATAATTTTTTTTGGAGGCGATTGAACTTTCAAAACATACACGCCAAAGGGCGCAAGCCGCCCCTAGCAATTGGCCAATTAATAGTATTTTTTTGAAGCAATTGAACTTATACAAGCAATAGGGCGCAAGCCACCCCAATCAATTGCCCAATTTATAATATTTTTTTTTGAAGCGATTGAACTTTTAAAACATTCAAGCAGAAGGTGGCAAGCCTCCCCTAGCATTAATTGGCCAATTTATAATATAGGGGCGGCTTGCCCTCTCTAATTGTCTAATTTATTTTTGAAGGATAAACAAAACATACAAATATGTATTTAAAAAAATGCGATTTTTTGAGTTTCAAGCATGACACAATGTCCGGCTGTGACAGAGTTCACTGTAACATGTCACTTACTTTCTTCACCATTTACTATTCTTATTTCTTATAAACGATTTTTTATAATGAAAATTTATAATAAAAATATTAACAGACATGTACCATGTACTCGTACCTATTCTTTGGAACAAATTCCAATGAAACGAAAACATTATCAAAAAAAAAAAAAAAAAACACTTGTTGCTATGTAGCTCTAAAAAAAGGGTTAGAAACATTTTGGCTGAACGGATGTTAATTTTTTGTTTCTAAACCATTTACAAAGAGTCCCTTTTTATTAAAAAAAATTATAAAAATCCATTAAGCCGGATTCTAGATATAAGTTCACACACAAAATTTAATTCTTTTTATATACGAGTACCTAGCAAATCCTGCCTCAATTTTTTTTTTAGTTTCAGCTGACTTGTGTCCCTATATACAAATAACCTTCCCTTCGTCAATAGTTTTGAACGACTTAAGAAACAATATAATGATTGTTTTTTGTACAATAATTAATAATGATGAATGAAGATAGAAACTAATTTCTGTTTAAGTGGAGTGATTGAATTAAATTCAATTAAAAGTTCAAGTGACCTGATGAGCCCACTGTCGTACCTGGGCGAAACGCAGTTGAGGTCACTTCAGCTTTGAATTGAAGTTAATAATGATGGATGAATAAAAGGATAGGTATTATTTTAAAAGCTATTACCGCAAAATTTTAGTCGAATTAGTACGATTGCTGGATGAGAGGGTTTTCTCACCAAGTACCATAGAATATAGTATTCTAAGTGTCGCGGATTTATAACGTACTTACTTGTACCTGTGGATCAATGTGCAAGATCGAGCGAATACGAACCGATAGCGAAAGTGGAAGAATAAAAGAGACTGTGCGCGTCGAGTGTACAACAAGAAGTAATTTTATTTATTTATATAAGGTTTAATGTAAGCTCTGTTCTATGTTTTTTCTATGTTAGATACATATTTTTAGGGATAATAAAATATGGCTCGCCCTAACAAGTGGCGGCGAGTTTAAATATTAGTTAAATTTGTATTTCTTATTTTAACGTTTATTTTCTTTTTAATTCAAAATTATTTTTATTAATAAATTTAACACTAAATATTCTGCGCCCCAACAACGATGTTAAAACTATTTTAGTATAATACTAGGATAAAAAGACGATTTTGCTAATTTTAATCAAATTTAGCATCATGCTATAGTGAAAGCTCTAATAAGCGGACACTCATGGTCCCCCAATTTTTGTCCGGTTATGAGAACTGTCCGGTTAAGGGAAAGCAATAAAAAAATACTTTTTTTTTTAACTTCATATTAATTCTGAATAATATTGGATCTACGATCTACCTTGCCATTTTCCACGAACATCTTCTTTATTTCTTAAAATCTCTGCAGCTTGTGTTTTTCCAATAATAAATCTAAAAAACTTTGCATAGATAAAATATTTCATGTCGTGGCTGAAAAAAAAACAAACCTTTTTGCCAAAGCGCGAACCAATAAGTTTTTGTTGCCCAATGCATTGGCAATTTACAACTTTTCTTGCCTCACCCTTTTTTACCGTTATTTTAACGGACTATGCTCTAGTGAAATAGCCAGCTGCATTCCTCCCCTTAAACAATTCAACCGTAATATTCGCACTTCTAGGAATGCCCATCAGTTTACCCTTGAGCCCAACTTCGGACGTACTGTGAAGTACAGAGATTCGTTCTTCAGCCGTACTATGCTAATGTGGAATTCCTTACCACGCTCTGTCTTTCCCAAGTCATTACAATGCTCAAAAATTCAAAACCAATGTACACCGAAACCTCCTTTCTGACCCCTCCCTTTTTCCTATTGCTCACACTGTGTCTCTGACATATTAATGGTATACAAAAAACTTTCGAGTGTGATGAATGAGTAGCTGAAGGAAAGGAAATGACATGTGTAAAAACGAAACGCGATGAAAAAAGGGAACCATACCCTCTCAAAATTAAACCAACTACCCCCAGTAACTGACTCGGGAAATCCCCTAATAACCTTTCAACATAACATAACATCGCACTGTCCAGTTATTAGAGCTTCGCGTCCGGTTATCGGAGATTTTCTATAGATTTACTTACGTATTAAACATAAACTGTACTTAGAACAGATCTGCTGTTCTTTTCCGTTACATTTTTGAGAAAAAATAATCCCTAAATAAAATAATGTGTCCGCGTATGGGAGGTTTTCTATCTAAAATGGGCAAGAAAACGTGTCCGCGTCCGTTTATGAGAGTGTCCGTTTATAGAAAAGTTATTTGTATGAGATTTTCGAAAAAGAAGTTCGTTCCCGAAAATGTGTCTGTTTAAGGGAACTGTCCGCTTATTGGAGCTGTCCGCAAGTAGAGCTTTCACTGTATCTCTAACGTTTTACTAAAGTTAAAATCGTCGAATGCCTATTTTATCTTTTTAGTATCGTGCTAACTTCATATGCCTCTTGCACACTTCCAGATGTCAAAAAAAGTCTGCTTGCTTAGTTTTTTGCACGAAATGGCATTGTTTTAGGTGTGTTCAGAAGCAATTTAAACAAACTGTAAATGTGCACACATCTACAAACCGGCCGACACCAAAAATCAAAACATTTTGATTTTGCTCGCACCGAACTCGCACGAGAAATCGGTGCACACACCAGCCCACACACACAGCACACATTCCAATACACCGTCACCGTTGCGTGCGCATCTGTGGTGCTAATGGGATGCTTAAGGGTAGTTGCTTTTGAAACAAAGGGTGATACGTTGACAAAAAGATTAATTGAATGATCAAAAAACGTTCCATTGGATGTCCGAAACTCTGAAATTGGTTCGGAACACACATTTGATTTAGACCAGTTTTTCCGTTCCAAAATTTATCCGAATAATATCTAAGTTATTGTCATATCGCTCCTAAAAAAGTTTTGCTTCAAAAAATCGTTTTTAAGCAGTGTGAAAAAAGGAAAATAATTCGACTCCTACGTTTCAATAGAAATTTTATATATTACCTACAAATTATTTTTTTTTTTGTTGGACACCCTGTTCCTCGTTTTAAAAAGGTCTTCTTTTCTTGTTGTTTTTTCACATAACTTTTTTGACTAACATCTACGTATTTATAGTATACAGTGACATAACGGTATTCTCAAATTATAAATTCTGCTAAAGTGCAAAGATGCAAAGAGTGTTATGGTATTGGTATTTAATATAAATGTTAACTCTTTTTACGGTAAGTTACTGAAGCATGCAAATACTTAGGTATTTCTCAAAATCGATTCCAAAAAACAAATTTAGCTATTGGTGTTAAGAAATTGTAGTTGTCAGCAAAGCAATTTCTGATCACTTCGATTTATAAGTTGTGCAAACAAGAAGCGTTTTCTATTTTTTTTTATAAAATCTATAATTTGTTTTCCATCGTGTTGTCCCAAAAAAAACATATTTGTTGTGTAATTGATTCTTTTAGTTAAAAAAATTTATTTTAAACGTACATTATTACGAGTATATACACAATTCAGAATAAACATTAGCTGAGAATTTTTGTCTCTTTAAAGCGGTTCTGTACTTTTTTGTTTGTGAATTATTGGTGTGTGTTAAAAATAAATCTAGCTTATCTTACGCTTTAACAGTGCGTAAAATTGCCATAAATGTTTTGTTTAGAAGTGTAATAAATTTTATTTTTCAACACAGATTGTGGCTTATGGTCTTTTGATTTATTTAAATAATGGATCGAGTTAAAGAAAAACTGTGGGGCAGCGCTTTTTTGAAAAAAGGGCGGCAAAATTTATCAGCCCGGGGCGCCAAATCCTTAAATACGCCTCTGGTGATGGGTCTTTTGTTCGGGCAAACATTTCGCAAGCTCAGCCCATTTTCTCGTCACCATAATCGTCCTTCCGAGAAGACCGGTTCAGAGAACAATTTGCCGAAACCCGTATGTCAACGAAACGGAAGATCTGAGATGGTGAGAGTTTGCAGGCGCACATAACTCGGCCTTTCGCAGACTACAACTTGGCGAATTTGGCGTCTACACTACATTAGTGTAAACTTCAACTGACCCAGGAGCTCAGACCATAGACAACGATGTATATTAACTGCGCTCTCGAGGATTTGAAAGTTGACTCCAATTACGGTGGAAAAATGATATTCGGCGACGATGCTCATTTCTAGGGAAAGGGCTTCGTCAGCAAGCAAAATTGTCAATTTTGGGAAGATTACAACTTTCACTAGATCTACCAAATTGCAATTTGCATACAGAAAAAGTGACTGTTTGATAGATTTTGGGCTGGTGGCATTATCGTTCCATACTTCCTTAAAAGGGACGTTGGCCAGGCCATTGTCATCATACATCTTATATATTACTTATATCTCTAGAAATATCTAGAGCTGAGACCAGCTCCGAAGTTGGCCAACTTTTGATATTCGCCAATACTGAACGAAATAGACCTTAAAGATTTTTACTTGATATTTCTTAATAGCAGTGGCGTAGATAGCTTTTCGCTATGGGGGGGGGGGGGATAGATCTAGTTCGCTCATTTTTTTTTTAGTTTTAATAATAAAAAAAAAAAACAAATAACAAGACTTCATTGAATTCATTTTGTATGCCATAAGAAAATTATATTTTTTAAAGAGAATATATTATACGTATTAATTTGAATATGAACTAGAATAAATATTGATATACAGTGCCTTGCATAAGTATAACCGCACCTGTAAAAATGCGTTTTGTAGAAAATTAAAATGGGAATGACACTTTTCTATTTTTTTTATTGAATGGCATCACTAATCAAGTAAATTGAGAAGAAAAAAAGATCCGTTATTTTCTCTTCTGGGTGTTTAAAAATTAAAAACAGATTTTTATATATTGCAAAAGTATAACCGCACAATGCAAACCTCTCTGAAGCTTCGAAGTGTGCTTCGAAATGACAAGAAACAATGCCACGTGGTAAACATTTCAGCGATACGGAAAAAGTCAAAATTCAAGCTTTTCGGTTAACTGGCCTAAGCTTAAGAGCTATTGGTAGGAAAATTTAAAGATCCGATCGTGTCGTCCGAAATTTCTTACAAGATCGAAAATCTTATGAGACGAAAATAAAATCCGGGCATCTGCAAAAGCTGATGAAGTCGAGATAAAAGGCGTTTAATAAATGCTGCATCCAATTCGGCGCATTCTTTGCCGGACGTTCGTGACGAATTGGGCTTAGGAATTTCGGTTTCAACGGTTTTTCGTGCATTAAAAAGTAGTAAAGTGATTGTTCGGTGCAAAATGATGCCAGCTCCAAATTTGACAACAGTCTACAAAAAAAAGTAAGAATTTGCCCAGCAAAACATGAAACGGAATTGGAAAACCATAAGTAACATTCCATTAATTTACACTTAACTCTTGTTATTCCAAATGGCATAATTCAATGAATGTTTTTTTTTAGATTATTTTCAGTGGCGAAAAAAAGTTTAATCTTGATGGCTCAGGTGGTTTTAACGGATATTGACACGATCTGAGAAAGGAAAAAAGTTTGTTTTCAAGAGGAACTTTGGCGGTGGCAGTTGTAAGGTTTGGGGGGCCTTCTGCGACCGTGGTATGGTTGCACTTGCCTTCACCTCTGCAAAGATGAACAGTTCAGCTTGCACCCAGGTGCTTCAGGATAATTTGGTACCCTACTTAAGAAGATTTCGTCGAGTTCGGCATGTCTTCCAGCATGATAATGCCCCAACTGACGTTAGTCGTCAAAATTTGGGATGGTACGAATCGAATAACATACATTTTATGATGTTCCCGGCACGTTCTCCAGATTGTAACCCTATTGAAAATCTTTGGGCAATTTTGACCTGCAAAATGTATGCCTATAATAGGCAATTATACAGTGTTGCTGAGCTGCGAGAGGCGATTGTGGAAGAATGGAACTGTATAGACGATTCCATATTAAATAACCTTGTCAACAGTATGTCAAAAACAATTTTTAGATTGGTCGAAAATAGGGCAGCAATGTCCTTTACCTACTAATTTAGCCGAAAAAATTTACTTAAAATAAAAAAAAAACAGATCAAAATAAAAAAGCGGTTATACTTTTGCAATACAAAAAAAATTTGTTTTAATTTTTAACCACCAGAAGAGAAACTAACGGAACTTTTTTTTCTTCTCAATTAACTTAATTAGTGATGCCATTCAATAAAAAATAGTAGGGTGTCATTCCCATTTTAATTTTCTACAAAACGCATTTTTACGGGTGCGGTTTTACTTATGCAAGGCACTGTAGTAAGTAAAATAATATTAATTTAAAAAATAAATCACAAAATAAAATCCAGTTTTCTGTTCTTTTTAGATAAAACACTTATAACCTCGTCTGCTAGTATAGGTATTTCGCGATGAATAGCTAGAGCAGCCAAACCATTCAAACGATCCTACAAATAAGTAAACATCCAAAGCTTACCACACTGTTATTAAAATAGACATATTTTTAATAATCTCACTTCGTTGGTCATGCTTCTTTGTATTGTTTTTATTCTCTTTATTACTGACTGGAGAAAGTTCTTTCGGGAGTTGACGTTGAAACCGGCAGTGTAGCTAATATCTTTAATAAAATATATATAGCTGGATGGAAGCGCTTTTTCTTGCACGTTTACCTATTATCAATTGGTGAGAGACGTAAAAAAAAATTTCAGAGTGCGTTTCTTTAACTTATTTGGTTCATGACTGGTTAGGTTGAACAATTATCGATCCCAATGGGGGGGGGGATATATCCCCCTAATCCCCCCCTATCTACGCCACTGCTTAATAGAAGCTGCGCATGGGACACTATTATACAACAGTCACCTCGTTTTGGATGACCCTTTTTTTTCTGAAATTTAAAAATGTATTTATCACAGAAAGCTATGCTTATAAGGTCAATCAAATATAGTACATATACGGACTACTAAATCGTCATGCAAAACGGATTGGACATTGCCATATTGCCGCCAATCTGAAATTGCTTACAGTACTCAACTACCAAGGATTGAATATATACAAATACTTTCTCCAGTATACCTTAACCCGATTTCACCCTTTTCAAAAACAGTTTTTCCATCTTATTTCATAAACCCCTAACGCAACAGATAACTGTTATCGATTTAAATACTTTCAAGTAGATAGCTATCGATAGGTATCAAGATCTAAAAAATCACTCATGGTTCTAAAATTAACCCAATTAAAAAAGCAACAGCAGCACTTCTCATCCCTATATCGGGGTATCTTCACCCTCTAATTCACTCTACGTCTCATAAATTTATTATTTAAAAAAAAATACCTATGAACTTGTTAACACTGAACTTGGTAATTGAACACCTAAAAGTTACAAAAGAAAACGAATAATAATTAAGAAACAACGTCAACAATAATTAACCCCCCTTAAGAGGATTATTTTAAAACTTGCCCTAAGCGTATTATCATCAACAACGGTAACTTACCTTTCTCGCCTGATGTTCTTCGTCTCATGCCTCGCAGCCTTCTCAGTCAGTTCATATTAATAAAGAAACATGGGTAATTAAAAATGTTCACGTAATCGGATCTGCCTGATGTCTGGAAAAATGAGCTTTTGTTCATCGTACCTTAAATGAGTGGTGCCTGAATATAGTATAATTATGTTTTGTCTATTATAGGTAAGCTCTTTTGGTCTTTTTTTTTTTGTGTCCCATAGTCAAGTTGTACAATTATTTAAATATGATATTCTTTGTCAGCTTATATGATTAATAAGCCTTAGAGCATGTTGTTCTAGGCTCGTATTCTATGTCTCTGCCACCTAAGGGTAGAATAGTAGCAGCTTATAGCCGAACGTAGTCTAGGAAAAGGTCGCTAGATTAAGATAAGCAATTATTATTAGAAGTAAAATTTTTTTAAAGAGGAATTTCTTTTTAATCCACGAAACTGATATGATTGTTTATAAAGAGGATCCGCAGAGGGTCTTCTGTGAGCTTATAGTAATTGTCGTAAGATTTTCCATAACTTTAAGGGTTGGTTTAGAACTGTACCAAAAAGGAGGGCCAACAAACTAAACAAGATTATTTTATAAACAATAGATAACCCTTTACCGCAGAATTAGGGGAGAAGGGGGCAAGTAAATTAAAAATTTATAATTTTTAAGGTTATTACTATCAAAAACCATTTATATATTAAAACACTCTGGGTTCTCAATTTTGTAAAATAACCTCGAATAGTCGAACTTACCATGGGTTCTATTATCCAAGCGAAAGAAAGCACTGAAAAAAAAAAATAAAAAATTAAGGAAAATATCAAAAGATACATAGTTGGAAAGCAAGAACTTGTTCTTGTGGTTCAAGAACATAATGTGACCAAGCATTTGAGGCATAAAGTAAAGGTAGTTAGTAAGTATCTACTATCGTGCTGTTAACAAATGTACGAGAAAGTTCCTATCCTATGGTGATAAAGTTTTCCTTAAAGATTGGTGAATATGGCGCAGTGCTGCACAAAATGTGCGAAGAAGGAAAAGAGTGCAAAATAAGATCATCCGTCGAACAAAAAGGTGTAAAGAGTCTCCAAACTTAGGAAATTGAAGGATCATTGTCATGTAAATTTGAGGGGACAAATGACTGTGGGGAAAGTTTTAGGAAAGCCAAAGAGTGATTGGCTACGGCAAAGATACTGACGTGTCAGGATGGGTTGGCTACGTTTTCCCGCAAAACGATTTCCCGCGTCACGTTTTCCCGCGTAACGTTTGCCCGAAAATCATTTTCCCGCAACTCGTTTTCCCGTAGAACGATATCCCGTATCACAGTTTCCCGTGTAACGTTTGCCCGCCGATTCCTACCTTTCTCGATACAAAGCGACAGCGCTGTATTAATCACCAACTGAGCAATGAATGAGAATGAGAACGATTGCAATACCTCACACGTTCACACTAACATGAGAGGTCACGGAGGAAGCAGGACCTGCATAGAAGAAAGACATTGAGAGATGAGAGATGTCTTGCTAGAGGTTTGGGGTGCTTGGTACTGAGTAAGTGACTGCATGGTTGTTGGACGCGACGATGACGTTGGTGGGTTGACTGACATGGTAATTGGTGCACGGGATGGGGTGGTTGGTGGACGAAGTGTGACGATGATGGTGGTTGTGGCGATCGCTTGCAATATTGTTATAGAGAAATGTTCTTCAAGGATTGCAATACATTTTAAGGGTTTAATAGATAGACTGATATATATTAACTATCGTAGAATAAAGGCTTTACAATTTACAATGATTTTGTGCATACATAGCTTGAACAGGGATACTAAGTTTATACCTATCTTATAACTGAAAAATAAATTCAAAATGATGATAAGTAATTACAAAACGAAAAGGGAATTTATTTTTGAATAAAAACTACGTAGAAAACTTTCATTTGATATTTTTAAATTTATGAAGTCTGTTAACTAGGTATGAAGAAAAATAATGGAATTTGGCAGATAATTAATTTGTTTATTATTTAATAGTAAATATTTTATTTGAAGTGAATAAGTTTATATAAATAAATTAATCAAAAATCAATCAATTGCAAAATAAACAAATAAATAAACATTGAAAATAATAGTGAAATAAATAAATAAAAGCAAGGAAAGAAAATAATTAAATAAATTAATAAATGAACAAAAATAAATAAATAAATACGTGAACAGATAAATAAATACATAAATAGAGATTTAAATAAATAAATAACAGATAAATTTATAAACAATGAACAAAAGAATGCACAGATAAATACATTTATTTAAGGGCTTAAGTATTTTTTTTTTCAGTTTCAGTTAATGTTTAGAGCGAATTTTATTTGCTCAGAGCTTAAAACGCGTTTAAAGCTTTTTGGTAATCCCTAAAATGGTCTGGGTTTTCATTTAAGAAACGTTTTAGATTATGAATTTTTATTTTTTCTAGCTTTAGAAGTTTCTTAAGCGTAACTATGTAATAGTACATATAAAAATATGAATTTAATTTGAGAAAATTGCCGTCTGTTTTCTAGAAAAGCATGAATTTATGCAAAAAAAAAGCTTTAAGATCTTTTCTTTTAGGGGCTCTCGACCGCTCACGCAACTCCGTTGCTCCGCTTAGGGTATGTTCAGTCGCCAGGCAGGCGCCTCTGACAACAGTTTTCTTGGGCAATAGTACCTTGGGTGGCCCGCTTCGCGGGTTCTCAGGATTTTAACTCCCTTTTTGGGGCTGTCACCCGCTCACGCAACTCCGTTGCTCCGCTTAGGGTATGTTCAGTCGCCAGGCAGGCGCCTATCTCAGCAGTTTTCTTGAACATCAGTACCATGGGTGGCACCTTAAGTGGATTCAAAGTATTTAATTTTTTATAACCTTGTGAAGTGTTTGAAGCAATTAAGGTCATCCTTTCGAACGGCTTGAACAAAACTACGAAAATGCTACCGAGTTAAAAATAATATCCATAATTGAATGAATTAATATCTCATTACAATCTTTTTCAAGCTCTTAAAAGAGCATTTAATAGCTTAAAACCGTCTCAGAAACGTTTTATGCTGTATGGCAGAATCCATTTACCGACATGTTTACTGGCATTGGCACCAAAAATAAGCTTGGCGCCTTATACGTGAACTACTCTGTTTTCAAAATGTCAGTCCATTTTATATAATTGTGAGAATAACGAAGAACAAATAACCAAATCGAACAATAAAATGAATTTAAGCAGGAGTGACTTCGGAATAAACTCTCTAAAGAAGTGAAGGATTCCATCCAACACCAACCGACACTGGCACCAAACACAAATAGAACGATATTCAGCGACACCAATCCAGCGAGTGACCCAGTTGACAGCCCAAACCTGAGCAGCCTAGAAGAAATAGCTGAAAAAATCAGTAGCTTCAGGCCTAAGAACTCAAACGAACCAGATAGACTATCCAACTTTATCATAAAGAGGATGCCAGGGACAGTCCTGATGCTTCTAACCAACATCTTGAACAACTGCTTCAATAACAACTTCTTCCCTTAAAAATGGAAAACTGCAAAGATTGTGGCGATCTAGAAGAAAGGTGTCAGGATCATGATCTCTAACTACAGGCAAATATCACTCTTCAATAACCTAACCCAGCTCTTGAAAGAGCTGATACTAAGGAAACTTAAGAAGTTTTGCAGAGATAACAACTATGTTAATACCTGACATCCAGTTTGGCTTTAGAGAGCAGAACTTAACATTACACCCGCTTCTGAAGTTCCGGCATGACACAACCAATGCCCTCAACAGTCATCGTGTAACCATCGGAAACTTTCTAGATGTCGATAAAGCATTCGACAGCGTCATCCACCCCCGCCACTAATAAAAATTATTTTTTCATTTCTTTTTTCCAGTTACTTCTTTGTGCAATTTGGAAACTGCTCATTAATTATGAAAAGCATCATAGCCGGATTCCAACAAGGTTCAAAACTTGGCCTATTCCTCTACAGTCTGATGACATCAGACCAACCCATCCCAACCGGCTGTGAAAACCTGCTCTATGCTGATAACTCGCTTATGTATGCAACCTCAATGTCAGTACTAGTCATTTTCTTCCTCCTGTTATATATTCCTATATAATCATATTATTCATCATTTTTTATATCATGTTATAAATATTCCTATATAACCTTTTATTCATCATTTTTGATATTATGATATATATAACCTACATATATGTATAATGACCACCCAATGTGATTATTCATATTATTCATCATTTTTGATATCAATTCCCAATGCAAAAGGGATATACAATATCAAATGTCACCCTTTGTCACGATCGCGACTATAATTGCAAAATATAAACCTTCCACCCACGATTGATTGTGTGCATCACTTGTACACAATTTACTATGTCGCATTCCGCGACTCATCAGTTATTCCATCTAAATAAAATGTAATTAAAATTATTTTAAGTAAGTTGAAGTTTGGCAGCAAAAGTAAAGAGTTGTTTCTCATTAAATAAATACAAAATAATAAATAAAAACACTTGTTTTCTAATTACCGATAAGAACACCCACCAGTTCTTCGTTCAACAAGCCAGTCACCCAAACAGCCAGTCACCCAAACAGCCAGTAGCCCAACCAGCAATCACCCCATAACACAACTGAATAAAAGTTCCTACCTCTTCCTGAGTTCCTACTTCTACGGAGTTCTGACAAGAACTGAGAATGTTTATGGAAGAACTACTACACACATATTTTTTTCGGCTATCAAATAATTAATAAAACAGTCTGATGACATAAGACCAACCCATTCCAACTGGCTGTGAAAACCTGCTGTATGTTGATGACTCGCCTACGTATGCAACCTCAATGTCACCACTTGTCATTTCCTTCCTCCCACCAGCTCTTCGTTCAAAAAACCAGTCACCCAACCAGTCAGTCGTCCAACCACTAATCACCCCATAATACAACTGACCCAAAGATCTCTTCTTCAGGTCTTACCTCCACGGAGATCTGACAAGAACTGAGGATTTTTATGGAAGCACTATTGCTTAAATAAATCCTAAAAGTACTATCTTAAAAGTAGTATTTAGTACTGCCAATCCCGTCGCCAATCCCGTGAAGAAATCTACGGGATATCATGCGACGGGATATCGTGCTGCGGGATTGACGTCAAAAAAGTATCAAAAAAATCGGCGGGCAAACGTTACACGGGCAACTGTTTTGCGGGAAAATGTAACGATCCCGTCAGGATTTTTCTCGGCCGTTTGTTGTTCAAATAGACGCGTCCGATTATGGTATCGGCTGCGTTCTTTCGCAAGAGTTTAAAGATGGGGAAAAAGCTATTTGATATATTAGTCGGTCATTGAATAGGAATAAAAGGAACTACTCTACGACCGAAAAGGAATGTTTAGAAAACAAGCAACTGGCTTCTAGTTTTAAGACTGTAAGGCAGGGTCTTCAAAACCCAGTTAACAAACCAGGAAATCCTAGATGTATTCAAGAAGATTTTCGAGGAACTTATGAATGATAGAGCGAGTAATAGGGCAATAAGACAACCCTCTTGCAGTCAATTAACAGCCAGTTCATGCATCCAGTAAAGAAAAGTAAGCCTTAGTTATTAGAATAATAAACGGAGTTCTTCAAATATGGAGTTGATAATTTGGTTAAGCATAAAGCATGCACCGAAACATTAATCCAGTATTGGCGAAAGGTATTATGCCCGATGACTGTAGGAAGGATATCCAACGTAATAAATTACCCTGCCCGTCAAGTAGACCATAATACCAACTGTTTAAACTGGGGTCCTCCCCGATGGGTCTATTTCTCCGGCTATACAGCCTAGCTGGGGATGTAGACAACTAAGAAAACCCTTAGGATTATCGTTCCTAGTTCGCTGTAAGGTGAACAAAGACAAATAAAGTTATTAGAGGAAGTCACTGACATAACACAAAAAAAGTAACTGAGATATCATCTCTTTTGCTCGATGTTTTGGTTTCAGCAATCTGGATAATCGATGGTCCTACCCAGTGCCAGAAGATTAAGAAATATTGCTTAGGACTATCGTTCCTGGTTCGTTGTAGGGCGAAAAAGACTAATCGTATATATTGGTGCAGATTGTGGTTGACTTCGGTCAGCTATGGTCTGCATCACGGAGTGTCTAGTCCACAACTTTGGTTAATTCTTTAAGCGCAAGTTATGTATATTATTGGAGATATTTTTAAAATAACTTCATAATATTGATTTTATTTAAATTAATTTATTAATTTATATAGAAAAATAACCCAAATTGGGTAGATACCTCGCGAATAATGAGATCTATTGATTTAAGCCCCGCTAATTAGAGCCCCCAGGGTATAAATACCTTGGACTCATTATTAATTGGGTAGGCCCTCTATAAAGAGAGCTCGAGGTAGCTGTGGTTATACTAACCAAGTCACGCGGTTGGCTATTGTTACCGACAGTAGTTAGATGGAAAAACACGGACCAAGAATGGTACTGCCTATACAGTACAAATTTGGAACAGTATGGAGATGCTTGCTTGTACTCTGAGACAAGACCTAAGTACGAAACATTGATCGGCAGCAATGTCGAGTTGGTGTGTCAAGGAATCAAGAACTTGCACTTGCTGGAAAGTAGTGGCTACCTTTCTTTCAAAGATAAAAAGCAACTGGAACTATGTCCTGGGAGCTTTGTTCAATAGCTGTGAACACGTAGTGCTTGGTATGCCAAGTTCTTCAAACTGCGGTAATTTTCGAAAAGACCAAATCGAGATTTACCAATTTCTCATCGACTATAATAATAATGGTCGCACTCAAGATTCCGATACAGCTTTATGAGGTTGCATTGGGAAATACACAACTAGGGAATATTTTCTTCAAACTTTTCCCAACATGCACGGGGTTTATACATAGGAGATTCACTATCAATGTGATTGAGCATATAGTGATAAATGCAGGTGTTAAAATTAGGGGAACATTTTCAACAAACCTGTATAACAATCAGACAATATGAGTATCATCGGACGTTTCCAAAGTTCTATAGTCCTCTACGGTGATTGATAAATAGGCGGACTTATTGATCTCAAATCACCAAGTAGCTATCAAAACTCTGTTTTCTGTCTTTGCATACTCTAAAATAGCCCTATACTGCCGTTGAGATGGCGTTGAGAAATCTAAACAAAACAATCATATTATTTTAATAGTTAGGACTGATTTTGGTACTCCCATCGCTGCATGTAAACTTATGCTAAAGCAAGATGCGAACAAAAATCACTATTTGATAAGAAACATAACAGAAACATAACATAAAGCTGGATCCGAAGCCTTCTTAGCGTTTGATATTATTAAGCAGAATGCACATTACCTCCATTAAAGGTTTATTAGAAGGGTACTGTCTCATAAGAGAGCCGAGTGATTTGACGTCTTCATACAACGATTTATTGCAGTAGCTGAATGTATGAAGAGGAGAGAGATACAATTACTTTACCTTCTAGGCACATGTGTTGCTCTCTTCCAAAGACGTAGACTCCATCTTGGAGACTTCTATACTTCAAAAATCCAAGTGATCTGGCAAATACTGAAAAAAGTTGTCTTATACGCTTCGTATGGAGATCAATTTGGTATCACAAGACGTAGAGACATATTTTCCTTGACTTAATGTCCGAATTATGTGGGACATAGAATATAAATCGAATGTTGGACTTATGTCTCACCTAAACTAACTTGCCATTTTTGTGAGAATTAAACTTCCGTTTTGGTTCCTTTGTACATTGTACCACTCATGCAACTCCGTTTCTCTGCTAATGGTATGTTCAATAGTCAACCAGGCGTCTATATCAACAACTTTTTTAGTCAACAATACCGCCATGGATATTGCCGAGGTACTGTTGTCTTAGAAAATATACACTACTCGTAAGTGGAGCAACGGAGCAATGGAGCAACCTTAGTGATATGAAGGCCCAAAGGAGCTATAATCCTTTGAACCCACGAAGAGAGCGAGACAGGTGCAGTTGAGCAAGAAACCTTTGGCATTGGTACCTGCCTGGTGACTGAATATACCGAAGAAACATTTTAAAGTGGGATTGCATTGGAAAAGTTAAAAAAGAGGTTTCATTAGTCGAAAAAACTTTTTATACAGTATATCTGAAAAAATTAGGGATTAATGTCACATCTACGAGCCAAATTTTTGGAATTTATCTCTCGTTTAGGTGACACATAAAGGCGAAACTCCTTTTGGATTTTATGTCCTGCCAGTGTGACATAACTTCGAAAAATAATAATTGGGGGTTATTATTAACATGGAAGAGAAGATAAAATCGGGAACCTTATGAGATGTTGATGTTGCCGAAAACGTAAAAACAAGTCGACTTTATAGTATGTTGGTCACATCGAGCGAATGAACAACAATGGTCCAAATAATCCAGACCAATGTTCAGCGACATCTACTTTTTTTCTCTCCCTAATTTCCCAATCGCTCGTGCCAAGTCAAATCACTTTTTCACTACAAATACCGCACATAGCAATCACTGTGAGAGGGCGTAATAGTTCTTCTTGTAGTATCAGTAGTTGACCGAGTCTTCGCGGTTGCTCAGCCAAACGCTAATGGTGTACGAAAAGTGACGACGAGACTCACACTGCGATAAACCAACACACCAAAAATTGATCAAATAAGCGCAGTATCTAACAATAATTGCACGTTATTCAGGAGTTTATCTTTTATTGTCGGTTGTCAACTTATTCTCCAGATGTCAAAGCACAATGAAATTTAACGCCATTTGCAAAAATTAAGCAACATTCACATTATGACGTTACTTTTGCGGCACTTTGTAGAAAACTTCGATCAATTTGTCAGTCCTGATTTCTTCCAGATGCATCAGTACTTTGATTCCCTTTTACTGGCCAGTAAGGGGCCCACAAAACTGCGACGTTGATGACGAACTATGATAACCAATAAAGTAGAAAACATGTGGTTCCAGCAGGACGGTACTACGTGCCACACAGCGGATGAAACGACTGACATTTTGCATGAATGATTCGAGAGTAAGGACAACTCTCGCAAAAGTGATGTGAATTGGGCACCAAGGTCATGCGATTTGACTCCACTATACTTTTTCTTGCAGTGTTTCCTGAAATCGCAGGTCTATGTGAATAGACCACAATCGACCAGTGCTCTCAAGGTGAACATAATACTGGCCATCCATCAAATTCAGACGTACATATCTATGCGGAAGAGTCATTGGAAATTTGACAACTGGCATCCGTGACGCCGAGGTGGGCATTTGAATATTGCCATATTTCATAAGGCGTACATGGGACCTTCAAATAATAAAAGAATTTTGTTAGTACCTCACACACAGCTTGTTTTATACCATTTCAACATCTACCCGCCCTTATTGAAATACCCTCCACTTGCAATATTTATTGTTAACATACATCCGTTTATGTCTCATTGGTAGTTTTTATTGTCTCTAAACGACAATGTAGCTACCACACGACGACTTCGTCGACTCATACTGCAAAATTTACATGTTATTTTGTCTCAGCATGAGTCGCTAACATGCGAGGTGTCAGACAACAATACACCAGCTATTAAACACGAACTTTAATGGCGCCTCAAATCATAAACACATTTTAATTCCCCGCAAATGCCAGTGTAAACAGTAACGTCAACAAGTCAGAACCCTTAGGGCTCTCATTTCGAATTCATAGCCACAACGCAACGCTCGCATGTAGGTAAGGTACCGGTGACCATTGTGCATTGATCCATCATCAGAGAGTTCTTCTATTACGCGAGTAATTAATTTAATTGATCTTCATCAATAATCCACCAGAATATATCCTCAACAAATAACGCCACTCATCGCTCAGAGCCAGACCACTTGTCCGATGGACGCATAACTTTATGGCACCCTTTTGACAGTTCGCCTTTTGATACTTTTTTGTTTTATTGATTATGCACACGTAAAGAGTGTGAGGTGTGAGTTGAGGTGTATGGAGAGACTCGGCCCGCTGATGGCTGGGATGGTTTCGGGGAGATTCTGTTGGTCGATAGTTATGGTTAGATTTTAATCACGTTCTTAATGATCAGTACGCTATCGATGTTTGATATGAATATGATCGTGTAAGCCCACGCGCAGGGTGCTGGTTATTCTGTTGGGCTAGGCATCCCTCCTGCTTCTTCTTTTGGGTAATAACCACACGTTAATACGTGCTGCGAACCATAATGCACGTTGTGTGGGAAAATATTGTTTTGGCAGGCAAATTCAATTTGACATTTATGCTGTGGAGCTTCTTGGTAATTCAAATCATAATGTTGCCATAAAATAATGGGGATAAGTGAATGATTGAGTTGGGCTATAAATCAGAGGGGGCTAGTATAGTTCAATGGCATAAATGAAGATCGAACGCTCATGGAAGAAAATTGTATCGTTTTAGGTTATGAAAGTTTAAGAACGCACTTTAGGGTGCAGAGATGACAGATGGCTGACAATTGCACACATTTTTCTCTTTTCTGACCAGACCATGACTACTCATATCCTCGTTTATTGAAGTGTTTTCGGGCATAGTTTTTTTTCAATAGCCTTGCATGTATGTATATGTATCAAAGTTTCTCAGGATCAATTAAAGCTCATCGCGGGGTAGACAATACGTTTTTTTTAAAGGTAACATTTCGAAAACAAAATTAAAAGTTGATTCACATTGTTGATCGCAGGGTGTTCTGCCCTGGTGGTCCAACGGTGTGGTGGTTTGGGTGTGATTTGGCCGGAAGGTTTGGCATTTAGCCGCGTCGACAGTAAGCTGACACTGTTTCGGCCTAGAAGGAACCGGCTGCTTCGTCGTTGTCCGTGACAATATTGTTATTTAGGGTTTCCATCAAAAGGTATCTCGAATTGGGATGTCGTTGCTCGGTGACCATCCTTCTCATTAGCTGATTTGAGTGATTGATGGTGTTCTGCGATAGCACCTTTGCTTGTCTATATGGAGATCCTCGTTCCTGTAATAGTACATATTCTTGTCATCTTCTTCTCGAAGACTTGGAGTTCCTTCCTCGCCGAGTTTGAGATCATAAGCCAGACTAGGACAGGTGATAACTAGTCGCAGAAGTCGCTTGCATACGATTGCCCTCGTCCGTTGGCTTAGTTCTGATCTGCTCCTCATCAAGAGGTGTAGTCGGTGGAATGCCCAGTTCGCTTTTCTAAGTGATTGAACCTTAGAAACTCGTTGAAGTTGATCATTAGGTATTTGAATTTCTTTTTGGCTACAATGGTGGATCCATCTGGAAGCTTCAGAAATAAGATTCTGCTACTTCTGCAGTCGCGGGGTCTCCTGAAGCAGACAAGTTCCAATTTTGTTGTGTTGCCTTTGGTGTGTCATTTTTTGTAGAAATCGAACAGTCTGTTGATGTGAACCTCTACTATCCGTTCTGCAACTAGTGGTGACATTGGCGTTGCATACGTAAGCGTCATCGTCTAAACAGCAGGTTTTCACAGGCAGTTAGGACGGATTGGTCGGATGACATCAGGGGCTAAGTTTTGAGCATTGTGCGACTTCTGCTTTGATGTTTTTCATAGTTTTCCCAATTGCGCAAAGAAGTTCCTGGAAGAAAGTTTGTGTATAAGAGTGTCTAACCATTTCCCAACATCTAATATTGATATTTTCTTGCTGCAAAACTTCCTTAAGTTTTCTTAATATCAGCTCTTCCACGAGCTTGCTTTGGTTGTTGAGGAGGGATATTGGTCTGTTGTTAAAAATCAAGTCCCTGACGCAGTTTCGATCGATCTTCGTTGTTTTTAATCTTTGAGGGTAGTATCTAGTTGTTGTTGACACACTTGTGATAAAGTTCGATATTTCATTTTGTCCTTTTGACTTCTTTGGCCTACAGCTCCTCTTTATTTCGGCTATTTCTTCTGGGGTGCTCAGGTTCGAGCTATCCACGGGGTCACTCGATGGATTGTTGGATACAAGAGTTTGTTGGATGGAATCTTTCACTTCATCAAGGAAAACTGGATCTGCAGCTTTGTCCTGTGTACTTGTAACTTCTCCATTATTGGTGATAATGGTTTTTGGAGTATTTGGTGTGTTATCAATCAGTTTGGTGGTGTTCTTGAAAACGTCAGGTCCAAGTTTGATTAAATTCAGTCTATGGTTAAATTTGTTATTGTTAGGGTGTTGAATGGAGTTCCGCAACATGATGTTGACACACTTAAGTTCGCTCCATACTAGCTGGTAGTTGATTTTATCAGTTCACGCTGGTGGATCATGTGAAGCCGTTTCCTTAACTCTTGTCCATGAGTGTAGAAATTTTGGATGTAGTCGGAAAGGTGCTGTTATCTGTCCTTTGAGGTCTTGGTCTTGGGATGTTTTTGGATCTCCAGTCTACTAGAAACAGCCGTTTCCAAACAGTTTTTGACTGAGCTTCCTTGTCCTGCAGGTTCAGGCAGCGTCTCTTGTGTCAGTGTCTCTTTGGAATCTGCCTACATCTGTCGCCTGTAGTTGATTTTGTGTTCAGTTGGTACCGTCGTCAAGAAGATGGGTTTGATGGAGTTTTATGATTTGGCTGAACAGCTTCATGATCCGAGTCCCCGGGTATTGTTTAGTGTGTATAGTTTCTGAGTTCTGGAATTGTAAAAAAAATAATAAGATATAGAAATAAAAAAAATATGTTTGTCTTGTGAAAGAACTGCTAAGGAGTGCTAACCAACTCTCTAATATCACCCAAACAATTATAATCGATATTTAGTGGTAATTTTTAAATTGAAATATTAAATTAAAAATAACTAAAATAACATTAGTTTCATATGGCAGCAATTTATGGGCGAAGATTTTCTTCTAGGCCCTGAATTGCTTGGCGATTTTTGTTGTAGGCCCCGACTTAAGGTATCCCCATAAAAAAGTCACATGGTGCAGTTTCGGTGACCGAAGTGCCCAAGGGCATATTCGCATAATTTCCGATTAATTTATTGGAAGAAAATTATTCTCAACTTCTTCAGTGAAACTCCAGGAGGGTGTGAAGAGGCATTAACTTGTTGAAATTGTGTTCGGGTCTTGGAATCAAATTTGTCAATACACGTCAGAAGTTTTACTCCTTCAGTGGTTGAAAAAGTATCTGCAGTCAGCTGGTTATAAAGATTATAAAGCTTATATGAATGTAAAAAGCAGAAAAGTTCGTTTGTCTTGACCGGGATGCTGAAATTTTCTTCAAATAAATTGAAAGAAAAATCCAGAATCTTTTTGAATAAAGTATATTTGGAAATTTGAAAATATATAGTAAATGAAACTTAAAAGAAGGAATAAATAAGAACAAAAAAAAGTAATTATATATAAATAAAACAAAACCGTATGACTATACCGCTATCGCTCGGTCTCGAAATAAAACGGATAATCAGGACTATAATATAAGGACCGTCGCGAGTTCCACAATTTAAGAATAAGAATAACGAATTCAAAACCAACTCCACAAAAAAATAAACATAGTTTCAAAACTCCTTTGCTTCCCTGCTTTCCTTCCTCTACGGTTTTCACATTGTTCAGACGAAACCTTTTCCACCATTTTGCCTTTCTTGGAACTCATTCTTTTAATCACTTTGAAATATCTCCAAACACCTCCATTTCAAAAAATCAATTCAAAATTTTCAAACTTTAATAAATTTAACCTTTTATATTTTTACTTGCGACTTATAGGTACTATAAGGCAAGTTATGCATTCGTAAAAAAAAATCGAACTCGAGATTTTGATCAAAGTCGACATTACGATGATAGAGAAGACCAAAAAAGTGGGTCTCGCAATTCTGTCTGTCTGTCTGTCTGTCGGTTCGACTACAGCCTAAACGGCTCGGCCGATTTTCTTCAAACTTGGTAGATATGGGTTTTAATTTTCCCCCCCAGACGTTTTTTTCTTTTTTTTTTAAGACCAAAAATAACAGTACCTGCCATACGATTTTTTTTCGAAATTTTATAAATATTTTTTTTTCTCAAAAAATGTCCCACAGAATTTTAAAAAAAAAATCATAAAAATTTCATTTAGTTAAAACTAGGTAATGGTTGAAAAAAATTTTACAAAAAATTGTTATTTTTGGTAGACCCCCAGGGTCAATTTTTTTTTGTTTTCGATTTTCTCGAAAACGGTACAGCCGATTTAAATTATTTTTTTTATGCTAAAGCTCCTCCAATTTTTAATTTTTTGGATTTAAAAAAAAATTCAAATCTTTTTTTTGGAAACTCAATGTTTCGAAAACCCCATGCTCGATTTTTTTCAAACTGGACAAAAAAATGTTTCTTAACATAACCTACAAGATTTGAGAAAAAAAATTTTGTTTTATCTAAAACTAACGGTACCTTCCATACAAATTTTAAAAGATGGTTTTCCAAAATCATATTTTTCTCGAAAACGGTTCCGAGAATTTTGCTAAAATTTTTCTTTCTTTTGATAAATTTTTACGATCTATAATTTAATAAAAAAAAATTGAAATCTAGATATTACTGACTGTACCTACCATAGAACGATTTTTTCGAATTTTGAATTACTCATTATCAGCATAACGGATTTTAATGAAATTTTTTATAAAGAAGCTCCTAAAAAGTTTAAAATACATTGCATTTCAAAACTTAAAAAAAAAGTATTTTTTCAATTTTTAGAAAAAAAAGTAAAATTCGATATCTCAGGAACGGCTTGGTATTTTTTTTTTTTTTGGAAATTAGACACTTCGTACAATAATAAAAACTTAAGGTTGGCATACAAAATTTTTTCTCAAAAATGTTTTAAAAATTTTGTACATAAAAGCTTATTTTTTTAAGGAACCACTACAACGACTTATAATTTTTGTTCTTGCATAAGTTTATATTTACATAGCATTCTGTTTTTATCTCTTATTACTAAAAGAATTTAAAAAATTCATTTTGTCCTTATGAACAGTTTTGTTTAATAACATTCGTTTTTAAAATTCCTAGTCTATTACATAGGAGCAAGTTTGTGCGACCTACTTTATTTTTCTTTCTTTCTTCATTTTTCTTTTCTACAGCTAAAACCTATTTAGCCTACTACAGTCAACCAAAATTCATTCACATACACATTCGTTCCTTCCTTCAAAAGACCAATGAATGAGAATGCAACTTGGTTATGGTACCACTCCGAAATTGAAATCCAACGAAGCTTTCACACACTCATAAATTCACTGAAATTCCCCAATATTTGACGAACCCCAGGCCGTAACACATTTCTTCAAAATTACCAGTAAAGAAAAATAAAAAAAATTATAAAAAAGTTGAAAACACTGATCATTTTCACAGTAACTTTAAAAACTAATACTTCGTGGTAAGGAGCAGAAGGAGAATGCATAACTTACTAAACAACTAAAATTTTTGAGGAAGCGGATAGATGAAGGCAAATATGCAAAACGAAGATAACTACCGCGAACCCAAAAGTTTGGATAGTATTGTGTATTCAAATTTTCAAAACAATTTATTTTTGGACTTAATTTTTTTTTCAGAACTAAATATTGCGAAAACCCCATGCTTGAATTTCTTAAAACTTGAAAATTAAAAGTTTTTTAAAACAATCGTTAAGATGTGAGAAAAAAAATATATTTTATCTAAAAATGACGTTACCCATACAAATGTAAGAAAATATTTTTCGAAAACCGTATTTTGCTCGCAAACGACACTTAGAATTTTAATAAAATTTTTACGGTCTCGTAGGTATATGTAGATAGATAGATTCTTTATTTTTTCTTAATAAAAATTTTACAATATTTGTTGCTTAAGAATACATGGCAATTCTGCCGTCTGCCTGAAAGAACATTTTAAAATAAAAAATGAAAAGAAAAATATATAAAAAGATAAATAATGAAAAGTTTAAATTTTAGCAGAAAAAAAAAACTTTAAACAATTTTGCAGTGATTTGTAACACAAAAAAAGAAGATCAATTTAAAAAATAAGATTTTAAAAACATTTTTTAATTTTAAAATGAGTTGAAATACAAACGTTTATAAATAAGTTTAAATAATGTTAGGTGGCATTGTAACAGAAAATTATAATAAATAATTAATTAAAAGGTTGAATAAGAATTATACTCAAGATTTACAAGAAACAGTTTCGATAGTTAAGAGCTTGATCACAAAACCCGTAGAGATTTGTCCACCCTGCCGAAATGTTCAAAATTTCTATCAATTGAATTCTAGAGAGGACACTTTGATGAAAGTAAATTCTTCTAATTTCCTGCAAAATTGGACACACTGCTATGAAGTGATAAACATCATCACGCTCGAGTTGGAGTGGAATTCGGTAAACGAAATAATCGTTCAAACAAAAACCTTTGAATCAATTCAAATTCTTCGAAATACTTGTAACCAAAAGCCTGGACTCCGTAACACATACAAGAATTTATAGTGGCTTCAAACACCCGGTATTTTGACCCTAGATCAATATTTTGATTGGCAAAAAGATTTATCCACATAACGCTTAGTGCAATTTTTCTGTAATTCAATAAAAAAAATTTAAAAAAAATTAAATTAAGATATTGTTGTGAGCAGAGCTTTATACTACTACAGGCCATCTGTTGGGAAATTGCATATCTAATTTATGGAAGAAACAAAAAGCTCTTTTCCAATGTCAAATGCATTTCCCCTTATTCCAACCATCTAGAACATTCCAAGATGAGAACCTTAGAGAACAACTAACTTGAGTATATAAGGGAGTGCTCGCGGTGAGCACGAGACAGTTGATTTTGGATTATGAAAGTGTGCAAAAGTATTGCTTATTGGATTGTGTTTTTAAACAAGTGTGATTTATATTTGAATAAAGTTATTTGAGTTGATTATAAATTGAGATTTACTGTTTTGAATTGGAAAGTGTAAATAAAGAAGAAATACTAAAAAGAGTAATAAGTTTTATTTAAAGAACCTAGGAAAAATATTACAATATTACAAACTGTATTTACCATAGAACCATTTTTTGTAATTTTGAGTTTTCCATTATCGGCTTAACGGAGCTTAGTAAAATTTTGTACAGAAAAGCTTTAAAAAAGTTTGAAGAACATTGCATTTCAAAACCTAGGAAAAATATTTTTTGAATTGAAAACAAAAACAGTTATTTTATTATTTTTTAATATATCAAAAACGTACAGTAATAATTATAATAAAACTAATAATAATAATAATAATAATACAATGGTAAAAAATTAATATTGGCGTTCCAAAATTTGTCATTAAGAATATTTTAAGAATTTCGCATGTAAAAGCTTATTTAAAAAAAAAAGCTCCTACAGCGATTTATAATTTCTCTTCATGCATAAACTAATATTTCCTTGAGAAATCACATGCCATCCTGTTTGTATTAATTCTATTTAGTTGTGAGCTAAAAAAGAAACGTACCTAGAGAACTAAGAGTGTTTCATGGTAAGAAAAAAGTAACATGGATCATTTTTTGACAGCTCCGTGGTCTTGTCGGGGCTGAAAAAAAAAACACCTAATAAAGTGATATTTTTGGGTTTCAAATAAAACCAAAAACATTTGTCTGTGCGTTATTTCAAATTAAAGTTTTCATCCTCTTAAAAAAACACCCTTTGTTTACGACATTTATTTTAATGATAGTCGTTTTTCTTTTTTAGTTCGGAAAAGAACCTGAGTTATCGAAAAAAAATTTCGAATATGTGCTTCTTTTTCCGTTCTGTGCATATTATGGAGAACGCGTTCTATGAACTTCGAATAAAATATCACAGTAGAAGGAATCCAATTAATATGTCACTTTTGACACCCGGGAAATAAAAAAATAAATAATTAAAATGGAGGATGTGGGTAATCGCACTTGTGCAGAGGGTAAAATAATAATTTTAGTAGTTTTTATAACTTAACTAATCATATGACAGTTGGTGCTCAAGTGTGTTTTATAACTAAATCAGGGAGTTCTGAACACACTCTCTGCTCTGTTCGCTGTGACTGATCTAAAAAAAGCAAAACGCCTAATGAGAATGAGAATTATTCAATCTGTACCAAACATAATAAACCCAAAAATGCCCAGATGTGAGGAGTTCTTTTATACTTTTTTTGTTCATTGCGAATATCTTGACCTTTTACATTCGACAATATTTAATTTTTATTTTACGCAAAACTTTTTGCAAAAAAAACAAAATATATACTGCCACCCCTTTCAATTTGAATTATTACATCACTCCCTCCCTCCCACGCACTTTAACAAAAAAAAAAGGTTAAATATCTTCCGGCCCATTTAATAATTTACTCTCTACGAGCTCTAAGAATGTTAAGGGCTCCAAACAAAAAGCCAGCAAATTAATTGAAGCTCAGCAATTCATAACAACTATATTTAATGTTATGTTATATTTCAAAAGGATAACAGAGAAAAGGGAAATGATTCCAGAAGCGGAAGTTATTGCCATAAAGGAAAAGGGGTATGGCACAATCATATGATTACGTTGAATGCTTGATGTCCCCATTCCTACAAAAACTGCCGCGCACAATATTCCTTTTGATTTCGATAACACAAAAACGATAATAACAATGACGATGATGATGATGATGATGATAAACGGATATCGAGCAATTTTAAGATATTACCAAGGGGCAAGGGTATTATGCGACTTCAATTACTTGAGTCAGTCGTTTCTCCTCTGACGGCAGAGAAGAGAAGGATTGACTGTCCTTGGACATTTCAGTCTTTACTTAGGGTGGACTGAAAGGGTTGAATTATATAAAAATGTCAATAAACTGACAGCACAGAAATATTTCACTCTGACAGATTGAACCTGAGAGAGGGAGAGAGCAAAACTGAAAATGTCAAACCCTTCATTGACAGTTGATTTCTTAATCAATCTCTTTACCTGAACTTTCATTAAACAAGCCTGAAACTAGTGTCATACAATTTGTTTGTAATTCATGGCATTCCGTTAGGTACAGACACTTTCTACTTTCTTAGTCACTTAACGTAGGTAAGTACAGGTAGTTCAATATTTTTTTATTAGCATTCGTGAGCAGTTTCTCGTGCATCTGTTGTAAATTTAATTTAATAAAATCGCCATTCATATTCAATTTGTTGTCATAAAATGACAAGGTCACACCTCGGCATAAAATAAAATAACTAACACAATAAATTATAAGTGAATTTACAAAGACAAAAAATGCTTTATAGCTCCAGTGAACACGCAGTATTTATTACAAATTGAAATTCTGTCAACGGGCAAAATTTATATCAGTGATACAGTGATCATAAACATGTTTATTTATGAAATTCAATTTGAAGTAATAAGTGAGTTCAGATGTTAATTTATTTGTTATTTTATTAAAACAAATTATAAATCATTTAAGCGGGCACTTTAAATGCAAGACGTGATCCACACGATATACTATGTACCTACCAATGGAACGTTAGGTAATATTCATAAAACAGTGCGGAAAATAAGGTAAAATGTTTTTTTTTTTTCAATTCAGCATCAGGGACGGGCTTGTCCTCATTAAGCCATTAAGGGCCAAAGTGGTTACACATTAAAATGATACTTGTGTTTTTAATTAATTCATTGTAGAGTTAGTAGTACACATTTATTTAATTAACCATCTTGACTGCTCATTGGCCGAATGTCAAAAAATCTATCAAAAATCGAACTGTTCGTTCAGATTGACAGCTTGGCAATCGCAGGTGAATTAGCGCTGTTAGTAAACAAATTCTAAAAATAAACAAAACTAAATTATAATTGTATTTTTAGATGAGGCATTGGTTGCGTAAACTACATTGCAGTTAGAAATGAAATCAACAATTTTTTTCTATATATTTTGCGCGCACTAGAGGGATTAAAATGTTTGACCACGGAGCGAGCGTTTAGGAAATGTGAAAGATACTACGGACTTTCGTTTTGAATGTCTGAATATCGTAAAGGGAGGGAAATATTGAGCCGGGTAAAGAGTTCTACATTCGTGTAGTGCCGCTTAAGAAATAATCTCTGAATTTAACAGAGCTTCAGCAAATGTGCTCAATGGTAAACTGATGGACACTCCCTGAAGCGTGAGTTTTAAGATATACTTGTTTAAGGGCAGGAACTTGAACACTGTTTATTAAAAAAAAAAACATCAACATATTTGAAACACCGGAAATGTGGTACTCGAAAGAATCAAATTCTTCGATTATAGTTCTATCACCTACCATGTTTTGGATTCTATCCAAGAGACTCAAATGGGTTATTGGAGCACCTGTCTACATATGAGAATTTTACTCAACCTTTGAATTAATATGTGCCTTACCTACAGATCACAGCGAGATCAGAAGGGGTGAAAACTATTTTGCAACGTCTAAGAAAACCTAAGAACTTAGTAGCTTTTTTGACGACGTCAAATATGTGGTTATTTCACAAAAGATGATGCACATACTGAGATCTGTTCTGTTTCCTCAATGCAAATGGCGCTCATGGATAGAATGGAGGGTCGGATGCGCTTTAGCGACAGGAGACAGCATCTTGATTTTGAAGCATTAAAGTCTTCTCGGTTTATGACAATACTATCGAGATCAGAAACTCATGAGCTTATCACTGCGCCGTTCTAAATCCACATCCGAAGAACAAGGGCGGGCATCTGGAAACGAATATGAGAAGCTAAGACTACTATCATCAGTAAAACAATTAAGTGGTTTAGAAAATTCAAAAAAAAAGATCATTGATGAATATGAAAAAGGTGTCGGAGATAAAACAGAACCTTGTGGCACACCATTATTTCCTAATACATTTCGGACTTAAGATCGTCTAACCCACAGTTTCACAGTGTAAGTTTAAACTTCAGTTTAGCTGAACCTGAACAAGAGTTTAAATTTGAAGTTCATCTCGTCCGGTTTCACAGTATAATCTGAACTTAAGTTTATTGAACATAGTTTAAATGACACTGTGAAACCAAATTTATTGTTGAACTGAAGTTTAAACCAAAAGTGGGACTTAAACTTCCACTGTGAAACTGGGAGTAACGCTGCTTGTATTGAGTGGTTCGCAAAGTCGTTTCTATTCCAACGAAGAAGAGATTCATCAATACCAAAATGCACTCATTTTCGGTGTAAAGATTTGTGCCACTTTTCGGTGAGATTAACTATGAGATCATCAGTGGACCTATTACTACGAATATCTTTTTGCCAGCTTTTGAGAAACTTACGTCTTTCAAGATATTTCTTGAGTTGATAGTTGATCAGCGTTTCCATGACATTGAAAAGAAGGAAGAGAAGTGCAATGGAATGATAGTTAGAGGGGACAGAAGATTAGCTTTTCTGAGGGACAGACTGGCTAAATGCTGTTTACCATCCACTCGGAAAGAGGTCAGTAGAGTAGGACAGATGAAAAAACTTGCGCAATGATTTTTTCAACTTTGAAAAACATCTCTTCGGAACCATCTGGGCCAGTGGATTCGTGCCTATCGGCCTCTTTAAGAAATCTTGCAACTGCACAAGTGCTAAAGAAAATTCTTCCCATAAAATCATTTACAAACTATGCTGCAAGGAAATTGGCTTTTTCTTGTCATCAGCTGAATTAACGAGTGTCACTGAAAACGAGATTAGGAACAGAAGACGAAGTAGTATTTCGTACGTTTTTTTAATAATAACCATAAATGTTTACTACCTTTGGGACATTGTAACTTCTCTGATCCTATTACCTCCTTACAGATAGAATCAAGCCATTAATTCTCTTGAGAAGGATTGAAGGCAGCAAAAGATAGGTACACTCTTTTATTTTGTGGGAATGCTGAAGGCGATGTTAAATGTAAGCCATATCATATCTATCAATCTATGTAAAAACCCCAGAGCTTTGAAAAATATAAAAACGACTGGACTTCCTATGCATTGGAGGGGAAAAAAAAACTTAGATGAATTCATGACTATTGACTGACGGATTGGTTCAGTAAATTATTTTGCTCAGCAGTTGCAATTTATTGTAAAAAACTCAAAGTTCTGCTGATTTTCAATTTAAACCTCAATGTCAAAGTGATATTTATGCCCTCAAACACTACATCAATAATTTATCAAGGATTTATTGCAACATTTAAGAAGATGTATTGACGTCATTGATGACAAACATTTAGCAAGATATTGTTAGAAGCCATAGATGGATCAAATAAGCTTGCTCTCCGCTAGTTTTGTTGATGAAATGGTGTGACATCAAAAAATCTACGATAAATGCAGTAGGAGACCAATAGTGGCCAGAGTGTGTTGAAGATGTTATTCGGGATGCTTCGGATTGTGAAGTGGTAAATTTGTTGCCCCTTAGAAGACATACTCGTATTAGAGGAGAAGGCTTTTAAGACTTGGAGGTAAGCGATATAAATTAGCACTTGGAAGCGCATGATGCTGAGCTTTCAGTTCAAGAACTGATAGAGCTTGATGAAGAAGAGTGCAAAACGACTGATGAAGACATTAGTTCAGAACATAAAAATGATGATCTGAACATTAAAAACCTTGAAAAATTAATCAGCAAAATAAATGAGGCTATTGGAATCTTAGAATCCACTGACTCCAACTTGGAAAGGAGTTCAGTTTGTTCAGCAGGACTGCTATTTTTGAAGAAAAAAGAAGAGCAGTTAAACAAGCAAGCATTTTAATTTTTCTTAAACCAATATGATATGGATGATATGGGGGGGGGGAGGAGGGTATTGTTATACTCAAAAAGAGCTTCAATTTTCTTCCCAGCTATGGATGCGGATAGTGATACATATTTATAAGTTGAACGATTCATCATCGAAGAGAAATATTTCGCAGTTGCCAGGGATATGCTGGTCGGATGTCATTATGCTGTATAGGAACAGCCCGAGTTTCAAGCCTTGGCCAATTCCTGCTCTGATGTTCTTCATTGTCGATAGAAGACAGAAAGGAATGTATAATTATAATAGTATGGGAAAGCCAAAAAAGTGGAGTTTGTGAATGAGGCCATCAATCCATACGCTGTCGAAGATGGTCATAACTGTTTCTTAGTAATGAAGTTAGATACCCCATCGGGTGCAACCGACTTCTTTGGCTTGGAGTTATTGATGGTATCTGTTATATCTTCTATGGTGCTCAGGTTCCGGCTGTCAATCGAATCACTTGCTGATGGATTGGTAAAGCTTAATGTACAACTATCCAGGTTTTGCGCCAGTATTTGTTGGATGCATTCCCCAAATTCTTAAAGACCAGATCAGCTAATGGGTTGTAGAAGAATTTTCTTTCGAAATAGTCAGCAAACTTCTCAAGTTCGTACTGTAAGATATTCACTTCTCCATTACCTGGGTAGAAAATTATCTAGGAAACACTATCGAATAGCGTGGCTCTAGCTAGATTGGCCATTATATAGTAAATCCTATGCTGGGCCTAGACAGATGCAAGCCTGGCGGATCTTGACTAATTTATGCTTATCCTGGCTTTATATTGAACCTGGCTAGAACTGCCTATTTATTGGTTTTTCCAGGAGTATCTTAGACTGGGCCTAGATATTTTTAACTTGATGTAGCCTATATGAAACTTTTCCTTGGCGATATATTGGCCGTAGATAGTATCGCCTCTTTATTGGCATTGTAACATATAAACTGCAAGGGACCTGGATAGTTTTTACTTGATGTAGCCTGGATAAGGAATTGTATCTGGGCGTTATATTGGCCTTAGCTAGTCTCGCCTCTTTATAGGCATTCTCAGATGTTACTTATACTGGGGCTATATAGTTTTTACTTGATGTATCCTAGATGTGCCTATATACATATGTCTCTATAAAAGGCTATCCATTATCCTTCTAAAAACATAACTTTTTTGTTTTGGTCCTAAATCGGTATTTTTCAGATTCTTTAATACGTATTTAAGTCTTTTAAACAGTAGATATAATTAAAAGAGAGTTATTTGAGTAGCACTTTGAGACACGATATTTTATATATCACAGTGGCGCAATAGGTAGCGCACAAGCACGGCAAGCGAGAGGACTCGGGTTCGAATCTCAGTGGAGGTAAATTAAAAAAAAATTCTTTCATTCCAGCTAAAAATCACTTAAAGAGTCGAATATAGGGAGGCAAAGAAAAAATGAAAATAATCAACAATAATAAAAAAAAAAAATTTTTTTTTTGTTTCTAATAATTTTTTAAGAATTGCCGTAGCTCTTGTGCTACTTGTGAAGACCCATCAAGGGCCCATATAGAAACATCTAGCAAGGCCATTATATACAGAGCATTAACAAATTAGCGAGGGACAAGCTAGATACTGCTCGGTAGGGCCATGATTGAAACTAAAAAAACTAGCTGGGGCCTTGGCATTATCGAGTCGAAAATTCTAACCGGGTAGTGGTCATAGTAATCTCTGGCATTGGAGGTTTCTTCTCAATCAGTCTGTCCAGGTTTTATTGATTGTCAGAAGTTGACTTCAACCTTTCCTATTGGTCTTACATAGGTTCCATCTGAGGGTGAATCATGTTTTTTCCTTCTAATCCTGCTTTTGAAAAAGAATCCTCTGTATCAGATCGTATTTTTTTTGACTATGGCCTCTTTCATACACAAATAGGAAGGCAACTCGTTAACCATTTCTTAATTTGAATATTTTAATTCAGTTTTAACCAAAACCAACCATCTTCTATCCACCATTTTACCACACAATTCCCTTCTCCCTATGAATTTTCGTATATGATCATGAAAATATTTGAATCGATCTTGAAGTCTCTCAAAAATTTAAATGTAATTTTATATCCTTGAAACTTTGGTAGTTCCTCTTCAAATAGATTTCAACTCTTAAGTCATTACCTTCAACTCATTCTTTCCATATGTAGATAGTCTCTTTTCTTCTTCTATGGGTTAATTTCTAGGAACTCAAAAGCTAGCTTGAAGTCTTCGAATAGAAAACTGAAGTTGTATTTCTCGACAAAGTTTGCATAGATCCTAAAAGGCACTCATTTCTAGATACTCCATTAAATTTAAAGCCTCTATCAAAAGGGCGAATTAATTAGCGTTTAATATCTGCGTTCTTCCCCATTTTGCAGTCGCTTGTAAATACAAAGCGTTCCTTTGGAATCTCTTCATTGTAACTTCTCTCCCCATTCAAACAATATTTTTTTAGTTTCCAATAATTTAGAGAAAAAAAATCAGAACACGAAAACAGGTTAACTCTTCTCTAGACAATAGCTTCATTCAAATTAAATTATGCATCAATTATTATTGACAGAACAAGAGCTCATTATTTCAATTCAAAAAGAATGACAAACCAACAACACGAACTAAAAACCCATCAGCAAAAAGGAGCTAAGACCAAAGCCAACCAACTGCATCAGGCTGCGACAAAAATAAACAATCCAAGCTTTTCAGATGCGTGCTCCCGTTCTTAACGAGAAATAAATTGCGTATGCCCAAAGTTGATTGATCAATGGCCATGCTGTTTGCTCGCGGTGACTGCTTCTTGTCCTTGTCCACCAACCACCACATCTCCGGCATCAGCCATCATCGACTCATAAGATACAATCACCATGGAAATTTTCCAGATCTCGGATTGCATGTGGATAGTAAGTAGTATGAGCTGGCTGGAGCTCTGGGCAACCATCATCGGCCAGCGCAGCGCAAAAGTGCCAGTAGTCAGCAAAATCAATATAAGTAATAACTGGAGTAAACAAAAAGGCCTACACAATCGAAACAGTTGGTGCTGGAGCAGTCAGTATTATAGTGACCAAGTTATAGCAAAAGTGGCAGCGTTTAAAGACCTATGACAACTCTTTATGGTAATGCGGTATAGAATTGGCCAACGATTTCCTTTTCGATATAGCTACGTGGAAAGTACGCTTAAAAGTGGAAGGGTTAGTTTTTTTTTCGCTTGATCAGCCTGAGCTGCATGGAGCCTGGGACTTGTGGTCTCGCTCGGTGTCATATTAATTGCTCTATCGCTGCAGACGAAACGAACAAAATTTGCTATCTGCACACGTATCACCAAGTGCGATACGAAGTTGCCATTTCTATATGGATTATAGGAAGACTACCAACGAAGTATTTTAATTAGGGACTGTGCTGAGATCTCTCTAGGGAGCTCTGTAGCCTCTGGAATAGACAAACATTACTATTCTAGATCACTGTGATCGCATAATATGAGATAAGTGAAGCTTCTTTGGTGGTTTGAAATCCCTTATGTCCATCACGCGTGCCTAAAGTGAGTTCGGATTAAGAAAGAATATCAAGTCGGTGGATATGGCGATTTCTTGTTACATTTATTCTTTATTGGATATCTATATTAGCTATGCAATTTGTTGGGCTAAGAACTTCTGTAAGCTCCCTTGGGCATTTTCCATTTAATAACAGCTAACGTGTTGTTTGGTGATAGGAATCGCTAATCCAGTCTTCGTGTTAATACAGTAGCCCTTTTTATGGTTCATCTAAGTGTAGAGAGTGCGCTTCGATTCGTGGTAATTAGGAAGTTCCCTTTGCCTTTTCTATGAGAACAACATTTATTTTTTTTTTGAGGAAGGTTTAAACCTTAAGCAGACCATTCACGGTCTTCAATAGAAATTTTCTTCAACTTAGAAGAAATTCTTCACACAAACAAAATATTGGCCTGGATAGAATAGCTCATATCTTTCCCACACGTACAGGGTGGTTCAAATAAAAAAAAGGTTAGCAAAGTTGATAGATGAAGACTTAGATAGTGTCGAAGGGCTTCAATAGGATATGTAGTTACACATAGCACATTGGTCTTGGTCATTTTGTACATCATGTACAATGAGGGATCAAAATCGAGAAAGAAGAAAGTATTCCACATTCGAGTTGTGCGGCTAAATAAGGAACCTCAATGTTTAACAGTCCGTCAGAAGTAAGGATCCAGGGTAAGCTAATGATGGGTATGACCATGTAATTTGCTTAGGGGAGGAATGCAACGCCCTATTTTATTTGATCATTGTCGATAAAATAAGTGATAAGGCAATAAAAAACTGGAGGCACTACGACCAAAGGTGTTCCAGAGAAATAAAAGTTTTAGAGCTCTGTTTTGGGTTCCATCCAACAGGTTCCAATGATTTATTGGGGTACCAGGCCAGTATAAGTGTTGTACTAAGGATTTGGTTGGTTGTATGTCTGATTGATAGTAGAAAAATCAAAAGGACATACAAATTTCTTGCTTCTTTTAATAAAACCTAAGTATTTCGCTGCATTCTTGACGATAGTTGTTTTTAAAAGCTTTTCCAGCAGCTGCTTACTGGGCATCATGTAAAGTGATTAATAGGGCCAGAAGACAATCCACTTCCAGTCAATGAAGAACCAGTATCACCACTAAGTATAGAGAAGGCGATTTTCACTATGAAAAACCTTAAGAACAACATAGCCGCGGGATCTAATGGCTAACCTGTAAAGGTAGTGTGCCATGCATCAAATCATCATGCAAGTAGGAAATTAGGGAATACCTCTTTTGAACTTTCTCTTATATACAGAAGATTTCGGCAAGGAGATGTGCGAGAATGTGACTTCTTTAATGTCGTTCTGAAGAAGATGAGGCGCATAAAGGTAGGAATTACCACCGACACACGGCACTAAGTTCAACAAATCTGACCAACTTCCGAGATATACGAACGATATGTAATAAGCCGATTGAATACTATGCGAAACTTTTTAATATTAAATCATCATATTAATTCCACGAACCACGAACACTAAAGTGAAAATCTGACGAAAAATAAGGTAGATAGGTAGAAATGGCGACCACTGGCAGTTTAGTCCTGCGGTCCAATTAGCACTGATGTGGGCCGTTTCGATAGCAAAACTTGTCATCCAGTTTGTATGACTCAACCCGACCACCGCAGGTGGGGGTGATGGCGTGCTTGGTAGCTTAAGACATGTCCGGGGCTCTGTTGAACTCTCCTGGTATTGCTGCGGATGGTAATGGTATTGGTAACCGGTATTGCTACCTTGCAAAAAGCTATCACTTCCGGTTCCTATCGACCTCCTCGCGGTGCCTGTGGATAGGTTACGTAAGTAACCGAACTAACTAGATAGGAACAGTCTGGGCGGTGTCCTTAAAGTAGGAATCCGCTAATGAGTGTGTAACAACTCACCGGCAGGAACTCATCTGCCTGTGACCTTTACGTTGGCGAAGCTCGACCGGAAGCTATATTGTGGCACCATGGGAGATAGTGCCCAGAGGTTTGTGAGCTGTCATGTCTTCGAGCTCTCCTATTCTATCTTCAGATAGAGAGGTGCGGGAGTCTCGTGGTGGCGTGGTTTATTCCGAATGCGGAGGCACATGGTTTCCAGGCGTGTCTGGATTCAAGAGGTGTTAGATAGACCTCGCCTCCAAGCAAGAGGTGTGTTCATGCCTGCAACATATCACAGCTTTGCGACCAAGATGGCTTCGGCTATGTGAGGGTTAATGGTCAGGACCCAATCTGACTCCGATGGAAGTAGGCCTCCCATGGGGTTAAGCTGGTACTCACGTCAAACCAAACAAAGGTTCAACCCGACCACTACACTCATAGGACACCATCTACACTGTGCCAAGCTAGGCACCTTGTTGACTGGTGCTGAAATAGTAGCCATACCGATTGAGTGATGATCCAAGCCCCCGCACCTTAAATCTCAGTCAAAGCCCTCAGTGTGCTGGCTCGGGATCTAAGAAGTCAAAAGGGGGCACACAAGTAACCGAAGTTCGTCCTTTAGCCATTTCATCACGTTAAGAAAAGAGATCAAGTCTTTGACCTTCATTTCCGAAAGTTCGTCAATGTCGTCAAAAAAATTACCTTCCTAATGATTGTGCCTTAAATTTGGCAAGACTGGGGCATTTGCAGAGGAAATGGAGGACTGCTTCCTTTTCCGCAAGTTCCCACAGCTATGACAGTGAGTGTTGCGAACAATGCCTAGCTTCCCTGCATGCTCTCCTATTGGCCAGTATCCACTTTAGGTAGCTACGATCCTGGCTATGTCTTGCCTGCATTCGGGATTTATTATAGGTGGATTCATTTACCAAGAAAAATTGAGAGATGCTCTGCAGCATATTCGCATGTGCTTCTTCTGTCAATCGTTTCAGCTAAACGCATCATATTTACCATGAATTCTTTCTCAGGGGCGGTTGGTAGCCTACGGTGGTTTACCTTTTCAATGACATCGCGATACTGGGACGACTGATTGTTGGCGTCTGTCGTAGGTGAATGTACAGCGGTGAACTATTCGCTGAGGTGCTCTTTGAAATTTCTGGAAACTCTGGGTATCGTGAGGCACCAAACATCAAATTTCTTTTTCTTCGCGCAAAAAATCAAACGCGGCTGCTATCTAAGTAACTCCTATTAACCTTGGAGTTCCTCAAGGATCTATTCTTGGCCCGATCTTTTTTTTTAAATATATGTTAGTCCTATTTTTGAACAACCAATTGTTGGAATAGGAAAGGGGTTTGCAAATGATTTGGGAATTGCATACATATCTGATAGTTTTTTGAACCTAGTAGCTGATTTAAATCAAGATGACTTATTCAGAGTATGGTTTGATAAACATAAACTTCTAGCAAGCAACGAAATCAAACTTATGTGTGTTGCCCTCAGTTCTTATGTGACCTTAGATATTGATGGTATATTCCAGTCATCGAATTGTGAAATGTTTATCTACATTATATTAGTTCTTTTCAAATTACATAATATCACTATTTCAATGTTTATCTATGTTTCTTAGGACTCCAACTTGAAAAAGTCAACTGTTTTAAATACTTGGGTATAATGCCCTATAGAAATTTGATCTGGTCTGAGTATATTTTAGGGCTTAAACAATATTGGCCGTCAACAATCCGTTGGCATTATTCTCCACCATGAAGGATTAATTTCTTGATTTTCAATGAAAGAAGATTTACTTTACGCTCCTTCTGATCTAAGTAACATTTTGTAACAATTTCTACAATTTTATTAATCTGAAATGCACTTAAGGAAGTAAAGTGTTCCTTCTCACGCTCTCATTGCCTTAATTCGGTGCTGATTAATCACCGCACCTACTTTAACAATAAAAATAATTTTAGGTGTGAATGTTGGCTGACCTCAACACAAACTAACAAAAGTGCAATTTTTCAAATCAAAGCGCTATACACTCACATTGCAATCGAGTCCATGAGATGTTTTGACATCAAATAGACACTTCAATCCATTACGATTGACTGTTTCCTTTGGCTGGTCGGTCGCTCTTCCATACCTTCTATAGTATAACCGAAGCTTAAGCTTTTATACCTCATGTGCAACGATCAAAAGATTGGTGCTTGTACAGTTTTATAGATACTTTGACTGAACCATAATTGGTAGGAAGGTGAAGTAAGGGGTGGGTAAGGAAATGTCTGTAAAAAAGTGTACCGGCGAAAAGCTCTGCCACACATGCAATGTGGTCTTTTGAAGATACGATCCGAAATTGCGAATTCGCCTGCAATAACATCGTTACCAATATTTATGATGATTCCACCGTCTGATTGCGAATTACAGAAGTGATAAATGAATTGGGTGAATCAAAGTTATACAATGTCCAGTCAACTCAAGAACATTGCGTTAAAGTGAATACCCGACGCTATAGTCTGTGGAGTAACGTTATATTGGCTGATTCTAATTCTGGAAAATCAATTAATTACACACCTAAATCTAATGGGATTTCCAGACACGATAATTATATGACAAATAAGCTATCTTACATCCATTGAGAAATGTCTTTTTTTTTTATATATATTTTTAAATAGATTTTTATTAACTTTAAACTTATAACTTCTAGTACCTCTTGACGAGCAATACTGCGATAAGGATGGACCAAATTGGATACCGGATCTGCTTAAAACAGCTGTCATTTGGATCCCTGACACAAGGAAATTCCTCATTGAGGAATTTAGCTCTTACGTAGCTAACGTAAGAGACACCCCCACCTTCAGGAGACCAGGACACAGAGGCACTATCCCAGATATTACTTTCGCGACGGGCACCATATTCGCAAACAAAAATCCCTGCAGAAATCCTGAAAGTGATCGCCCAAACATGTCCCCACTTGCTGCTGAATATGTTTAACAGCTTCCCCGAGGAAGGCATCTTTCCCAAGAGCTGGAAGAAACAACGGTTGGCGCTCATGCAAAGGAGATCCGGATACCCTATCGGCATACAGGCCTTAGTGCATGCTAGACACTACGGGGAAGCTCTTGAAAAAGCTATTGATTCCACGGCTCATAGCGGCAGTACAAGCGTCGGGGGTGATCTATCAGAGAGGCAGTACGGTTTCCGGAGAGGTCGGCCTACGATCGGAGCAATACAAGAAGTAGTGCCATTACTCGAAGAAGATCGTCTTGCCAGCAACACTGGACGTACGAAATGCCTTCAACTCCGGCTGAGTGGAAATACCAGAAACACGGTGAGGTTAACTACTACGTCACCCAGTTACTCTCCAGACACGAATACTTCAACGCCTTTCTCCACAGGATCGGCAAAACGAGCAGTCCAGTGTGCGAGTACTGGGACTCTCAACGAGATGACGCGCAACATACCTTCTTCGCCTGCAGCAGACACGAACCCACCCGAAAGAGAAGAACTGGTAACAAACATCGGCATCATCACTCCAGAGAACATTGTCGAAAAGATGCTGGCCAGCGAACAGAACTGGAACAAGATCTGTATCTACGCCAGCCACCTTCTCAGAAGGAAGAAAAGACAGGAAGAGCAGTTCCGCGAGACAGCGTGAGCCCACATAGGCCGTTATAAGGTTGAAATCCCTTGGAGAGTCTGGCACACGGGGAGGTATGGATACCTCTTAATTGGTGCGTCAAGCATTCCTCCAAAAGTATAAACAAAAAAAAAAGAAAAAAAAGGATCTTTGGCATAATGGTAAGTGCGTTGGACTATCATGCAGAAGGTCTTGGGTTTGATTCTCAGCCGTTGCAAAAAAGTTTTTCTGGGGTGTACCGCCACTTACGAGCAATTGACAAACCCTCTAAGATTATCTCTTGTCATGAAGCCGTTCGGAATCGGCAGAAATAATATATCCCCTCGAACACGCAAACAGGAATGGTTGAGAATTGTATGTCACTAGCGACTAGCTCCTGGTTTTCTTCAAACTGTTGCAGCACCAAATTTATTTTAACTTATAACTATCTTAAAGCTAGACACACTGTTGAAATAAAAGACCGATTTAAGAAATATTTTAGGATTTTTATTTAACAACACAAAAGGCAAGTGACTTATCAAGTAAAGTAGAAATAGAAGAGAAGTGACAGATGACGAGTATGAGATTTTCCAGTAAGAGATAAAATGGACAACTGATGTTACCATCAGTTATATAGGTATGGAATTCCACAATTAAATTCATACAAACAAGTCTATTTATCAATAACTTACTATTCCTATGCGGAGGCTCGAAGTTATGCTATGTTGCTTTATTCTAACACCTCTCTCTTTACTTTTATTATGTGCCACCTTGACTGACCAAGACATTTATACACCTCCAAGTCGTTTTTCTATGTCATGTAAATACCAAGACTAGTTCTCTTATTTCTCCCTGACCCTGTGGCCGGATCGACAACAATGCTACTGAACAGAAGGTGCTCCGCTCCACCTTGCGCCAGGACGCATAAAAAGGAGCAGCCTATCCACAGATCTACGGCTGACGTGGTAAATTAGTGGAATCACCATTATATCCTGGACCAGCCGTCGACTTTCTAAGTAGAGGAACGCATCGGGAGGGATTAAGACGTCTTCGTTAAGATAGTAAGCACCAAAAATTTAACTTTTGGTGGAGGACATCGCTCTTGCAATGTGACTCCGAATCAGCTTTAAAAAAAATGTATCTATTCTGCTTATGTTGACTCTCTTGTATTGAACCTGATTGTGATAATAATGTTTTTACTCCAACGCAACGCTTTTTTGATGTGTAATTCAAAGCAACGTATGAAGCAAGTCATTAACTAATAGTATGAACAAAAGCGGTCCTTAGTGTCTGCCTTGAGCAACGCCCGAGACTTTTGAGCACATGTCTGATTTTTCTGGAATTATTTTCACATATTGAGCCCGATTTGTCAGATAACTATTGATCTACCTCAATATTTGAGAATGGAAACATGGTGACTTAAGTTTTCTTAGCAATATTTTGTGGTTCACTCTACCAAACGCTTTCAAAAAGTCAATATACACGATATCTACTTGACAATTGAATTCACGGAGAAATTTGTTAATAATGTAAGATTTGTTGCAGTAATATTTTACCAACAAATCCATGTTGAAAATGGGAAATAAAATAAAAACGATCCAAAAACTTTTGAAATAAACAGAGTCTTAGATATGGGTCCAGATTTAAAAATTGGTGTTATACATATATGAGCTTTTTAACAGTCAAGGCTTCTTCAACTTAACAGATGAATTACTGCAAATGAGTCATTAGGTTAACGCAACCGAGTAGGTTGGTTACTCCAATCGTATATAAATAAATAAATAAAGCAATTTAAATTCCCTAAACAAAGTTACACTAAGCAACTCCAAATGATTACTCCATTTTTATTAAACCGCTTTCACCAATTTAGTAAGATTTTAATAACATCCGTTGATTTTTTTACTTGTTTACTTCCAAACGAGTTGTAGGTTATTTTTAAATAACTTTTTTTCTGTGTGAGGGCCCTTTTAAAAATGGATTTTCGGCTAGTATACGTATTTTAAAAGAAGAAAGAATAGTCATCTTTACGAAAATACGTAAAAGGTGTTTTTTCAAGAGGCAAAGAACTTTAATTTGAAATAAGACACAGACAAATATTTTTAATATCCCTAAAATTATCTTTACTTCAAAAAGAATTTTTGTACAAACAGAAAAGTTTCTTTTTTTCATTTTTTTACTCATCAATGTTTGAATAGGAATTTGCAGTAAATCATGATAATCAGGCTGTATTTCGGCAATAATGTGTCGAAAGTTGGCTTCCAATTGCTCAAGTGTTTCTTATTTATCGGCGTAGACATGTGACTTTATATGAGGCTGTCAGTGCAATAGTGGCGTAACCCATAAAATTCACTTTAGAGGTACGAGAGAGAAACAGGTTTTCTTTAAACATTTTTTGTATTTTTCCTTTGACATTTTTGATTTATCTAAAAACGTAGAACGGTTTGAAAAAAGGCATATTTTGGAGGGCAAGCTTTTTTTTAATTCAACTTCATTTTGGATAAAAAAGGTGGGTTACGCCACTATTGCATTCATGGTTTTCTGTAAAAAATTTCTCTCATAGTTCATATTTTAACAAAAAAAATTAAATGTACGTTTTTACTTGTTTTTTAATGAATTTACTCCTCGTTTGATAAATCCTCAAATATTTCGATTGGAACACCTTGTTGACGTTTTAAAATTATTATAAAATAAAATGCACGACTGGGTCGCACGAACTTGCTCCTATGTAATAGACTAGGAATTTAAAAAACGGATGTTATTAAAGAAAACTGTTCATAAGGATAAAATAAATTTTTTAAATTCTTTTAGTAGAAAGAGATATAAACAGAATGCTATGCAAATATAAATTTATGCAGAAACAAAAATTATGAGTCGTTGTTGTGGTTCCTTAAAAAAATAAGCTTTTAAGTACAAAATTTTTAAAACATTTTTAAGAAAAAAATTTTGGTACGCCAACCTTAAGTTTTTATTATTGTACGAATAAAAGTCTAATTTCCAAAAAAAATACTAAGCCGTTCTTGAGATATCGAATTTTTCAAAAAGAAAAAAATGACTTTTTTTTCTAAAAATTGAAAAAATATTTTTTTTTAAGTTTTTAAATGCAATGTTTTTTAAACTTCTTAGGAGCTTCTTTATAAAAAATTTCGTTAAAATCCGTTATGCCGATAATGAGAAATTCGAAAAAATTGTTCTATGGTAGTTCTAGGTTTCAAATTTTTTTTTATTAAATTATAGATCGTAAAGATTAGTCAAAAGAAAACAAATTTTAGCAAAATTCTCGGAACCGTTTTCGAGAAAAATGCGATTTTCGAAAACCATTTTTTTAAATTGGTATGGAAGGTACCGTTAGTTTTAGATAAACCAAATTTTTTTTTCTCAAATCTTGTAGATTATGTTAAGAAATTTTTATTTATCAAGTTTGAAAAAAATCGAGTATGGGGTCTTCGAAATATTGAGTTTCCAAAAAAAAATTTTGATTTTTTTTTTAATCCAAAAAATAAAAAATTGAAAATTTGAATATGCAATAATATTCAAACTTTGGAGGACCTTTAGCATACAAAAACTGATTTAAATCGGCTGTACCGTTTTCGAGAAAATCAAGAACAAAAAAATGGATCCAGGGGGGCTACCAAAAATAAGAATTTTATGTAAAATGTTTTTCAACCATAAGCTAGTTTTAACGAAATGAAATTTTTCAAATTTTTTTTTTTAAATTCTGTGGGACAGTTTTTGAGAAAAAAAAAATATTTATAAAATTTCGAAAAAAATCGTATGGCAGGTACCGTTATTTTTGGTCTTAAAAAAAAAACAGAAAAAAACGTCCGGGGGGAAAAAATTTAAACCCATATCTACCAAGTTTGAAGAAAATCGGCCGAGCCGTTTAGGCTGTAGTCGAACCGACAGACAGACAGACAGACAGACAGAATTGCGAGACACACTTTTTTGGTCTTCGCCATCATCGTAATGTCAACTTTGATCAAAATCTCGAGTTAGATTTTTTTTACGAATGCATAACTTGCCTTATAGTACCTATAAGTCGCAAGTAAAAAGTAATGGAGTGGTGGTATAAATTGAAGAAGTTCAATTAAGTCTTTTTTTTTGTTATCGTTTATTTTAGGTTGTTCAAGCTGGTTGAGTTTTTTTAATATTAACGGATTGTCTCTTTTTTACATTAACCTCTTCGAGTAAAATATCAATTACATTACAATATTTATAAAAAAATTGGAAATGGTTTACTTTTTTCGAAATGTAACCACTGAATTTTAAGCCATTCAACCTTGGAATTTGAAATGGACAGTTTCCTATTTGTGATATTTTCTTCGAGAGATTTTGTGGAAAAAAATCAGATGAAGCCATTTTCACAATTTCAAATTGGTTTCTCTTTCTGGCCGAAGAAATGACGTTAATACAATAATCTGGGACGAAGATATCTTTTCTATTATACCATAATCTTGGTCACGTGGGAAATAGGAATGGCCACTGACTAAAAATTGATGGCCGATTTCTTCAATTATAAAATCGGAATGGGATACCAAAAATTAGGACAACAGTGAAAATTTTATATGTATTTCTGTTTTGGCCCACATTGGTCAGAATACATAGTATTTTTTTTTAGACTTTCCTATGTTCTTAAAATAATTCATAAGACAAGTTCCTATTTCTTGAAGCCCCCTTGACGCTGTGGACTCATCCCAAATATACGTGTGAACTTTTTCAGTACCCATATTACGAGTATGTATGCCGAAGCAAAAGGTCCAAAAATGTCTTTTGTACCTAATATAGTGAGTTGGAAGGGTCTTCATGAGATCAAAAGTTAAACCAAAGTAACGGTAGATACTTTAGCCATTTCCCAATCTTGCCTCAGCCCCTGCCTAGCGCTTTCAGCTTTCTTTTCATTTCATTTCTTTTCATTCATTTCATGGCGGGCGTAGAATCTTAACAGTTTCTAAAAGAAATATGAAGGTTACGCCACTATTGCACTCAAACTATGATCAAATTATAAAATGCAATAACACCTTTTTGAGTGCCATCTTGTTTTGAGTGTAGATAGCTGCATACAACTATTTTTGTATTAAAATAGATATACTCGTATTAAGAGATCCATTTTTATGAAAAACTCATATTTGAAAAAAGTGGGTTACGCCACTATTGCACCCATAGCCTCAATTATACCCCCAAACAAATTAATCTAATGGCGTCAAATCACACTTACGCGGTGGCCAGTTAACAGGGCCATAATTTCTCGAATAAATCGCTCTATTGGACGATTATGAGCACCATAGAATGCACGTAACGCCCGATTAGTTTATCGAATTGAACAAAAAAAAACATTACTTCGGCGTGATTCTATTCTTTATGAATTGCCAAGCAAACTTACCTCAAAATAACCGAAAACTTTCAAATCCACTTAGAAAACAGTGTTGCCAACTTAACATTCTCCTCCGCGAAAAAAACAATTTATAATATGAATTATTATAATCGTCTTTCTGACGTCCAGAGGTCCTATTCCATCGCAAGAGTTAAAATTAATTCAATCCGAATTCAATTGAAATACAAATTTCAACTTGAAATAAAGGTCATCTGATTGTGACGGCAAAGCCCTGACTTATAAAAATTTATTAAACCAATTTATCTTAATAAAAAAAAGAAAAAAGAAGTAAAAAAATGACATCAACAAAATATGAAACGCAAAAAGCTTTTCTATTATCCTTCTTAACACTGCCCATCATCGTCGTCGTCATCATTCTCAAAGTCCGCACCGTGATAAATGAAAAGAAGACCGTTCCTGTTGAGCCACCACTCATAGATACTTCCACAATATTAAATTTAATGGAAATAGATGCTTCTTCTGGGGCAGCAGGAAATTCCCTGTCCATATTCTCTTATGGGACATGGAGAAAAGTGTATAAAAAAGCAAACAAAAAAATATATAAAATATTTAACTTTATGAATGACCTCTTGGCCATAGAGGGTGAGTTTACGAGAGTTTTGTTTTATATCTCAGCTCATTATTTATTATTATCTCTCTGACGCATCCCCGGCCCCGCCACGCCCGCCATAGCAAATAACTTTTTATTTTACTCAAAACAGCACACTATGCCAGAAGACATCGTAACTCCCATATCACATCCCTGTACCTCCACCATTGACAAAGCGTAAAAAACGGCATGTGGTCAATAATATGAGAGTTTCTGTGTGAGCATTAATTAATTACGGCTCAGATTTTCGTGATGACTGAATCACGTCTCATCTGTGCGACTATAAAATGATGAGTTCGTCATCTATGGCACGTTGCGTCTCAGGGGGTCGTGATCGTCCTTATTAAAATCGATGATATCGATGCTTAAGAAACAGTTTTTATGTGAACACAAGACACAACACAGAGAGTGTCCTTGCCTTTTCGAAATATTTTTAGTGCCCCGTGTGTTTTGTATTATGCCAATTAATTGGCAAAATTATTTTAATTTGTCATGAAATTGAAATCAAGGCAAAAAAAATATATTGATGACAAACACAAATAAGCCATGTCGCGTTTATGTAGGTACAGGTACCTCGTAATTATATTGAGTCCGAGTTCGAGGCGACCTCACCTCTGTCCCCGGCAATCATCGATGAAGACCACCAGGAGGGTAATGTGTCCTTTAAACTTTGTTTCGGGTAGAACTATGCTATGGCCTTGGAGAGATAAAAAACAATTTGTGTTCTTTTTTTTTAGTTCTCATGAGTCAAGGCATTTTTTTATCGAAGTCATAAATCAGTTGGCAACAATTTTTGTTATAAAATGAAGAATGTCATTAAATAAGTTATTGATTTTTACTTATTAATTTTTTATCGATTTGTTTGTTTGGGAAATCAATAAAAATATAATCAATTTAAGTTATGACTTCCGTATCTTCAAACAAAAGAATAAAAAATTACTTCAGGGGATTTAAAAAAAAAATATTTAAAGCCTAACAGAGTTTGACTAGAGGATGGCATCGGAAACAACTCAGTCTCAATTAAAATCGTTGGTCAATGAACACGGTACGAGAATTTTATTTTATTATTCACAAGCTTTCAAGGGTATATCGTGAGACCCTTATAATGTTGAACATAAACATAGCACGAGCGATAGGGAAATTAGGGGGAGAGAAAGGAGGTGCCGACGAGCATTGGTGCATTGTTTGCAAATTAAAATGGCAAGGGAAAACCGTGACTTGCGGTAGTTCCAGATTATCCCTTATAACATATAAGACGCCTGCCGAGAGTTTCAGTTTTACCACCTGCCATTGATCAGACGAAATCGAGTAATCTACTATATTGCTCTTATCTAAACGCAACCACGATTTTGCCATTCAGGACAGCACAAAATGATTTTGTGGGGCTACAAAGGGAGTGCTGGTGTTATGCATTCTAGACCGTTTGGGTCCCTTCAGAAACCTATGACGCTTTGAGGTGGAATCGCTGCTGCTGGTCTACGCATTAGTTAAGATGCTTTTGGCCCATTTTAAGCTGGTGATCAGCTCGGGTTTTCTTTTGACCACCGGTTTGTCACCAAAGGTCTTCAGAATCCTCAGGACTAACTGCCTTTTCTTATATAGTTCTCCTTAGACGTCCCCTTGTCAGAGGGGTGAAACATTTCTAAGACCAATATAGAAATTCTGTCTCCGAAAGGTTGTCATACCAACGAAGACCATCGTCGATATACATACCGACTACTGATAGCTTTCGGGTTCTCCTACGCAAGTATCATTCAGGGACGATAGTATAAACCAGCTGCATTCCTCCCCTTAAATAATTCAGCCGTAATACTCGCATTTTAAGGAATACTCATCAGTTTACCCTTGAGCCCAACTTCGGGCCTACTGTGAGGTACAGAGATTCGTTCTCCCCTTTTTCTTAATGCTCACACTGTGTTTATGGCATATTAGGGGAACCTTGAGGAACACCAACAATTATTTTGAAAAAACGAGACTTGAAAACGTCGGATACAACATGTATTTTAAATAAGTGGGTAATTTTTAATCCAAAGAATAAGGGTTTCGTTGATACCAAATGCACGCATTTTCCATAAGAGAGCCTGGTGCCAAAATCTATTAAATGTCTTAGAAATGTCAAGCGCAATAATCTTACTTTCTCCAAAACAATGAAAAAATCTGTTCCACTCTTCGGTGAGATATTTTCATCAGATCACCAGCGGAACGATTACTGCGAAAGCCTTATTGCCGGTCGTTCTGAAGCTTTCGATCTTCGAGATATTTCTTGAGTGGATGATTTATCAGCGGTTCCATGGCCTTCGAAAGAAGGTATGTAAGTACAATTGGTCGTTAGGAGAAAAGTAAGTAACCTTTTTTAGGAACAGTAGGAGCGATGAAAAAGCTTACGGAATGATTTTGCCAGCGATGAAAAAGGAAGGGCTCTAGCAACTGTACGAGTGCGGAAATATATGTACCTGTCCCTTTGAATGATTTACGTTCTTAAGTACAGAAACGGCAATGTTGCTATCAGGCAACGTAGAGGTAGTACCAAAATGAGCTGCACGTACATTTTCCATATCTAACGAGGGTTGTCATTGAAAATGATCGGTGGAACCGAAGATGAAGTTGAATTCTTCACTTTTTTCGACAAATGATAAGAAATTTTTGTTGCCCTTGGAACATTTCAGAATTTCTTGCCTTCATTTCTTGTCATGTAAGAATTTCGTTCTTTATAACAGCATTGCAATGATTTCTGAATTGTTTAGGTAAGCTTTTTTCTATTTTCCTCGGTTGGGTTGGCTTTGTAAGAGCGGAAACTTACTTCTCTCAACCTGAAAGCTTCTTTACAGCTTGTTTCGAACCAAGACTACTTTTAAATCACTTCTGTGGCTATATCGACACTGGCTTAAACGTCACTATCGAAGAAACATAGTGACCAGTTAAATATTCGAAAAAAAAATATTTAGTATTTAGACCGTAGCAGTTGGGTTTCTCGTACTTCAAAACGGTCCTAATAGGATTCTTTTCTTTAACTGGATGAATGGAACACGAGAAATTTTCTGATATTACACAATGGTCCGAAGCGTCGAATGGAGAGTTTTGGCATACCTATCAGGGTTATAAGTAAAAAACAAGTCGAGAGTATGGGCGCTTTGCCCAGCTACATCTGGTTTTCGAGTATGCTCAAGCTGAGTAAGGTTTTGCATCTCAGCAAAAATCTTAACATATGTATCTTCCTGCGGGGGGTTGGCTCGCCTGAACTTAAACTGTGTACACTGAAGTCTCCCGAAATAAGGACTTTAGTATAAGGGTACAGGGAAACGATTCGTGAAATGAAATCAGACAGCACATCAAATTCATTAAGAATTGATTTGCGGTCAAGATTTGGACTTGCTCCAGATTTGAAGCACGTTCGGGAGGAATTCGTCAATGATGAAAGTTCAGTGCAAATTTGCTTGCGGTGTATCGTATTAAGCATGAAAGTATGTTCAACAAAAAAAGTTTGTTTGCTAATAAGTGTTGGAGACATAATTCTGGATGAAGGTACCTTTAAGATTGACTTAGTCTCTGAGATCAAAGTTGAACTTGGGAACCTTTACCTTCACCCTTTTAAGACTTCCAAAAAAACGTAGGCAATTGTGCCGATGTTTTCGGGAATCTAATAGTTTCTCGAAGGATGGTTCAACTAGGCCTCCATTAGTAGCAACAAGTGTGGAGTTAGTGACTTATATAAGAAGAGTTTTGAATTTGACTGCATTTATAAGTAATGTTGCATTTCTAACAGCTTTTTTCAATAGGTTTAAAGGTAAAATATGTCAATCGAATTCGGTCTTATGCTCCATTGAGTTAGAATTTTAAAAATATACAATTATTTACGATTTCATAGAAGAAGCTTAAACCCCACTTTTGGTTTAACATTCAGTTCAACAATGAATTTGGTTTCACAGTATCTTTAAACCTTGAACAGAGTTCATTTTAAAGTTTAAGTTAAACCTCAGCTCCACATTTGCAAATAGAATTTTTTTGATTTTTTTAAATTTTTACTTGCGACTTTAGGTACTATAAGGCAAGTTATGCATTCGGGAAAAAAAAATCGAACTCGAGATTTTGATCAAAGTTGACATTACGATGATAGCGAAGACTAAAAAAGTGGGTCTCGCAATTCTGTTTGTCTGTCTGTTCTTAAACGGCTCGGCTGATTTTCTTTAAGCTAGGTGGATATCGTTTTTTATTTTTTCCACCCACACATTTTTTTCCTTTTTTTTTAGACCAAAAATAACGGTACCTGCCATACGAAATTTTTTCGAAATTTTATGAATATTTTTTTTCTCAAAAACTGTTAGATAGATTTAAAAAATAAAAATACAACAAAATGTTCTTAAAAATGTTTTAATAATTTTGTATATAAAAGACTATTTTTTTACAGAAACCACTACAACGACTTATTGTTTTTGCATAAATTCATATTTGCATACCATTCTGTTTTTATCTCTTACTACTAAAAGAATTGAAAAATTAATTTTATCCTTATGAACCGTTTTCTCTTATAACATTCCTTTTTAAAATTCGTAGTCTATTACATAGGAGCAAGTTCATGCGACCCAGTCGTGCATTTTATTTTTCCTGTCACAGGTCACAACTGAAACAAAGCAAACTTTCCTTGATTGTTTGTTCTTTGATTTAAATAGAAAGAGAAAAAAATAGTTAAGCGACATTAGCTAAAAGACTGTGAAACAGGACGATTTGAACTTCAAATTTAAGCTCAAACGAAATCTGTTGTACCGTTCTTGAGAAAATCAAAAACAAAGAAAACATGGAAACATTAATAATTCTTCTGAAAGTTTTTGTTGAACCACTTCCGAGCTTTTGCTTAGTGAAGTTTTTGGATATTTGTATTCAATCTGTAGAACAGTTTTTGAGAAAAAATATTTTCTAAAATTTCGAAAAAAGGTGTATGACAGGTATACCGTTAGTTTTGGTCTTAAAAAATACATGGGGGGGAAAAATCTAAAACGAGTACCTACCAAGTTTGAAGAAAACCGGCCGAGATGTTTAGGCTTTATATAAACAGACAGACAGAATTGCGTTACCCACATTTTCGTCTTCGCTATCATCGTAATATAAAGTTTGATCAAAATCTCGAGTTGGATTTTATTTAACGAATCCATAACATCCAATACAACAGTACCTAGATATCGCAAGTAAATTCAAATTTGTTTAAGAAATCCAACTACTAAAAGAGATGTTTTAGGCATTTAAAAAATGAAAAATAAGGGCGGCTAGACGTTGAAATGGAATAAAACAAGGTGTGTGTTAGGTATTTACAAAATTCTTTTTTGATATGAAGGATCCATATTTGCCATTCTGTGCGCAATATGACGTCGTTCATACGCCCGCCTCGGTGTCTTACGGATCCGAGTTGTCCAATTTCAAATGACTCTTCCGCAAAGATCCAGCTAAGTTTCAGCGATGGCTTATGTTATGTCACTTAAGAGCATCGGTCGTTTGTGGTTTATTTGCATAGACCTGAGAATTTAAGAAATTCCACAGTAAAAAGTCGTGCGGAGTCAAATCACATGACATAAGGAGTCAATTTAAGCCACCTCAGCTGAAATTTACCTTACCATCAAATAGTGTTTGCAGAATGTCAATCGGCGTCCACTGTGTAGCACTTAGGGCCGCGGTCCACGAAGACATGTCGTCTAGGTCCATATGGTTTAATTTGGACCACAAGAATCTGGATATCATCGTTCTGTAGTGCTCGTCATTGACGGTGACCGCCTAACCAACGCTGTATGGACCGTTGATGCCACCGACCCAGAATCCAAACCAAACGGTAACTTTTTAACTTTTTGCATAGTCAGCTGGTGAACCTTGTCTGAGTTGGTATCTTCCCATATCCGGCAATTATGCTTGTAACGCAGCCATTCATCCAGAAACAGGCGCGGATCCAGGATTTCGTTCAGGGGGGGGCAATTTTCGTGATTTTTTGCTTAACTTAAAAAAATGGTCCATTTCTCTGCATTTCTGTCTTAAAATACTAAAAAGTTATAAACATAATCGAATATATATGTAAAAATAACAAATTATAAAATTGAATTAAGGAAAGCATGTGCAGGTGCATAATATAATGTATGTAGGTCGTATGTAAATATGTAACTATTAAATAGTAAATCAAACATCTTCGTTTACATTACTTTAGCCTCTTTCAATAATGCTCTGTATGCATGTCTTAAAGTATTAAATAGGAACTCGTACGTATTAAAAAAAATGAATTAATTAATTTAAATGAAGCAATTATAGTGTTATTCATGATATACATACACTGCCGCTCATCTGAATAGGTTCACTGTTTTTCGTAACTTTCTGTAAGACTATCTGCAAATATATGGCAATGACTCGTCTGTGTTATGTATGTAATGAAAGAGCATTATTATGCGCTTAGTTTGGGAAAAAAAGTTTTCTCTTAAAGCTTACCGTTATTCTCACACGCTAGCTAAACTTAATTCATTAAAAAAAAACTAAGTGTTTTTTTGGCTCATCTGAATAGGTTCGAAAGCAAAAAAATCATTTTTAATTGATGTGCGTGGCGGATGTGTACTGAAAGTTAAGTTTTTTGGTAAATCGAATTGTTTTAAACCGTTTAACAAGAAAAATGGGTCGCGGAAAATCCTTAAAATAGGAAGAAAAATGCAAAATAAAAGCATTTATTGATTTAGGGATAAGCCAAAGAAAAATCGCAAGAAAAAATAGAAAGAAGCCAAAATTTAGTGGGTAAATATTTGCGGAACATCGAAAACTACGGGAAAAATATGAAAGGTTACACTTATAAGGCCACATCAATGGCCGATAGACGCGCAATCATAACAGTTGCTTCTAATTCGCATGATTCCGCGTCAAAAATTAGACTCAAAACTGGTGTTAAGTGTAGTTTGGTGATGGTGAAACGCGTTATTAAGAGTACTAAGCATTCAAAAAGAAAAAAATACCGAAAAAACACCTTTGAACGAAAAACGAAAAGAAAATCGTCTCCAATTTTGCAAAAAAAATACATGTCGTTAAAATCGGAGTGGAGGCGAGTTATATTTTCAGGTGAAAAAAATACAACTTAGAGGGCCCAGATGGCTACAACTATTACTTTCATGACCTTCGTAAAGAAGAACATTATATAAGCCGTCTGCATAGCTGTGAAGGCAGTGTCATGGTGTGAAGAGCAATTTCATATTATGGAACCTTTGAGCTGCAATTTCTTACATCGCGAATGAATATCAATGTGTACAAAGTTGTGTTTGAAAAGGTCTTCCCACAAATCTCTGACCTTTTCAGACCAATACCATTGTCATTCTAGCATGATAATGCCCCTATCCATACAGCGAGGTCGGTAAAACAATGGATCGAGAACCAAAATGTAGAGGTGTTGGAATGACTTCCATACTCACCTGACCTTAACATAATTGAAAATGTTTGGGGACTTCTTTTCCGTAAGGTGTATGAGTCGGGGAGACAATATGAAGACAAGTTGTCCTTAATCGAGGGAATTAAGAAAGCGTGGGCAGAGATTTCTCTGCAATATCTAGAAAAACTGTATGACTTCATTCCAATTCCAATTTTCGAAACAGTTTCAAAAAAAAGGTGGCGATACACATTATTAATATGAATTATTATGTCTCTACCTATTCAATGTGCAAAATAAATCATTTAATTACAGTTATTTTTCTTGTTTTCCTCCATTTTTTGCTTTTGAACCTATTCAGATGAGCCAAAAAAACACTTAGTTTTTTTTAATGAATTAAGTTTAGCTAGCGTGTGAGAATAACGGTAAGCTTTAAGAGAAAACTTTTTTTCCCAAACTAAGCGCATAATAATGCTCTTTCATTACATACATAACACAGACGAGTCATTGCCATATATATGCAGATAGTCTTACAGAAAGTTACGAAAAACAGTGAACCTATTCAGATGAGCGGCAGTGTAGTTCTTTATTACTTAATTCTAATATTTTTGTGTGGCCGGTTTTTGAAAACGGTTTTTAACATTTGTATGGTTAGGTAGATACCTTTATTTTTAGGTAAAATAAAACTTTTTTTCATACATCTTGTAGATTATGTTGAGAAACTTTTATTTTTTAAGCTTAAGAAAAATCTAGCATAAGGTTCTCGAAATATTGAGTTTTGAAAAAAAAAATTGAAACTTTTTTAAAAATCCAAATTTTTTTTTTTTGAAAATTTGAATAAACAATTCTATTTAAGTTTTTTGTGAGCTTAAGCAAACAAAAAATGATCAAAATCGGTCATACCGTTTTTGAGAAAATCAAAAACAAAAAAATGGTTCTTTGGGGGGTATACCCTCTATAACCATTTTTCGGAAAATTTTTTTCAACTAGTACATAGCTTTAACTAAATGAATTTTTTTGTATCTTTTTTTTAAATCTGTGGAACAGTTTTTGAGAAAAAAAAATTTACAAAATTTCGAAAAATTTTCGTATGGCAGGTACCGTTATTTTTGGTCTTAAAAAAAAAGAAGAAAAAAACGGGTGGGGGGGAAATTAAAAATGATAAATGTTCAGGCTGTAGTCGAACCGACAGACAGACAGAATTGCGAGACCCACTTTTTTAGTCTTCGCTATCATCGTAATGTCAACTTTGATCAAAATCTCGAGTTCGATTTTTTTTACGAATGCATAACTTGCCGCACGAACTTGCTCCTATGTAATAGACTAGGAATTTTAAAAACGAATGTTATTAGAAAAAACTGTTCATAAGGATAAAATTATCATCATTTTTAAATTCTCTTAGTAGTAAGAGACAAAAACAGAATGCTATGCAAATATGAATTTGTGCAAGAACAAAAATTATGCATAAGTCGTTGTAGTGGTTTCTTAATAAAATAAGGTTTTATATATAAAATTTTTAAAATATTTAAAAAAAAAATTAGTACGTCAACATTAGGTTTTTATTACTGTACGAATGAAAATTAAATTTCCAAAAAAAATATTGACCCATTTTTGAGATATCGAATTTTCCAAAAAAAAAAATGATTTTTTTTTTTTAAATTCAAAAAATATTTTTTTTTTAAGTTTTGAAATGCAATGACGCAAAATTTTAAAGAGTTCTCGTTTAAGCAATAAAACCGGCTCTACTTAATGCAGTCGTTTAGCTTGGAGACTTTGTCTAACTTTTTCATAATTTTAATCGCGTGTTAGACAACTCTTTTAACTAATGTGGGTTTCACAACAGAATCTAAGCGAATTTGCGTTGAACAACCCTTAATTTGACAGATACATAACTCACACAACTACAAAAACACAAGAAAAAAAGTAAAAAAACGGACAACTTCAAACCAAATAATTGTTCGCAGAAAAAAGTGCATTTTATATACTACCTCGGTACAGTTTTTGATTATTTATAAGTTATTTACATTATTTTAGATAGAAATAAAGTATAAATCGCAAATTTACCTCATAAAAACTCAATTTGTTGTTGCAAGGTGCAGATTCATTTAGCTATACTCGTCTTGGCCGGCGGCGGCGGCGTGCATACATTAGATATGTACATTTGTACAGATTTGTTAATCGTGGAGCACTTTCGTACGATTGTTTCGAATTTATAATATTCAGTGATTCAGTCTATTTACAAAACAACATCTTTAAAAAATCGAATAAATCATCAGTAAACATTTTTTGTTCGATTTGCTTTGGTATGAAATGACCATTGTCAATATACTTTTAAAAGATAAACTAGCTATTTGCTGCTGTAAGTAAGAATAAAAGTATAGTTTATCTCCTTTAAAATTAACAAAGAGTCGGTTCTCGTTTTATACTCAATATATAGAGTCGACTCCCATTCTAAAATTGATTTAGAGTAGGTTTTAAATGTTTAAAATTTTGCGCCAATGTTTCTTAAAGCTTTTAGAAGCATCTCTATAAAAAATTTCATTAAAATCAATTATGTCGGTAATGAGAAATTCAAAATTTTCAAAAATTGTTCTATGGTAGGTACAGTGACTAATGTCTTGTTTTCAAAATCTTTTGTATTAAATTATAGACCTTAAAAATTAATCGAAAGACTAAAAATTTAAGTAAAATTCTCGGAACCGTTTTCGAGAAAAATACGATTTTCGAAAACCATTTTTTAACATTTGTATGGAGGGAGGGTACCGTTATTTTTAAGTAAAATAAATTTTTTTTATCATATCTTGTAGATTATTTTAAGAAACTTTTATTTATTAAGTTTTAAGAAAATCAAGCATGGGGTTTTCAAAATATTGAGTTTTCAAAAAAAAATTTTGAAAATTTTTTTTTTGAAAATTTGAATACACAATAATATGGAAACTGCTGGGGAGCCTTAACATTACGAAATTATCAAAATCGGTTGTACCGTTTTTGAGAAAATAAAAAATAAAAAAATGGTTCCAAGGGAGGTACCAAAAATAATAATTTTTTGGAATTTTTTTTTCATTCATTACCTAGGTTTTACTAAATGAAATCTTATGAATTTTAGTTTTTAAATCTGTAGGACAGTTTTTGATAAAAAAATATTTATAAAATTTCGAAAAAAAATCGTATGGCAGGTACCGTTATTTTTGGTCTTAAAAAATCAAATCAAAAAACATCCGGGAAAAAAAAATAAAACCCATATCTACCAAGTTTAAAGAAAATCGGCCTAGCCATTTGGGCTGTAGTCCAACCGACAGACAGACAGAATTGCGAGACCCACTTTTTTGGTCTTCGCTATTATCGTAATGTCAACTTTGATCAAAATCTCGAGTTCAATTTTTTTCCGAATGCATAACCTGCCTTATAGTACCTATAAGTCGCAAGTAAAAAGAAAAAAGTGTTATGGTTTTTATAATTGTGAAACGAAGAACTGCCCAGGGGGGGGCAATTGCACCCATTGCCCTCCCCCTGTATCCGCGCTTGTCCAGAAATGAGCTTCATCGCTTAAGATGATTTTTCAGCCAAAATTGGTTTCCTCTTTCATACGCTTCGAAGCCCAGTCAGCAAACAAACTGCGTTTTCTAAAGTCATGAACTTTGAGCTCCTTGGTCAGTTGGACCTTGTACGGGTGCAAGCCCAAGCTCGCCAAATTGAAGTCTACGAAAGGCCGAGTTCTTGTGCGAGGAATCGACAGTCTCGGGTTCTGCTGTACACTTCCACGGACCGCGACAATGTTCTCGGCTGATCTTGCATTCCTTTGACATTCGACTGTTGGCTGATAGATAACCGAAATGGTGGTCGTTTTAAATTTGGCCACCAAAATATTAAATAGTCCACTGTGAAGGGCCACCACATTTATCGTAAAATGAGAGCAACGCGCGAAGTTTGCACTAACGAGAAAATCATTTTGATAATAAAGTTTTATCATTTCTAAGAGATGTTCAATGGTGCAACTTACATTGAATTTGGCTCACTGAGTATAGAAACAACAGATTTGAAAGATCTCTCCAAAACAACATGGCCAAAATCTACACGTGCCAATTGAAAATCCCATTTTTATAATTTAAAGTTCCTTAAAGACACTGCACTTGACATGCGTTTAATTTTTTTAACAAGTAAGTTTTTCTCCAATGGCGCCTCAAGTCTGCCTCCGAATACGACTGTGTCCGTTCAATATTTTATTTATAATTCTTAAAAAAAAACATTACAAATCGTGACTTCAGAACTCAGAACAAGTGAAAACAATCATAAATATGTACGAACTCCTTGCACCGAATGTTTATGAGATTTTCAAATACGAAATACAATTTTATAGCGGCGCCAATTAAAAACAAATTCTCCCTACGTGGGTGCTAGATCCATTAAAGGATGACTTCGCCTAGGTATAGCTTGTGCATGATGAATATATGGTTTTTTACCCAAATAAAACATAAATTATAAACCCATCAAATGAATATTGCCATGCCAAAGCCAGAGAACCCATTCACTTACGGACTGTCCCATTAACTCACTGACATTTGTCAGAAATTCTTACAGGAATACCAATAACCAAGTCCATCCCATCATAAATACATCAAGGGAAGCTCGCTTTCTCCGCACACACTCTATTAGCCCTGTGATCTATAAAATGTATCATCTCTGGCACGTTTTCAAAACCTACTCATCCCGATATTAATTTGTCCAGCTAAATAATAAAGTAAATCATAAGCAAGATGACATCGCTAATGTCTTTATAATGAATGTGCTGAGTCTTAATGCGGGACGGGTTCTGTTCTGATGCGTGTGTTTTGAGTTTTCGAGCTATGCATAATAGTCTGGCAGGCTAAGGCGGTTTTTGAGTTATGGAAAAATCATAGACGTCATTTGATGGTGCTTGGCGTTATATATTAAGCAGCACTTAAGGCAAAATGCGACTATTTAAATTCCTGCGGTTTGCTTGTGTGGTGAAATATTATTTTTTATTTAATGACATATTAATCTGAACAGGCATTTAATTTACTATCTATCTGGGTTTGACTGTCGGCTTGTTTGTTCATCGGGAAATATCATTTTAATTTTGAAAGATATATTGAAAGTGGAAAATATTTGTAAACTTTGATGTGATAGATGTGGACACATGTTCGGAATCATTGTTGTTTCTATTTTGAGTTTTGAAAAATTGACGAAGTAAATTACATTGTGGTTTTTGTTTCTTTTGGAAAATGACAAATATGTGTCAAAAGTCTAGTAATATTTTGATTGAAATGCATTTGAATTTTATTATGAGTTTTATAGTTTTACGACTCTCTTTTAATGGATCTATAATGGAATAGGTTAGGAGGTCATTCGTTGTGAAATATGAAAATGTATTTGAACTTCAAGTTAGGCAAACATACATCGTGATTTACACAAGACCGAAATGGCAGATGAACTGTTCAAAAATGGGTCATCTGTTGTTTGTAATTTTTAACTTGTATTTTATTTAAACATAAATAAAATACAAGTCTATCGACATCTACTCTCATCTCCTCGTGGTGAACATCGGGTGCCTAGTAGCTCAACTGGAGATTGGGTCCCAACCATAGTGGAAGGTGGTGGTGTTCCCAATAAGGAATCTCTCCTTTCGTTTAGGCTGCAGCGGAGGAATTCTCCAGATAGAGTCAACAGTGGCGTCTGCAGTTCCAGTTAGGCCGAACTACTTAGTGAACACTTTGCAGAGTTACTCGGACACGTTCGGAGCACGGGACTGTAAAGAGCGGTTTATCCGACTCCCCGTTCATGGAGTCTTACTAAGGACCTGGCTCTCTGATTTCCCGGCCACATAAAATAATTCTAGTTGTAAAGCAAAAACACGCCTCGGATACGGACGGATTAACTGATGACGAAACATGCAAACGAAATATGGACAACGAACTTCTGATCTGTACAGAACCTATGTTGGCTTAACGTGAGCACCTGTCTGTTAAGACTTAATCCCACAGAGAGCCTACCCTCATCGGAGTCAGATTGGGTACTGACCATTAACCCCGACATAGCCGTAACCTATCCACAGGCACAACGAGGAGGTCGATAGGAACCTGAGTGTATAGAATTGTCAATAGTAGCAATATCGGCTCACTAATAAAAATTAGTGGACGGACCTATAAAAAATGAGCCCGGACATGCCTTAAACTACTACCGACTCCATACACTCCACCTGCCTTCGGATCTGTACGTGGAATGTTAGGTCCCTTAATAGACCACGTGCAGCAGAATAATATAGCGGAAGCCCTAAACTGCTACAGAGCAGATATTTCCGCAATCCACTAAATGCGATGGGACGGACCTGGAAGACGAAAATTAAGAGACTGCGATATATATTACGGCGACTGCTTTCGAGAAAAAAAGCAGCGTTTGCTTGGGTGCAGATTTGTTGTTGCAACTATGCTCAGGCAAAAAGTCTTGAGTTTCAACTGTATGAACGATCACCTCACGACAATCCGCATCAAGGCCAAACTCAACATCATAAGCCTCATTTCCTTGCATGCCCCAACAGAAAAGAAAGATAAAGGCACGTAAGATATGTTCTACGAGTTCCTGTACAAGACATACGAGTTAGTACAGTATTAATAACGTTAAAATTGTCCTAGGACATCTTCTGCTAGGAAGAAGAGATATTTTATTTAGGTGACATGGTTGGAATATACAGCATGCACCACGGCACCACCTCCGATAACGGATTCAGACGGTAGCTGGTATGCAGTTCAAACATCTCGATACTCACAAACGGATATGGATTGACCACATTGAGATCGACACAAGGCACTTCTCCAATATAGAAGATGTCCGCACATTTCGAGGGATTAACATCGATTCGGACCACTGCACTGCCTCGTTGTAGCCAAGGTACGGCTGCTGAGTGCGGATATGCCGACCAAAGTATTAATATTATTAATATTATTAATTAAGTATTTTCTTAAGAAGTGGCAACATTACCAAGCAGCCTTTAGAGATGCCGCTTCTGACGTACTGGGTTTGACATAACCACCAAAACGAAACCCCTGGTTTGACGATAACTGCCGGCAAACACTTGCATATAAAGTGGCGAGCACTATGAGCAGAAGAGACAGAAGAACACCGGCTTCTCAGAAGGAAAAAGGGGGAGCATGAGAAGCTTTCGGTCAAGGAAATCGAGGGATGCCATTGCAGTAGTGAGGTTCGGAAGTCTTAACAAAAGGTAAAACAAAACAGCACGAGGATACAATTCTTGAGTCGAAGCCTGCATGGACAATTAAGATAACATTGCAGTAGAACCGCAGTCCATGTTGAGAATATGGAAACACTATTTCTCGAAACCTTATAATGGCGATGAATTCCGCTGCTATAGAGATTAAACCATTCGACTTAGGCGATGCAGACCAACGATACCACCCACCCGACCTCGATGAAGTGAAAATTGCTATATCGCATCCCAAGTCCGACAAGGTTGTTCAAAGCGGTAGGCGATGACTTGGTTGAGAGCTCATCTGCAGAAAGAAAGAAAGGATGCCCAATGAATGGAACTTCAGCCTTGTCTGCACGATCCTCAAGAAAGGAGGCCCTCTGAACTGCGCCAACTACAGAGGCATAAGTCTCCTGAGCATCCCATACAAGATCCTTACTGTTGTATTATGTGAAGTCTGAAGCCTTTCGTCAACAACCTGATAGAGGTCTATATTATTCGGATTTTAGACCAGGAAAGTCAATTATCGATCAAGTATTTACATTACGGCAGACCTTGCACAAGAACCCCAGAAGTTTAAAATTTTCTTCGCGATCTTTTCTTTATGAAAATGATGTTTGTCCTTGTGTGGGTACAAGGTCAAATATTAATAGTTTTTACTTGCGATATACTATGTAGGTACTATACGTACTATAGATTTTCATCAAAGTTGACATTACGATATTAGCGAAGATGGAAAAAGTGGGTCCCGCAATTCCGTCTGTCTGTCTAGGCTTCGACGTACACCCTAAGCTCCGGAACTATTTTCAAACTCGGTACTTAAGGATCTTCGGTGATTCCCTAGAGGAGAAATTGAAATTTTTTTAGCATCAATACTAACGGCACCCGTAATGTAGAATCTAATTTATCTCGAGAACAGCTCTAACTGTTTCGATAAATAAATAAAATAAATAAATGGATGGAAATGGACCACATTTTGGTGAAAAACAAATGTTATTAACGGTACCTGTCTTTCTCACTAACGGCTCTAACAATTTTGACCAAAATTTCATAATACACATACAAAAATATTCGAAAAAATTTGGGGGTTTTTAAAAATAACATTAAAAATTAATGTTATAAGAGAAAAAAATGTATAAGGAAAAAATTAGTTTTTTAAACGCTTTTAGTAGTAAGAGATAAAAACAGTATGCCATGTTATTTCTTAAGCAAATGTGAATTTATGCAAGATCAAAAATTATAAACGGTTTCTTGAAAAAATAAGCTTCTATAGGTATGTACAATTAGACATATATACCTAAAGTTTTTAAAAAATGTTTAGAAAAAATTTTGGCACGCAAGCTTTTATTTTTATATTATTGTACGAATAAATACTGATACGTTTTTGAAATATCGTATTTTCAAAAAAAAAAACTATTTTTTTTGTTTTCAAAAAGAATAGGTATCTTTTTTTTGAAAGTTATGAAAAGCAATGTTTTTCAAATTTTTTTATATTTGTATGGTGGGCACCACTATTTTTAGATTAAATATATATTTTTTTCTTACGTCTTGTAGATTGTATTAAGAAACTTGTACAAAAATCGAGCATGAAGTTTCCGAAACATTAACTTTTGAAAAAAGATTTGAGATTTTAATACACAATACTATCCAAGCTCCCTAAAAGCTTTAGCATAAAAAAATTATCAAAATTGGTTGTATGGTTTTTGGGAAAATAAAAAACAAAACAAAATGGTTTTAGGGGGACCTAGCTTTAACCAAATGAAATTTCTTGATTTTTTAATTTAAAAATCTGTTGAGAAACAAAAATTATTTATAAAATTTCGAAAAAAAAATGCATGGCAGGGACTGTTATTTTTTTGGTCTTTAAAAAAAATAACCTTTGTGGCGGGGGAATTCAAAAATGCTTTCAGTCGAGCCGTTTGGGCTGTAGTCGAATAGACAGACAAGACGAATTGCGAGACCCACTTTCTTGGTCTTCGCTATCACATCGTAACGTCAACTTTTAGTTCGATTTTTTTTTACGAATGCATAACTTGCATTTTTTTATTATTTTATTTTATTACCTATGAGTCGCAAATGAAAATTGTACACAATGTGATGCACTTTATTACAACATACTCCATACTAAATCCTGGAATAAACAATACCATTGTAGACCAGAAATAATATAGATAATAATAGATAACTTCTGTCTTATTAATCAAAACTATTTTCTGAAAATCAAACGACGCCGACGCCTTAAAATATCAATATTGAATATCGGGATTGATATCAGTAATATAATCAAAATAAGTTAAACAACCCTATCAACAAGCAATGTCGTTAGCAAAAGCTGTTGGCTTGCCTATTAGAACATTGATCAAAAATGGAATTTACAAAAATCGTGAAAAGTATCGCATTAAAACCCCAACCCTGTGGAACACCACTTTTAATCTTACACAGTTCACTGTAGCTGTCATTGTTTATGGACTGTTAAATATGAGGCTAGATATATTGGTGATTTACATTTTTATAAAATAATTATTGTAGGTATCCGTAAGATCTCTTAATTTTGGCTAATAACTCAGTGAAACTTCAACACTAAATGAATAAATTTAAAGTTTTCTCTGATATACTGGATCTCAAAATTAACTCAACCAGATCTTAAATCATAGTCTTCGGAACTCAAAGCGGACAAAAATTCAAAGAACTGGACATTAGGATTAAATACCTTGGTCCCTTATTTCATACAATCTGAGTGTTAGGACTCTAAAATACAACTAGCTGTAGCTAACAATAAATTCAATGTGATCATAATTTTCTACAAAGTCTTTTGTTGACACAACATCGATGTATTTAACATCACACTAACGTGTTCCGTTAACCAGTCCTTCTAAAAGTTGTGCATTTCATCTGGTAGCTAGTCATCCCAGTCAGTTGCAGTCTTCAAGACTTTTTGTAACAAAATCTTTCCGACTACAACAAAATGAGCAATAAAGCCCAATGGGTCAAAAACTGACATAATGATCTTCAAGCATTCACGTTTTGTTGGCATCCTAGTCGCACTCAATAGGTTCGGGTCAATTTTTCAGAAATTGGTATTAAAGCTAAAGACATCTTTCTTGGTGTCCCATGTTATGCCCAAGACTCTGCTGCTTTGAACTTTTTTGTCGAACTCAATTTATATGTTTTGATTTGCAGGCAACAAATGTTGAGGAATAGACTTCAGGATCGTGTTTGATGATGAATACCAATTTCTTAACTCAACCGCACCATGGCTGTGAATCTTGATAATGTCGTTAATTAGGGACGAAGCTTCTTTTACATCTCTTGCAGTTCCCAAATAGTCGTCCATGTAATGATTCTTCTTTATTGCTTTAACTGCTTCTGGATGTTCGTCAATAAATTGTTTAGCTTTGTGATCTTTTACAAATATAGCAGTGCATGGTGAACATGTTGCACCGAATGTCATTGCGGTCATTTCATATGTCTTCGGATTAGCTTCTCGGTCGCCTCCACGCCACAGAATAAGTTGACTATAGCTGTCTTCATCAAGAATTTTTACGCGGTGGAACATCTCTTTAATATCTGCGATGAAACCAATAGATCCTTGTCGAAATCAAAACAATACGCCTGGCAATGTCTGGTCCTTGAAGTAGCATGTCGTTTAGAGCGGTTCCATTACATTTCGCTGCAGCATCAAAAACAATTTTTACTTTCCCGGGTTTATTTGCATTTAACACCGGAAAGTGTGACAAATAGAATTGTTGACCGCTACAGTTGGTTTTGTTATTGTTACTAGGTTAACAGAGATACTTTTTAAAAGAATATTGAGACTACCCTCAAATAGTACTCTGAACTACGCTAACATAAATATTTTCGCTATCGTGGGTCAGGGTACACTGAAACAAGCCATTTTTTAAATCCTTCCTAAATGAAGTCCACATAAAAGATATACCCTTACTTTTAAACGATGTTGTTCATAAAATATGTCCAAGAATCATTTCACAAAGTACCGTTCATAAATAGGTAAACACCCTGTAGAAAACCCTTGGTTAAGACATTTTTAAGAACAAATTTGTATAAGACAATTTTGAGGTTTTTATTACTGTGCAGAAAAAAAAAATTTATTTTAAAACAAAAATTAGAAGTCAGTTTTCTAAATATCGAATTTTTAAATAAGTTTTTTTTAATATGTATGTATGTATCTACATATGTACATATGTATTGTATTTTAAATTCGTTAAAAAATCTTAGGCAGCTGGTTCGCAAGAACTGGCTATGACTTTCATTTGACTATGAGAGCGAGTTCGTACGACCATGTGCTGCTCCTTAGTTTCCCCTGACATTCCAACATTATTGCTATTATTATTAGTTACGTTAATGGGGTTCATTAAAATTGCTTAGGTTTATAATTGCATTCCATTCCATTGCCTTAATCTTCATGTCATAAAAATGCATGTACCACTTCGCAATTACCATTTCAATGATTTGCCCTCCCATAAAATCAGTTGGTGTGTGTGTGTTAATTTTTGTCAAACCAACTTCGACATACCCTAACCCTTTTTTGGTCCAAAAATAAATAAAATAAATATCTGGTTATAATAAGAGAAACTACCTGCCTACTTACTTACCAAACCTGCGTTAATGTATACGCGTTCGTTTGAGCCTTTCATCAGGCTTCAGAGGTACGGTCTTTAGGTACACAGGTATATCAGTGACGTCTGTCGTCGCGTCGTCGACGTCGTCGGCGCCAGTGGCGTAGATAGGGGGGGGATCAGGGGGATATATCCCCCCCATTGGGATCGATAATTGTTCAACATAACCAGTCATGAACCAAATAAGTTAAAGAAACGCACTCTGAATTTTTTTTTACGTCTCTCACCAATTGATAATTGTGCATAAACGTGCAAGAAAAAGCGCTTCCATCCAGCTATATAATATATTTTATTAAAGATATTAGCTACACTGCCGGTTTCAACGTCAACTCCCGAAAGAACTTTCTCCAGTCAGTAAAGAGAATAAAAATAATACAAAGTAGCATGACCAACGAAGTGAGATTATTAAAAATATGTCTATTTTATTAACAGTGTGATAAGCTTTGGATGTTTACTTATTTGCAGGATCGTTTGAAGGGTTTGGCTGCTCTAGCTATTCATAGCGAAATACCTATACTAGCAGACGAGATTATAAGTATTTTATCTAAAAAGAATAGAAAACTGGATTTTATTTTGTGATTTATTTTTTAAATTAATATTATTTTACTTTCTACAGTGCCTTGCATAAGTAAAACCGCACCTGTAAAAATGCGTTTTGTAGAAAATTAAAATGGGAATGACACCCTACTATTTTTTCTTGAATGGCATAACTTATGAAGTAAATTGAGAAAAAAAAAGTTCCGTTAGTTTCTCTTCTGGTGGTTAAAAATTAAAACAGATTTCTTTTGTATTGCAAAAGTATAACCGCTTTTTTATTTTGATCTGTTTTTTTTTTATTTTAAGTAAATTTCTTCGACTAAATTAGTAAAGGACGTTGCTGCTCCTATTTTCGACCAATCTAAAAATTGTTTTTGACATACTGTTGACAAGGTTATTTAATATGGAATCGTCCATACAGTTCCATTCTTCCACAATCGCCTCTTGCAGCTCAGCAACACTGTATAATTGCCTATTATGGGCATAAATTTTGCGGGTCAAAATTCCCCAAAGATTTTCAATAGGGTTACAATCTGGAGAATGTGCCGAGAACACCATAAAATGTATGTTATTCGATTCGTACCATCCCAAACTTTGACGACTAACATGAATTGGGGCATTATCATGCTGGAAGACATGCCGAACTCGACAAAATCGTCTTAAGTAGGGTACCAAATTATTATGAACTGTTCATCTTTGCAGAGGTGAAGGCAAGTGCAAACTTACAACGGTCGCAGAAGGCCCCCCAAACCTTACAACTGCCACCGCCAAAGTTCCTCTTGAAAACAAACTTTTTTCCTTTCTCAGATCGTGCCAATATCCGTTAAAACCACCTGACCCATCAAGATTAAACTTTTTTTCGCCACTGAAAATAATCTAAAATAATCTAAAAAAAAAAAATCATTCATTGAATTATGCCATTTGGAATAACAAGAGTTAAGTGTAAATTAATGGAATGTTACTTATGGTTTTCCACTTCCGTTTCATGTTTTGCTGGGCAAATTCTTGCTATTTTTTGTAGATTGTTGTCAAATTTGGAGCTGGCATCATTTTGCATCGAACAATCACTTTACTGCTTTTTAAGGCACGAAAAAAAAAAGAAGCATTTATTAAACGCCTCTTATCTCGACGTGTCAGCTTCTGCAGATGCCCGGGTCTTATTTTCGTCTCATAAGATTCTGGATCTTGTAAGAAAATTCGGACGATACGATCGGATCTTTAAATTTTCCTACCAGTAGTCCTTAAGCTTACGCCAGTTAACCGAAAAGCTTGAATTTTGACTTTTTCCGTATCGCTTAAATGTTTACCACGCGGCATTGTTTCTTATCATTTCGAAGCACATAACTGAATGAAGCTTCAGAGAGGTTTGCATTGTGCGGTTATACTTTTGCAATATATAAAAATCTGTTTTTAATTTTTAAACACCAGAAGAGAAAATAACGGAACATTTTTTCTTCTCAATTTACTTGATTAGTGATGCCATTCAATAAAAAAATAGTAAAGTGTCATTCCCATTTTAATTTTCTACTGTATATCAATATTTATTCTAGTTCATATTCAAATTAGTGCGTATAATATATTATCTTTAAAAAATATAAGTTTTTTATGGCATACATAATGAATTCAATGAAGTCCTGTTATTTGTTTTTTTTTTTTTTAATTATTAAAACTTTAAAAAAAATGAGCGAACTAGATCTATCCCCCCCCCATAGCGAAAAGCTATCTACGCCACTGGTCGGCGCAGTTGACTTCGTCCGTCCATCCGTACAAATGATCATTCGCCAGTGATTAAAATGATTAATGTCCAGTAAATGCTGTTAATTGTCGTGTTTTATATTCCGGCTAACAGTAATCGGTTGGGGCTATATCACATGAAACAGATAACCACATTTATCATACTCGAAATGAGCAAGCGGTAGCGGAAGCGGCAGCGGTAGCACATGATATTTCTCTCATTCAATGGAAGCCGAAAATTTGTTTTGCTTCATTTTTTTGTCTTCTGCTCCAACAGAGTTGTTATATGTTAGCAGACGATTTGATATCGGAGGTTTAATCGATCGTCAGGATGTACTTTTTGGCCCAAAAAGCCTCAAACAAAACAAAACAAAACAACGGATCTTGGATCAAAACACGTTAATCGAATTTCAGCACATTATAAACGAATGTATGCAGGTGTGTAGCGCCATAATAATGTTGATGAGTTGTAAGTATGTGATGTAGGATGGATTAATATATGCACTTTGGGAGGTGAAAGGTAATTAGATACAACACAGAAGCTCTGAGCCTGCGGCCACAATTTGCATGGTAGCTGAAATAGTTTTATTTGTACATGCTACGATCGACCATTTAGAGATTGAATTGCTTAGATAGAAAACTTTTTAATGTCTTTTTTATTGATATTATGACTTCAACTTTGACCAGGTAAGAGAAGGAACATAAGATGATTTAACACTTAGATGTAGGTTTGTACATTTTTATGTACGTGTTGAAATAATGAGTTTTTACAAATAAGTAACTCAAGGATCTTTTGAAATCTGTTTTTTTTTTTTGAAAACGTGCTTGTTTTTATATTGACCTCTTTATTTTAGAAAAAAAGAAAGTTTATACCAATTGATTTTATACTACTTACAATTTATACCAATAAGGTTCTTTTTGAAATTGAAAAAAAAATATTTGAAGCATTTTTAATAATAACGAAAATCAAATTAGAATTAAAAGATAAAAGAATTCTATATCAAAGTCGTTTTATACCATTTCTCAAATATACCCAAACTTTGCGATGAAAATTATTTTCCAATAATAAAATACTATGATGAATTTCAGTTTGGAATTATTGGAATTAAGTTCTACACCAAATATGTTTTATGCCCTTAGCATTTTATACCAATTATCCATACAATTGTAAGCAAATGACAGATCTAGGATTAATGGTGTGCCTATGTCTATTATGGGAGGATCTCCGCCGTGAAGTCAAAAGCGATCTCTGGGGTCTAGGCGGCAAGATCGTAACCCTAAGACTCGGAGCTCAGAAGACACCCTCTGTGCTGAATGAAGAGAAGATGGAGCGCATTGTGGACACACTCTTCCCAACTCATCCCGTCAAGCTACCCGACACCACACTGGCCCAACGACAGGAATTTCCAGCTTAGTGAAGAAGATTTGAAAATAGCTGTACAATCGCTGCAAAACAAAAAAGCTCCCGGCCCCGACGGAAGTACTAAAAGTGACAGCCCGAACATGGCCCCACTTACTACTCAACATGTTCAACAGCTGCGACGAGGAATGCATCTTTTCCAAGAGCTGAAAAAAAACAACACTTGGTGCTGGTCAGCAAAAGCAAAGGAGACCACAATTCTCCATCGGCATACATGCCTCTGTCCATGCTAGACACCGCGGGTAAGCTCTTGGGAAAAGCTGCTTTAACCACGTCTTAAAGCTTATAGCTCTACGATTGGAGCCATTAAAGAAGTAGTGAACACCGCAGAGGAAGATGGACAGCGAGGTTGATCAGGAACGTGGCTTAGTGGAACGACCGGAAACACGGTGAGTCACCCAGTTACTCACCAGGCACGGTTGTTCCAACACCTTCCTACACAAGATCGAAAATTCAAACAGTCCAGCCTGCCAGTATGGGGATTCACAAGAAAACCATGCAAACCATACCTTTATCGCGTGTAAAAAATGGGTGTCCCTCCAAGATTTGCAAAGAAAAACATAGTCCAGAAGATGATACATAGCTTTGAAAACTGGCAAAACATTTGTAGCTTCACAGAGTATGTTCTCAGAAAAAAAAAGAGAAGAAGAAAATGATCGGGAAACGGTTGAGCCCGGAAGTTGATCTAGCAAGGAAAACATGACAACCCCTTTGTAGTAATGCAAAGAGCGGTCCCGAGGGGGGGGGGTCAGGTCTGACGCCAAAAAGGGTTTTAGTCGGTATGTAGCGAGTCCGACACACGGGGATGATCAACGCCAAGATTCTGTTAAACCATGTACTTTAATTCATGTACATATGTTATTGATATACAATTTTATACCATTTGTCAATTAAATTTTAATCAAATTTAAGTTCTGTGATTTTAGTTACATCTTATATCTACGATTTAATTTTATTCTTTTTCTATAAATTCTTAAGCCAATTGTCTACACAATTCGAAAAAAATATTTAGGTTATGTGAATAATTATTATACCATTTTGTTTTACTGTACAAACGAAGATGTTATATGCCTTAAGCAATTTCAACCATTTGTGTGGATAATTCGATTTTCGCCAAGTTACAGTTCTGAAATTAATGCTATACCTACCAAAACAGTTTTCAAATTCTTTGCATTTTATACCAATTATCTAGACTATTTCATAAATGTGGCAGTTCTAAGGTTAATGCTTTATTTTTACCATTTTATATTTTATTTTATTTTTTTTTTATTTAATTATGATATCAAGATAAATTTTCATTTTGTATCAATTATTCATAAGATTTTAAGCAAACTGTAGCTCTGGTATAAATTTTATATCTTATACCATTTTATTTAATTGTATTATAAGCCCACGGGTCATATGTAGATAACCTGAATCTAGTGCATACAACTCACAAACATTCATGTCTGTGTGTTGCTGAACCCAAACTTCTTAGATGGAAAGAACTTTTCATGATAAGACATACTCTTGGAGAACCTTTCACTTCCTCGAAAGAATCACTACCCCCGAAAATCTTTCTTTATTTAAAAAAAATTTTTTTTTGTGTTCAACCTTTAATGCACGTTAATTATAAAAAAAACCAGTCCTCCCAGCATTTAACATTATGTCAAGTGGTACTACCAAATATGATTTCTGCGTACAATATTTTATACCAATTAACCAAACAATACTTAACAAATTATATTTGTATGACTAATTCTATGTTGTTTAACTTATTTTTTTAATTTGTTACAAAAGATATTTTATACCCTTTGCATTTTATACCAACTAACGATCAAATAAATCTGAGTTCTATTTTAAGTGCCTTATCTTATACCAATTATCAAATAAATTTCCAGTTTCATGATTATTTGTAAACGGTATACCATTGTTTCTTACTGTGATACCAAAGATAATATTGCATTTTATATCAATTATCCCAACAATCTTACACAAATTTATGTTCTGTGTTTAATGATATATCTTATACCATTTACTTTTATTTGACAATTTTCCAGACAACTTTAAGCAGATTACATTTCTGTGATTAATGATACATCTTATAATATTTACTTTTTGTACTAACCAAAGATATTTTATATCTTAAGAATTTTATACCAATCAACATAATAGTTTTAAGCAAATTTGCAGTTCTGCGCTCGTTTATTTTTTACTTTACCAAAGACTTTCATTGGGTTACGAATTATACATATTTTATACTTTAAGCATACTTATACCATTTATCCACGCAATTTTACAAAAATCACAGTTCTACGATCAATACTACATATTATACCAGTTACCATTATTACATCAACAAGGATATTGTCCATCTTTAGAAGCAAAATAATTTTTATCAAATGTTCTTCGTTTCATTGTACATATTATACCATTTATTTATTTTGTGTTCATAGTGTATTGTATACGAAATCACTTACTCTCTATAGGTTCTCATTATAGTTTCTCTTTCGAAATCTTTTTATTCCGATATAGTGACTAAATGCCCATAAACGGAGTCTTCCTTTTCTCATCCCCAAGAAGAAGAAAAAAAATTATATTTTTGAAATATTAAAAATTCAGAAGCATTTTAATTCCCCCCTTTTCCCATTTGCCCTGTGTGAGGGCTTGAACATTCACGTAACTTTGTGTACACTTTGAGAGCACCACTTTGGCCCAGCGCACTACAAAAAAAAAAACAAAAAGAACCCTGCCTCTACAAATTTGGGACATTCTTCTCTCAGAATTGTCCTGTCATCGCATCCCAAAGACCAATATTAATTTGGTCGATTTATATTATTTCATTTTGGAATTTTTAAATTGGCATGGGCTCTCACCGACAAAAAAATAAAATAAAATAAATTGAAACAAAAAATACGAACCGCAAAAGAGTCTCAAAATCGTAGCATATTTGGGCGTAAGTGGGCAGTTTATACTCGTAGATGATCCGGTTGACATTTTTTTCGCCAGTTCCCAAGAATTGTATAATCTTTTTTGAGCCTTGGCCAGCTGCGCAAAATAAAGCATTGTCCTTTTGTTGCGATTTTTTTTTTTTTTTCCCGTGGCAGGACACAATATTGAAATTCCAGATATTACTTGATTGGTGTGTCTCTTTTCCGCCAAAGTCGATACCTCTTTTGATGATGGTCCAAATGGAACCGGGGATAGCTCAGATGATATGGCATGCCAGATAAATCAATGTGTCAACACCTTTTAAGCAGCATTTTGGGGGAAGATCTGTCAGATTTTTTGTTTGGTTATGTATTTTTGGATTTTCATTGTTAAAAGTTATATTTGAAATAATATGTTGTGCTACTGGGCTTGAGTATCGGTTAAAGGATCAATTTCTTGTGAACTCTTATGAATGTTTTTTGGTTGATATAGTTGGCGGAGAATTTGATTGTTATGGTTTCGTTAGAAAGGAACAAATTCATACGCCATTTATGACCATTATTGAACTTCTAAATCATGTAATGGATCAAAAATATGACCTGAAAAAAAAACTCAAGACATTCCTGGAACAATTAATTTTTCGAGAACCAAAGAATCAATCCAATATGAATCAATATAGCGGAACTGAAATTGAGTTCTACTGCTTAAAATGGTTTTAAATGATCTCAGGACCGGAGCGTTTTAAGCTACCAACTATTTTTTACTGTGTTAAAAAATTGAACTGGAGTAGTACAAAGAAACATCGGAAAGTGTTCTTACTTATACTTACTTACTTACTTACTTAAGGTGGCACCTTAGTAAGGGGTGACCAGGGCCTAAGATAACAAGCTTCTCCAGCTCCTTCGGTACCTAGCTAGCTGTCTCCAGTTTCGCACTTTTAGACAAAAACTGATATGCCTGTCAGATTAAAAAGTTAATACAAAATTTAGCTTAAGTTGATCTAATTACAGTAATCATAAAAATTTAATCAAAATTCGGTTGCGATATTAATTATAGCATTTCTGTCAACATTATCAAAGGCAGAATTTGGTCGAAAGTAGAATAGTTATTCGTATAAGCAGCTTGAAACTCTTCTATGATGTTGTTTTTTACCAGCGCCAACAAAGTCCTCATCAACATATCCGGGTTCCTTGCAAAATGTAGTACTCCTGAAAAACTTTTTTTTCTTTTTGGGTGGCAGTGACTGGGAATTGAAAGTAGTTCATCGGTTTTGCTTGCTAAAGCAAAGGTCAATACAAGCAGTTATTCTTCAGAGCAAAGCTTTTTTCGAATTCTCATCGTCCCAAAACCGCAGGTAGATTTGGTGACTGAAAGTTTTGCAACCATTGTACTCAATTTGCGGATTGCTTATAGTGGGTTCTCACTAATTTTTTTTTTTTTTAATAATCAACTCACATTCAAGGGAATATGATTACCCTTTAAATGTTTTAACACAGCGCGGGCGTGAAGTTACGGAAGAGAAAGAAGGATAGGAAAGATGTGTGGCACGATGTTCTGAGACTGAAAGTGGTTGTCTCAGATTTTTTATCAAGCCATTGGTGAAATTCTGCAAGTATCCCGACCCGATTGTGCATTTGGACGCTAAGCAATGGCCTGCTGCTGCTTGAGGATCCATATATTGGAACACTAGGTGGTATTGACATTCTGATTGGCTCAAATGTTTTGGGAGTTATTGTTCATTGGTGTGGTGGTAGAGCTAGCTGTGTTTGAATTTGTACAACTAATTCGCTTATGTTCTCTTCCACTTTTATGGGCAACTTGTATAGCGGTATTCCTGGACCGTTACTTGGTGTTGGGACGGGTTTAATGACCCATCTACCTTAATCTTTGACTTGTTACTTGCGACTTAGTAGTAGGTACCATAATGCAAGTTATGCATTCGGAAGAAGAATCGATCTCGAAATTTTGATCAAAGCTGACATTACAATGATAGCGAAGACTAAAAAAGTGGGTCTCGAAATTCCGTTTGTCTGTCTGTTTATCTATTCGATTACAGTCTAAACGGCTCGACTGATTTTCTTTAAACTTGGTAGTTATCATTTTAAGTTTTTGCCCCCACATATTTTTTTTCTTTTTTTTTTCTTAAGACCAAAAATAACAGTACCTCCCATTCGATTTTTTTTCGAAATTTTATAAATATTTTTTTTTCCTCAAAAACTTTTTGACGAATTTAAAAAATAAAAATACAAAAAAATTTCATTTAGTTTAAGCTAGCTAATGGTTGAGAAAAATTTTCTGAAAAATGGTTTGGACGGTATTATGGAATCATTTCAGCATTTCAGAGGCAATATCTCTGCAATGTTTCCATTCGTTCTCAATACTTGAAGGTAAAATAAGAGGATCGGAAATAGACCTATATCGATCTCTTGATCATAGCAATCCGAAGCTGAATTTCTTTCAGTATTTCATGGTATTGGGTCTGGTCGGAATATTCCTAGGTAGTGGTACTATTCAATGTTGTCCTCTCAGAAAGTTCAGACGTACCTGATATTGGAGGATTGCCTTGTTTAGATCGCAATGTGGTCAATCTGGTTAATGGTCTTTTGAATGTTGAGATGTGAGACACCAAACTCCTAGCTAGAAAACCAAACTGCAGTTAAGTCGAATAACATGAGAAAGTTATCGGAGTTATTCTCGAAACTTCCTACAGTGCCACCAAAGATGTTTTCTCTTCCCAACTGGGCCTTACACTCGCCTAAAACAGTTTTAATGACATAGCTCATATGTGTGGAGAACTCGGAAATCTAGATTTTGTACTTTTTTTCCGAGCAAAACGCGATCTTTTCTAAAGCCTTCGTTTTGATACGAGTATGTTATTTATTGTTACTCTATGGTCCCTGGTTTATATACAATACCCATACCTCGATTTCAATTAAGAACTTTGTGAAATGCTTAGAATTGGAGTTGTTAAACTTTTCGTCTATGCAAAGGGTGGTTATCTTTGAAGCCTTCATTTTGATGTGCATATTGATTTTCTATTATCCCTGGTCTATATATAAAAGCTAATACCTCGTTTTAAATTAAGATATTTGTGGTGTTTAGAATTGGAGATGTTACAATTTCTGTCCATGTAACGGGTGGTCATCTTCGAAGCCTTCATTTTCAAATGCGCACTGGTTCTCTTTGATCGCTGGTCTATATATATATAAAAACTTATACCTCGCTTTTAATTAAGAATTTTGTAGAATTTTTAGAATTGGAGATGTAACATTTTTTTTTTGTGCAAAGGGTGGTCATATGTATGTGGGATGATACACTACGCCACTGCCTCTTGTCAGCAACTCTCCACTATTTAAAATGTTTGGAAGTAATCTGAGAAGAAAGGAAAACTCACTCGACGGCGAACAGCGACCCACGATAGACGTCTACTTGTGAACGACGGTCTCATTAGCTTTTTTTCTTTTTGTTTTCATTAAATAATATTATAATTTTGGATTAACGCTTAGATTAAATTGCTTAAAACTAAGTTCGGTTCTTTTTTTATTTTATATCCCACAACTCTGGGGGCTCAATACCGGGAACTATCTGAAAATAACATCAATCAGATAAAATCCTAAATCAAATTATCGGGAAAAAATACAAAAGACTGTGCATGTTCTTTTATTAGTTTAATTGACTCTTAATCGTTTTTCCTTTTTTTTGTGTTCGAGTTAATCCGCTACACAGAAAAAAAAAATTTTTTTGTAGATAAGATCATCGGTCTAACTAACGGTAAAAACGAAATACGGTACAAACGACATAGTACAAACCATAGTACGGTAAAGACGATTAAACGGTACAACAGTAAAAACGATAATACGGTAAAGACGATTAAACGGTACAATTTTTTTGTATAATAACGAGGCACGTGACGAACCAAAAAATACGACGATTTTTTTTACGACGAGAATGGTAGGCAGACGCAGGAAAAATCTGAATAGTACAGCCATTACGACGGGGGCTGATTTTTCAGAAATGCTGGAAATACTATTAAGACGTGAATCAGAAATAACGAGACGCGAGGTTGAGCTGAAGTGTAGGACAAATTGGTGGCAGTGGAATTCACAAATGGGTGTTGGGCTGCCTCAACATGCTGAAGAAGCTAATGACGTACAGTCTTCTGGCAGTGGAGCCAGAAGCAACATACCTGTAAACAGTGAAGCTGTTGGAAGAACGAACGGGGTCGGTGTAGGTTTTGGAAGAGGTGTTAACGTCGATAACCAACTGCCACGTGACGGAGCAAGGTTAGATAATGCGACTATCCCAGATTATACGACTAGGCCAGATATTGAAGTGTCATTATTGCGAACTGAGATCGATGAATTAAAACGACGAAACGAGAGGGCCAGTGTAGGAACTTTTGAAGATGCACTCAATGCGGTTTCTCAATTTAGTGGCCAGGGTGATGTAGGAGCATGGGTCGATGAATTCGAAACTGCATCTTCGCTGATGAGATGGGACGAAATGAAACAGATTCTTTTCGCTAAGCGGTTGCTGACGGGTACAGCAAAAATGGCTTTAAAGACGAAGCCCACCATGATAAAATGGTCAGAGCTAAAGCAATTTTTGCTCGAGGAATTTTCGAATACGATGACGGTAGGAGATGTACATAGGGCGATGACGACAAGGAAGCAGAAAAGTGGGGAATCGGTTGTTGAGTTTTTGTTTGCCATGCGTGAACTGGGTGCTAAAGGTGGTGTAGATGAACGCTCTTTAATTCAATACGTAATCGATGGCATCGACGATTTATCGGCCAACAAGGTTATGTTGTATGGTGCACAATCCATGCATGATTTCAAGGTGAAACTGACTGAGTACGAGCGTTTCCGAAGCTCTTTAGGGAGGCACTCTCAGACGCAGGTAAAGGGTCCAAAAAATTCTAAAGACACTCCTGGAAATTCCAACTTTCGGTGCTTCAACTGCGGTCAGAAAGGGCACAAGAGTAAAATGTGTGATTTCAAGAAAAAAGGTCCTAAATGTTTTAACTGCGAAGAATTTGGACACTTATCTCCAAATTGTCCGTCGCGGAAAGATACATTTAAGGCTGTGAAATTGGTCAAGACTGCTGATTCCGAGTTGGAATCAAAAGAGGTTAATTTGGTCGAGGATGACGTTTCCGAACTGGAAACAAAAGAGGTTATGGTGAATGGTTACAAGGTAAAGGGGCGAATCGATACGGGAGCTGATGCGACTTTAATACAGTCAAACGAGTATTTCAAACTTGGATCTCCAACTCTGATAAGCGATAATAAAATTTTCAGAGGACTATCGGAAGACTGTACTAAACCTTATGGGTATTTTATGGCGAATGTTGAAATTGATGACATTACGTATCGTGCTAAAATATACGTAGTTTCATCAAAGTTCTTACAGCAGAAGCTGTTGATTGGAAAGGACATTCTGAGAGGCACACGTATAACTCTGAGCACGGATGGTATACAGGTCGAAAAATTGGAGCCGGAACTGAAAAACTGTTACCAGGTAATTGCTAAAAAAATTGATATCTGTGTAGGCAACCCTAATTATAGTGAAGAAATCGGAAAGCTAGTTAATAATTACAAGCCCATTGGTAAAAAATCGACGAATGTTAAGATGAAAATCATTCTTAAAGACGATAATCCTATTGCTCAACGACCTCGTAGGCTAGCTCCTTTAGAAAAAGAAATTGTTGAGAGACAAGTGCAAGAGTGGTTAGATGCTAATATTATTCGCCGAAGTAATTCGGAATATTCCTCCCCTATTGTCCTAGCAAATAAAAAAGATGGAACCAAACGACTTTGTGTTGATTATAGGAAAATCAACAAGATCATTGTTCGTGATCGCAATCCCTTGGCTCTTATAGATGATCAGATCGACCAGCTCAGTTCAGCTAATGTTTACTCCACTTTAGATCTGGAAAATGGGTTTTTCCACGTCCCTGTTCACGAAGAAAGTAAAAAGTATACGTCTTTTGTTACTCATCGTGACCAGTATGAGTTTAACAGAGTACCTTTTGGCCTTTGTGTGTCACCCGCTATTTTCCAAAGACACGTTAATTTGGTATTCAGAGATTTGATGATTTTAAAGATAGTACTGCTGTATATGGACGACATCGTTGTATTAGGGAAAAATTATGATGAGGCGATACATAATCTAGCTAAAGTTTTTGAAGTAGCCAGTGAATATGGTCTCAAATTTCGGTGGTCAAAGTGCCAGTTCCTCTGTCAAAGAATAGATTACTTAGGATTTCGAATCGAAGGTGGAACAATCAAGCCATCTGAAGCTAAATTAATTGCGGTGAAAAAGTTTCCACAGCCAACGAATATTATAAAAATTCAAAGTTTCCTGGGTCTTACAGGGTATTTCAGAAGATTTGTTCCAGGGTACTCGTCTATAGCAAGACCACTCACCGATCTACTGAAAAAGGACGTCAAATTTGTATTTGGGGCTAAACAGGTAGCGGCTTTCGAAGAATTGAAAAAAATCCTAACGACGGAACCAGTTTTAAGACTGTACAGGCAGGATGCAGAAACCGAGCTACACACGGACGCTTCAAAATGGGGTTTCGGAGCAGTGTTGCTGCAAAAGGAGAATAATAGCTTTTATCCGATTTCTTATTTCAGCAAAAAGTCATTACCCCAACAACAAAACTACAGCAGCTATGAACTGGAAACTCTTGCGGGGTGGTAGCAGCATTAAAAAAGTTTCGACATTATTTGCTGGGTATTCATTTTAAAATCGTGACCGACTGTGCTGCGTTCAAAGGCACTATGGAGAAGAAGGAGTTTTCATCTCGGATTGCAGGCTGGGTGCTGGTAACTCAAGAGTTTGATTTTGTACTCGAACATCGGAGTGCGGATAGAATGCGTCACGCAGACGCTTTGAGCAGAAACGCGGTAAGTCTAGTTAAAGGCGAATTTTTACAAAGAATTATTACAGCGCAGGAAAGTGATGAACATATTACAGTCATAAAAAAGCTTTTGGAACAAGGACTATATGAGAAATTTATTTGCGAAAGAGGAGTGATATATAGGAATGACGATGAAGGGCGAAAGCTCCTTTATGTGCCCAAGAAGATGCAGGTTGAACTTTTACGCAATATACACAACGACGGACATTTTGCATCAAGAAAGATGGAAGAAATAGTCAAGAGGGACTATTTTATACCAGGCTTGAGCAAAAAATGGAAGACATACGAAAAAATTGTATTGCCTGCATATTGGCAGAAAGAAAAGCTGGAAAGCAGGAGGGATTCCTTTCACCAATTGACAAAGAAAGTAAGCCACTTTGTACATACCACGTTGATCATCTAGGACCACTGGAGAAGACCACAAAACTATACAGTTATATCTTATGCGTTGTGGATGCGTTTTCCAAATTTGTTTGGATCTATCCAACCAAAACGACGTCAGCGGCGGAGGTGATTGCGAAGTTGGAATTGCAAAAAGTTTCATTTGGAAGTCCAGCTCGGATAATATCTGATCGAGGATCTGCCTTTACCAGCAAAGTGTTCGAGGAGTATTGCAAAGAGGAGAAAATTGAACACCTTGTGATTACAACTGGCGTTCCAAGAGGGAATGGCCAAGTCGAACGCATGAACAGAGTGATTATATCGGTTTTAACAAAGTTATCGGCCGAAAACCCAAAGAAATGGTACGTGCACACCAGTTCACTTCAACAATGCTTAAACTCAACATGGCAACGCAGCATAAGGACAACACCATTCGAGTTGATGTTCGGAACCAAAATGAGGAACATAACAGACGCTAATCTTGTTGATTTGATTGACCAAGATATTCGGGAGTTGTTTGCAAGCGAGCGAGATGATGCCAGGGATTTAGCACGAAAGTCCATTGCCGAAATTCAAAAGGAGAACCAAAACACTTACAACCGTAAGCGACGACCATCTAAACAGCACAAGGAAGGTGATTTGGTAGCCATTCGCCGAACTCAATTTGGACCGAATCTTAAGTTGGCTGGAAAATTCCTTGGTCCTTACAGGATAACCAAAGTTGGAAATCACGACAGATATGAGCTCGAGAAAATCGGAGAACACGAAGGACCAAATTCAACATCAAGTAGTGCAGATATGATGAAAACTTGGCGTCATACAGATTTTGATATAACTTCGTCTTCTGACGAAGAATAAGTTTTACTTAATTTATTTTGTTTTTTCACAGTACGCTGGGGTCAGCTATAGAACAGGATGGCCGATTTGTGGGATGATACACTACGCCACTGCCTCTTGTCAGCAACTCTCCACTATTTAAAATGTTTGGAAGTAATCTGAGAAGAAAGGAAAACTCACTCGACGACGAACAGCGACCCACGATAGACGTCTACTTGTGAACGACGGTCTCATTAGCTTTTTTTCTTTTTGTTTTCATTAAATAATATTATAATTTTGGATTAACGCTTAGATTAAATTGTTTAAAACTAAGTTCGGTTCTTTTTTTATTTTATATCCCACATGTATAGCCTTCATTTTGATATGCATATTGGTTCTCTATGATCCCTGGGCTCTATGTAAAAGGTTATATCTCTTTTTTAATTTAGAACGTTATGGAGTATTTAGAATTGGAGATGTTGAATTTTTTTGTCTATTCATAAGGCCTTTAAAGCCTTTATTTTTGTATGAAAGTTGATACTCTACGGTCCCTGGAATGTCTACAAAGCCAATACCTTGTTATTGATAATAAACCGTTTTGGAGTACATGAATTTAGAGATATTATACTCTTTCCGAATGTAATTGATGACTTTTGTTAAGACATTTATTTTCGTATCCATATAAGTATGCTACGGGTCCTAAACTTTCCCCAATAGTTAATACCTTTTCTACTACTTTTTCACTTTTTCTTTGTGCAACAAGTGGTCATCTTTGAGGCCTAGATTTTGGTATTCATATTGGTACTCTTTAGTTCCTGAAACATCAAAAATAGCTAATACCTCGATTTTTTTAATTAAACTACGAGTAAATTAACTTTGTGAAGTAACTGGATTTGGAGATATTGCATTTTTCCCAGCACAAAAGATAGGACCTTCATTTTGTATGCATCTTGATCTTGGTATTTTGGTTCTGTATTGAACCTAATCAGTATTTGACTTTCAGGTATAGTGGGTAATTATTAAAATATTTTTTAACAATTTGACGAAAATATAATAAAAAGTAATTGATAACTTTTCATATTCATGAATCTGATCATTCGCTTGTTTCTTTGTTTCACTATTCGATATTGAATCTGTTGAAATAAACAACATTTAAATTTCAATGAATATTTTAACATGTACTAACTTGAAGTATATATCTAGTATTGTGTTTCAAACTTAAAAACTACTTTTGAATTTACGATATAAAATAAATCTACTACAATAATGAAATTATGTAACTAAAACTAACTTCATTTTAATTTGTTAACTTTTATTAAATTATATTAATTACTGAAGTCGAACAAAGCGGATTGTCTTTTCTTTAATCGAATTTATTAAGATTCATCAATACAGTTTTTGAACAGAATCAATTTAGATGCTGGCGGTCCTGCAGAATACTTTATTATACTATTACCATAACAATATTATTTTCCGCTCACTGAATCAATCCCCTTTCCCACAAAATATATTATTGAACTCACATCCGATTGCCAATTGCCCAAGACGAAAAAAGCATAAAAAACACAAAGTGAATCCAAATTTCCAGACCATTTGCGAGCGTTATACATTTTTGGGGTATCAAATGACACTGCGTGCGAAAAATCAATGACCACTTGTAAGAAAGCCCCATATTCCCACCAACCCGATCGATTTCATTTTGTATCCGTCGTCCGGTTGAGTAATGCACCAGACTATATGTGCGATGGTCAGTTGTTAGTCATTTGTGAAATCAAGAAGCTCATTTGTGCTACCTCAACAATTGTCTCTCTTGACTTTTGGACTTGTTGTCGGTGGTTTTCCCCCTTTTGGGATATGAATTCATAAGTCATCCACATCCATTCCCCCCTGGTCAACCCCCGAAGACAATATAGAAACATATCTGTAGGTGAGGTACATAAATATGGCAGTGGCTTCCAACTGCAAACATACACTCAGACCAGATATTCCCTGAGAACTTCTGAGAACGGATATCAATCAATATTTAAATTGAGTTAACATACGAAACAGGGGGTGTGATTTGTTGATTATAAGGAAAGACATGGATACCCGTTCATTAAAATCACAGAATACCGGATAAACATTTACAATGCACACACTCACACACATCTTGGTGCAGATATATTTCTGGTGGGCCTTGCACTGATGGACTGAGGAGCATTGATTGCAAGGATTCAATTCCCACCTACAAACATTTATGTCTACATTTAAGTATCTGTAGGCAATGGCATCACACATATCTCATCATAATGTGAACGAGATACTTGGTCACTTTTAATTTATTTGATCGTCGTGTCGTCCTTCTTCCTGCGTCCTTCGCCCATGTCCAGTGTAGTAATTGATGCAATGGGCAATTGTTTTTATACAGCATAAGTATAGGTTAAGATCCAATACAAGATTAAGCACTATAGCTCGGTCTATAGGTATGTGAGGAATCCTGTTGGTAGAGCGTTTTCATCTTCGGTCTCTGGGGTTAATGAGGTTCCTTTTGTTTGACACTATATTATACAACAATGAATGTTTAAAGTTTATTCCGATGACAATGATTAACGAATCAAGTGATCCCTGATGGCGGTGATGGAAGAAATAAACTCTTCGCAACGTCCGACAACGATGACGACAATCAAGTTGTACTCGTATTGTAATGAATCCGTATAAATCGCGATATTCTTCGGTGTTAAGTGGTCCGAAACACGTTCGGTTTCTTCATTATGAGAACTCCTCTGGGGACACATCCGGTGTTGGTGTGGTTGTTGTTGTCGTCAAATAATATAACTGGGACTTCTTACACTGATTTTATAACTGAAATGTGAAACTATGAGACTTTCTTGATTTCATTTGTGATTATTCATTGATGTGGGGATTGCTGGTCGGTCGGAAAAATATTTGTCACACAATTGATTTACCAATTCGAACATATTCACCCCTGTTCTGATTTTCGTTCCGAATTGAATTCGTTACCGAAATTGATTTTCGTACGGATTTGAAAACGGTGTTCTTAATTTCGTACGAATTTGCCTTGCACTGGCACCAACATACAGACAGGTTTTCTGTTACACATGTGTATTTTCCTTCATAAAAGTCAAAAAAAATAATTTTTAAAGATATATTTTTAAAAATACTTACATACATTTTTAGATTTACGAATTCAAATTCTCCAGAAAAAATCGAAACGAAATGAAAACGAAAGTATTACTTTCGTAAAATTAAAATTCATACATCACTTAGAAGTATGGTACGTACCGTATTAACCGAGTCACAAAAAAGATAGCGATCTAGACTTAAAACCAAAGGAGGTGAAAACCTATTTGAGTGAAAATTAAAATAGCTGCCCAGTTCTCAGTTACAATAAAAAATAGAAACCAAATTCTTTGGTTCTGCTGGAGGTACCATTAATTTTTTTTTCAACCGGAAGCTAGCTTTTACGTAAAAACCTGTTGGAAAATATTTTCATTGCTTAAAGAAAAAAAAAATTATTAAAGTTTCCGTTATTTTTGGCTTTGAACATGCCATGTTCCAAATTTGAAGTACATCAACGAATCCGGTTAGAATGTATCTGGTACGTTTCACATTCCAGGTTGATAATTTTTTTCCAATAACTTTTAAATTAAATACAATTTTATAATTTATATTCTATTGATTGATTATTTGGTCCTTGTGGATTATGATGTCGTACAAGTGGTTGTACACGTTTTCCTTCAAGAACCCACATAAGAAGAAATCGGGAGACGTCAAATCAAGTCAAATCAGGAGATCGTGAGGGCAAAGAAATATGGCCCATTGAAGCCGCCGCCGCCGCCGGACTCAACATAGTTACTCTATGATCTTGTAGTGGTCTTTGGTTTTTCAATCATGGGTTCTTAGTGTCTCAATGTCGACTATTCTATTTATTAATAAGACCAGCCAAGTAGAACCAAAAAGGGCAGTCGTCTATAGCAAGCTGTGTATCTGGAGCACTCCAATCTCGTCGGTGTTGATGGTCATTTTCCTGCAATTGATGTGTTTGTTGAATTTTATACGTCGATGAGAGGTACCCAGACTTACACATTGACTTTTTTGGTTGCAAAAAGCATATCTCGTAAACAAATAAAGATATCTTGATAATTTTTTTTTTTCAGCTTGAAGCACATTTCCAAGACTATTAATTTTTTTGAATTTAAAAAAAAATATTTACAGGGTGTTTCAGAATTTTCTGCTGAAATACGACTTAAGGAAATGGAATTAATATTTTACCTCAAAAAATGTCAATAGATAGTAAATAACTGAAGTAAGAACAGGGTGTCAACATAACAAATTATTTCAATAATAAGAGGTGTTATTTTGAATAGCCCGCTATTTCGGTAGCTGTCACTTTTGAAGCTGTCATTTTTTGACATTTGACAAGTAGAAACTACGCTATTAATAAAAATGGAACGATACACGCTTCAACAACGCATTGAAATTATTAAAATTGGGTCCTTGAAATGCATGAAAATGAACCGGAATTTCATCGAAAAATCATCTTGACTGATGAGGCCCATTTCCACCTCGGAGGCTACGTCAACAAGCAAAACTGTCGCATCTGGGGCTCGTAAAACCCAAGAGTTATTGTTGAAAAGCCTCTCCATCCTCAACGCGTGACTGTTTGGTGCGGTTTATGGTCCCGCGGGGTCATTGGACCTTACTTTTTCGAAAATGAGGCTGGAGCAACAGTTACGGTCAATGGATTGCGCTATCGAGAGATGATTAATGATTTTTTATGGCCTGAATTGGATGGTATTGATCTGGACAACGTTTACTTTCAACAAGACGGCGCTACGTGCCACACAAGCAATGAAACCATCGATCTTTTACGGGAAAAGTTTCCGGACCGTGTTATCTCTCGAAGAGGTGATCACAATTGGCCACCGAGATCTTGTGATTTAACACCTTGCGACTTCTTCCTTTGGGGCCACGTGAAAGATAAGGTCTACGCCAACAGCCCAGCGTCGATTCAAGACCTCAAAGATGAAATTCGTGAGGCTATCGAGGACATAGGGCACCCACTTTGCGATTTGGTTATGGAAAATTTCATGAAAAGGATATGGTCCTGTAAGCGTAGTCTTGGCGGCCATTTGGCTAATGTTGTGTTCCATTATTAACGGTATACCTTCCTCTTTATAATGAAATAAACATCCGATCATTTAACTCCAAAAATGCCATTTTTCTTTGAATATCAAAATAACACCTCTTATTGGAAAACCCTTTATATTTCAAGTTAAACAGTGGAGAATAAATAAATTAATAAGTAAAAATAAATAAAAAACAAAAAACTAGATTTCTTGTAAACTTTTTCCAGAGTCCGAGGTAATTTCTTTCAAACTAATCATTTCTGGAGAGTATCATGCTTTGAGGTCTTTTTCAGTTCTAACATGCCTTTTCGAAGAAATAAGAGGGTCCGATGTAATTGTAATTTAGATTTTAACGCCGAAACTCTGAAACTTTTCATAAAACAAATATTTTTTCTTTGATTTTAAATATAAGGAAATTTTGCCACTACCTGTATCATCCGAATCCTTCCACCGATTTTAAAATTTCTTTCAGATTTTGAAGCTTCAAATATTTTCTAATCTAGTAAAATTATAAATAATTTAGTTTTGGATCTTAAGCACACACGAAAATTGAATTTTGCCAGCTCTTTTGCAAAAAGGCACCACAGTGCGTCGTGCTAATTCAAAAAAAATTTAGCGCCTTAGAATTTATTGTTATTAAGAAAAACCCTAGAAGTAAAAAAATTATTTCGAACCTAATACAATTTTCTTATTAGTTAGAGCAGAAAACATAATGCCTTTTAAAAAAATATGAATTTATCCAAAAACAAAATTTATACGTTGGAGCGGTTTTTTTTTTAAATGGAATTTGTATATATAAAGATATATTTTCCATTATGTTTTGATATGAAATGTTCTTAAAACTTTTTAGATTTCGTATAAGAAACTTTATTAAAATCCGTTGCTCAGATAATAAGAAAGTCAGAAATCAAAAACTTGTTCCGTGGTTAGTTCCGAAGGAATTGTTTGGTTTTCAATTTTAGCTTGCGATAAATATTTAATATTTGGCAAGTTATGCATTCGGTAAAAAAACACAACTCGAGACTTTGATCAAAGTTGACATTGCGATGATAGCGAATACTACTAAGAAAATTCTCGCAATTCTGTCTATCTGTCAGTTCGACTAAAGCCTTAACGGCTCGGCCGATCTTTTTTAAACTTTGTAGATATGTAGTACCTATTTTTAATTTCTCCCCCACACGTTTTTTTCTTTTTTTTTTCAAGAATAAAAATAATGGTACCTGCCATACGAGTTTTTTTTAAATTTAATAAGTACCTACTTATAATTTTTTCTCAAAAACTGTTCGACAGATTTAAAAAAAATCTAAAATTTCAGTTAAAGCTAGGTAATAGTTGAAAAAAATTCCGAAAAATGATCATTTATGGTACCCCTCCCCCCCATGGAACCATTTTTTTTGTTTTTGCTTTTATCAAAAAATGTTCATCCGATTTTGATAATTTTTTTATGCATTGTATTTTAGGTATATTCAAATTTTAAAAAAAAATGTGGATTTTTAAAAAAAGTTTCAGTTTTTTTTTCAAGTTCGATTTTTTTGAGCTTGAAAAATATAAGTTTTTTATGCATTTTAGAACATGTGAGAACATTTTTTTTATTTAACCTAAAAATACAAATCTTAAATAATACTCGTAGTTTTCGAAGATCGTATTTTTCTCGAAAAGTTTTCATAATTATTTTTTTCTCTCAATTTCAAAATTACGATATCCTACTGATTATACCTACCATAAAACCATTTTTTCAAAGTAGAAATTTCTCATTATCGACATAACGAATTTTAATAAAATTTCTAACAGAGCAGTTTCTGAAAAGTTTGAAAACCATTGCATATCAAAACTTAAAAAAAAATGGCGCAAAATTTTAATTGAATTAGTACGATGCTGAAGCTGTTTTAGTATGATACTAGGTTAAAACATCGTACTTGCAAAATTTTAATCGAATATAGCATCATACTTTCACTCCTTTTTTATTAAAATTAAAATCATCGAATACCTACTTTATTTTTTTAGTATCGTGCTAGCTTCATATGACTCTTTGACATCTACAAACATCAAAAAAGGTTCATGTAGTTACTTTTTTACATGAAATGTCATTGTTTAGGACCTAAACTTTAGGTGAAGCAATTTATTTAGAAAATTCTTTTAGTACGATACTAGTTAGAAAATGTTTAAAATTAAAAATGAGATAGTAAACTACTATTAAGTTAGCAAATTATTAAGTAGTATTATACTAATACCTTAATAATAGGCTGTTTAAAATTTTGCGCCAATATTTTTTGAATTTTCGAAAAAAAGATCAATTTTTTTGGTAAAATTCAATATCTTAAAAAGGGCTTAATATTTTTTTGAAAATTTAATTTTTATTCGTACAATAATAAAAACTTTATGTTGGCATACTAAAATTTTTCCTTAAAAATGTTTTTAAATTTTGTATATAAAAGTTTAATTTTTTAAGAAACCGATACAACCACTTATAATTTTCTTACTCGCATTAATTCATATTTCATTAAAAAATCACTTGGCATTCAGTCTTCATCTTTCACTAGTAAAAGAGTATAAAAAATAAATTTTATGCTTATGAACAGTTTTCTCTAAAAACATTCGTTTTTGAAATTCTTATAGTCTTTTACACAATAACTCGTTCGTGCGACTCAGTCGTGCATTTTATTTTTTAATTTTGTTTGCATAAATTCGTATTTTTTTCAGATAATGGACGGGTTCTATTTTTTAAACCCATACTATCTTAAGAGATAGTTTAGTAAAATATGCAAAGAGCGTTATGCATTTTACTCTAATAACATCCATGTTTTCATATATACAATTTTTGTTTCCAAAAGACTTGTTGTCCGATCCTTAAAAATAGAATGGAACAGAAAAAAATTGTATTAAAAATTTTAGTTGGAGTTTTCGATTTGAGAGAAATAAGATTTTTGACTGAAATGGGTTAGTGAGAAATTTAAAGTTAAAAAAAAAATGGTGGCACGGATCGTAGTGGTTAAATTTTCAATGACTCTTCCGCATGGTCCCGGTTTACCCGGGATGTCCCGGATTTCAGACATAAATTCATCTGTCTCTCTGAGGCATCTTTTTTCCCGGGTTTGGACTCAAAAACTAACAAAATAATGCCTAATGTACCTACATAAATATCTTTCATTGTTAAGAAACAATTGCTGCATTGTGATTTAACCTTAAGAAATTGCTTTTAAATTTTCAATCAAACAAAACTAACTTAACGAAGATTGTATTTTTGCAAACTGACATCTGTCATTAAAATTGACAAAAGAAAAATATACGCAAATGACAAATAACAAAAAAGTCATTTAATTAGTACTTAATCAATAAAAGAATTTATTTATTTTGATCTACAGGCATATAATGATTTCTTATTTTTTCCGGGGCAATATGTGTAAATCCCATGATTTTTTATTATTTTAGCCATTTGCTCCGCCACCGCCGAGGTGTGAGAAAAATCTGGATATCCACAAGGGCCACACAGAATAACGAAATCTAAAAATCCAATAAACTCAAAAACTATAACCTAAAATTCAGAAACCCAACGCGAAAAACCAAAATTTGAGATTTTATAAGTTTGGGTTTTCGGGGTATTAGCGAGAGCCTTTAAAATAATAATCATTCAAGAACTATCTTGAGAGGAAAAAAAACAATATTAAATTTTGGGTTGCTTTTGATTTTTCTCAAACTAAAATATTCAATTTTTACAGTTTCACAGTGTTTAAATTCTAGGTAAGGTAAAGTAGGTATAAGACTTTGAAAGTTGTGTAAATACAAATGGTTGGTAGTCGATTAGAAATAATGTATACTTACATAAACAAATATATTACGGATGATCCCTATCTCAAGCTTAATTACAAATCCAAGCACTCATTACAATCACGTTGATTGTCCTGCCATCTATCACTGTGAACATCACAATGAGACACAGAGGACATGAATACTGTTTAGCTTATGTCTATATAAACACGCTTACCATCCTAGTTCGAGTCTATAATTTCCTGTGTCATTCGTAACATTTCAAGCCAATTCAGCTAATCTATGAATACACTTCAAAACTCAGAAAACTTAGGTATACCAACTCAGACTAAAAATATATTCAAACCTGCCTATCTACGCTGCGTATAGCTGTAACTATTTTTAAAATTGGATAAATAAATGTCCTTTCGCATAAATCTTTGTGAAATTAAATCTCCTCTTGCAATAAATTCATCAAAAGTCAGCAACGAAAACAAAAATAAATTATACTAAAAAAAGAAAAACACGAAAAATAAAACTTTAAATGCCAAGCTCCAACTAAACCATTTGGCATTGGCGCATGCGCGCCAGCCCATTTGGGTCTCTCAATGAATGAATTGCCTCCTTCCAGAGAAGCAACAACAACAACACCATCCAGCCAGCCAGCGCAGCGCGTGAAACAGAGGTGTCAACGAAAAACTTATTATTAAATAAATACTCTCACAAATGCATTTATAATTCGTTTATCGTGCTAAAATCAACTTTATCACCCAATTCACTGTGATTTCGAATTATTATAGCGCACTCGCGCCTCATGGTGTTCTTGATGGTGTGAATGTGGAATTGTGGTATAGAGGTACTGTTACTGGGCTCGGGTTCGCGGTTTTGCTGAATGATTAAATTTATATACATAACTGCGGCGAGTTTAGATAGGAGTACCTACTACGTGTGGAAAAGCGAAACGCAAGCACACACGGATTAAGCCAGGCTTCTATACGAGCACACGGGATCTTTAAAAGACACTGGACTCTGGACGGGAGGCAGAATCGCAGCAAAAATAATGCAAATAAAAAATAATAATAATAAAATAATTGATATTGCGGACTTGAGCGTGAACACACGCTTTGGCTGAATGAATGAAAAGCGCAGATTTGCTTATGAAAGACAAAAATTGTAATGCCCGAGAAGAAGTTATGGCGGACTTGAGCTTAGAAGTTAATACAAAAGTCCTACCTTGTCAGTTAATAATTCTAAATGAATACAAAACAGGAATTAGAAGGTAGCTAAGTATAAGATGGAATTAATTGAATCACTGGAATTTTGTAATTTTCGGTGTTGGGACTTTGGAATTCGGGTTTTCGAATTTGGGTTTGGGCATTCGGGATTTTGGCATTTAGAATTATTATTATCTACCTATGTATGTTTGTACTTCAGACTTGGGATTCTGAATCACGGGCTGTTCCCATATATTGAAAATACTGGAATATAGCCCAAAAAGGATTTGGGTGTGTGTAGAAATTTTTATTAGAGGCAATCAAGGAGTCAAAAATGCTAAAATACAATTTTTCAAGAATATTACTTAATTTTTTAAGAGTTAACTATTCTTAGACCCATATTTCTTATTTTGAGGTTTAGCCCAGATTTCGACTACCCTTAAAATGTTTAAGCGAAATGCGAGCGTCTAGCAAACACATTGGTTTTGGAAGTCTAATATCATAATGTCATAATGGGAGCAAAATATTGATCCAGGTAAGGCATTCCACATTCATGTAGTGCGGTCAAAGAAACAATCTCTGAATCTAACAGCTCTAAGCTGATATGATATCCTGAAGCACGAGTATTAAGGTAGAATTGCTTAAAAGGACGAATGCAATTAGGCTATTGCACTAGAAAACTGTTTATAAAAATAACGGTAATATAACGAAAGACAAGAAATATTGCGGCGGTCCTCGAGAGATTCAAATGTTTCTGTTCTAGTTCTATCACTTTTCATTTTTAAGGCTCGTTTTTGGATTTCATTCAAGAGACTCAAGTGGGTTAGTGGAGAACCTGTCCAAATATATGAATTATACTCAAGCTTCGGACGAATATAGATTACGCCACATCAGAAGGGGTGACAAATTTCTTGGAACGTCTTAGGAAACTTAATAAGCAGCGTTTTTGGTGACGTTGAATATGTGGTCATTCTACATAAGGTGGTCTGTGAAACACACACTGAAAACTGTGAGTAGTTAATGATTAATGATTCCGCATTTGATTCTAGATCCACATCCGAAGAACTAGGACATGCATTTGGAAACGAATATGAGAAGCTGAGATTACTGTCATCAACAAAACAATTTAATGGATTCGAAGTTGTAGACAAAAGATCATTGATGGATATCAGAAAGAGAGTCGGACACAAAACAGAGCCCTGCTGCACACCAGCATTTATTTTATGAATTTCAGAATTGAAATAATTCATATAATACAACTTGTATTGAGCGGTTTTAAAGGTAGTTTTTAATCCATCAAAAAACAGTATCATCAATACAAAATGCACGCATCTTCGATAAATGAGCTTGATGCCAAACTCTATCAAATGCTTTTGAAATATCAAATAAGTGGTTCCACTGTTCAGTGAGATATACCATCAGATCACCGGTGGACGTATTGCTACGAAAAAAGAACTGCCGGTCATTGAGAAGCTTCCGTTCTTCGACATATTTCTTGAGCTGATAATTTATCAGCGTTTCCATGACTTTGGAAAAAAGGGACGTAATTATAATTTGACGATAATTAGAGGAGAAGAAGATTTGCCCATTTTTAAGGATATGCTTGACAAGCGCTGTTTTCCATCCACTCGGAAAGAGACCAGTATAGAAGAACAGAGAAAAAGCTTATGCAATGGTTTTGCCATTGTTAAAGAACACTTCTTCAGAACAAGAGGGGATACTATCTGGGATGGCAGATGTGCATTTATCAAGATCTTTTAGTACTCTTGCAACTGTACGAGTACGAAAGAATATTTGTCCTTACGATTTACGTCGTTTACGATCTATAACCCTAATAACCTCTTTACAGCTCGAATCAAACTATCAATTCTCTTCCCCATTTGATAGATTTTCACTTATTCGGGATAAGCTTTCTCATTCTCGAAAGAATTAAACATTGGAAAATAAACGGTGCAATATCCAACTAGGGAATAGGTCCTCAGTACAATTCCAAATATAGCTATTATGTACCTATGTAATTACTTCAATCCCAGATCTGGAGCTGATGGTACGTATGTCAAGCGTTAACACCGAGGACACTATATTTAACAAATCTGTTCAACTAAAAGGTATGCGTAGAGTATATCGACTGTTTCAAACTTTCCCTAATAGAGTACTTTATTGCATTGATATTGAAGATCAGGGCCCATTCCATATCGCGTAAGACTATAATATGTCTTAGTTGATATGATAGCGACAGCTATAGTCAAAACGCCATTACAAAAATTTTAAATCAATTATCACTTTACCCGATTCTACCCCAGGTTAAACTAGAAAATAAGTATATATGTCCTTCGACTAGAACAGATCCTCACTGTTGAACGCAACAGTTTTGAAGTAATTAAGAAACTATCTTCAACCGGTCGGCTTAAACAGAACAAAGCCCCGGAAGGCGATGGCATACCAGCCGAATTATTTCATCACGGCGGGCCAGCCTTACGTCAAACAATTCATGATATTATATATATATAAGAAGGGAGATGTCACAACGTGCAGCAATTATAGAGGTATCACGTTGTTGAGTACCGCCTATAAGATACTCTCCTCTATCGTCTATCCTACAGACCGGATAACCCCATACGCTAAAACCATCATCGGACAATATCAGTGTGGTTTCATTCCAGGCAAATCAACAACTGATCAGATCTTTACCCTTAGGCAGGCGATGGAAAAATGTCTAGAATTTAACATCCGAACATACCATCTGCTTATAGACTTTAAGGCCGCCTATGATAGCATAGTCAGGGTAGAACTTTTACAAAGCCATGAGAGAATTCAGCATCCCAAATAAATTTACACGACTATGTAGTTTGACCATGACCAACGTAACAAGCCAAGTAAAAATAGCCGGTTTGCTATCCAGACCAATCAACATCTTTAATGGACTCCGACAAGGGGACGGGTTGGCCTGCCTAATCTTCAACCTGGCGTTGGAGAAAGCAATCCGTGACTCTGGCACGGCAACAAGAGGGACCATCATCAACAGGTCCAGCCAGTTACTGGCTTATGCAGACGACATCGACATCATCGGAAGAAAAAAACAAGCTGTAGACGACTCCTTCATCCAGATCGAGCAGGCGGCACAAAATCTGGGGCTGCACATTAGTGAAGGTAAAACAAAGTACATGGTGGCGTCGAATGCGAGATGAACTGTTGGTCAAACAATTAAGGTAGCGGAGCACGAATTTGAAGTGGTGCAATCCCTTAAATACCTTGAGTCAATAGTAGCAGCCGATAACAATATAGAAGAAGAAATACGCGGGCGGCTTCTCAAATCCAACAGAGCCTACTATAGTCTGTCAAAGCTCTTCAAATCCAGAAACTTCAAAACTGCTGCTGTACAGGACCATGGTCCTGCCAGCACTCACATATGGATCCGAGACTTGGGTGCTTAGCAAAAGGCACTCCGACCTCTTATCTGCGTTCGAGAGAAAAGTCTTAAAGAGAATTGTTGGCCCCATAAGTGAGGAAGGACGTTTCCGGAGACGGTACAATCATGAACTGTACGCAATCTACCTTGAAGCAGATATCGTGACAAAAATTAAGCTCGGTAAACTCCGGTGGGCAGGGCACCTAGCTCGCATGAGCGAAGAGGAACCTGCTCGGAAAGTTCTTCGTGGTACATTCCATGGTAGATGAAGGCGTGGTAGACCATGCTTGCGCTGGAGAGATGGCGTAGACCAGGACGCCCGAAGCCTTGGGGTGCGCAACTGGATGGCGTCAGGTAGAGACCGGGATGAGTGGAGAGACTTGTTGAAAGAGGCCAGGACCGAAACCCGATTGTCGATCCGATGATGATGATGTTATATCAACAGTTTTCTTGAACAAATGTATCTTGGGGGCCCGCTTGAGGGGTTCGAGTATTTAAAATCCCTGTTTGGGTTCTCTGTACCGTTCTCGAAATTCGGTTGCTCCGGTAATGAGATATATTTAGTCGTCAGGCCTGCGCCTATATTAATAGTATTCTAAGGCAGCAGTACCACAACTTTATGAAAAAAAAATCCCATCATACAAAATTTTGGGAGTATTTCATTATACGGAGTCATTTTCTACAGCTTTATTTATCGGATTTTCCAATAGGGACTTGACAACTTATTTGAATTTAATTTATGAACGCACCCTTTCACTAATCATCGAACTGTCATTGTCAATTTATTCCGTAAACTCAATATTTTCATCGTGGTACACGAACGAGCAACGTCTGCAAATTATAAAAATTTTCTACCGAAATTCGGAGTCGGTGACCGCCAACTTTAAGAGCTAATTTCATCGCAAAATCATCTTCAGTGACGAAGCTCATTTTTGGCTCAATATTTTCGTCAATAAGTAAAATATGCGTTATTGGTCGGGTGAAATCCACACTTGCTTCATGAATCACCACTTTATCCACAAAAAATAACTGTTTGGTGCGGTTTGCATGCCGGCGGCGGTATTGGACCATATTTGTTCGTCGACGATAAAGATCGTCACATGGACTTGGACGACATGTGGTTTTAACAGGATGGTGCCACAAGCTACACAGCGTACCTTACAATCGATTTATTAAAGAGTAACTTTTATGAGCGTGTTATCTCAAGAAATGGGCCAGTCGATTGGCCGCCTCGTTCGTGCGATTTAACGCCTCTAGATTATTTTCTTTCGGGCTACGTTAAGTCATTGGTCTATGCCAGAGCCAACATTGAACGCGAAATAGCGGCCGTTTTGGCCGAAATGTGTGGCCGAGTCATCGAAAATTAAGTCCAACGAATCGACCGCTGCCAAAGTGCCCGCGGCGACCATATGAACGAAGTCGCTGATGGCTTGCGTTTTATTTAAAAAAAAGTTATCAAGTCCTTATTGGAAAACCCTTTATTACCAAAAATATTTGTTGGTTACCTTATGACACAAAAATAAGCTGCAAGCTTTTAGACAAATGGCAGGTTTTTGAGTGCTGTTAAACTCTATGTAAATGAGAGTAAGCGTTTTCAACTAAGTCTACAATTATTTACATATTTAGTCTGAATTGAGAATTTGAAGTTATCAACGATTCTAAGCGACTACACCGTTAAATATCGAACTGGTTATTACTAAACAAGATTTTTCGAAAATATGTTTTTCAACAAGTAGAATAAGGGTTTCTGAGGTGAGGTCAATCAACAAGAGACTTAATTAAACCCAAAATAATGTTCTGCTTGTTGCTTTGGTGGTTATCCTTCTAGCATATCAATTATTCTCCTCTCATTGCAAACATATATGAACGATAGAACCTTCAGAGGGTATCCTAAGTAGATTATATTCAGGATGCCTTCTCAAACTAAAATCTTTTTCTACCAGCTTAATCAATATTATTTCAATAGGTGTAACGAAATATTCTTACATCATAAAATAATATTCGCAAAAGGCATGGAAAATATTTTTATGACCAACGTGCACCCTCTGGGGATAAAGAACATGTCAATTGAGAAATTATATCCCAAGGAATTATTTTTGATTTGAGCTAAATTATGACCCACAACTCTATTCAACTTATACCACACAATATTCCTCCGAACAAAAAACTGCTGAAATCACAAGAATATTAAACTGGGCAGAAGATATTTTCTTCCCCCGTCCGCACACATAGCATAATCCCAACTTTAATATAACTTTCTTGACCCTTCCTTATTTTTTTTTTGCTCCCTTTGAATCCCCCCGAGATCCTGAAATATAGTCATAAAAGTTATTGAACTTCGTTCAGCTCCTGAATTTTCTGCAACAAATTTCTCCGATCAACCATCAGATATACCTTTTCATTTATATGTATGTATAATGCATGGTCTGCTGGTGTATACAGAGAGTATTATCCTTTTATATAGAGCGAGTTAAATTATTACCCGATAGAGGATATGGACGAGGGTAAGGTATGGAATATAGTTTTCCGTAAAAAAGCTCATTCCGCTGAAGTGGCCAGTTGTTTTTATTACCTTTGCTGATTGGAATATGATATAGATAAGGGATTTAACTCGAACACACTGAAATGTAAGAGTCGAGAAGAGATCTGAGTTATGAGTGTTTGATGCTTCATGGGTTGTGAATTGAATCTCAAATCGAAGGGATGAAAGGATTTTAATAGAAAAAAGTAAATAAATATACATTGCACGATATTAATCTGTTCTGTTGGCTGAAGTTATACAGAAGGTCGTCTTATTCTTAGACGAGCTTGATAGCCTTGGAAAATTATAAAAATAATTGAGCGAAGCAGTGGTCTAGGTTTAAGAACCCGGTAGTTTCTTTTAATTATTTTAGTTAAAATATTTCAAGTTATCGAATTGTCCACTATTTATTTTGACATCTATTACAACTGGGCGAAATATTTATCTGAGACATTAGATTAAAAAATATTTGTATGTGTCTATCATAATTTAATTACCTTAGTGGGAATATACTTTATTGCTTTCATTTTTGAAGAAAGACATTTTCGCTAAGTTAGCATCAGTTAGCGAAACGGCTTTCAGAAATGTTTTGAAAAAGGATTAATGTAAAGGATGAATCAAAATTTATGTAAAATTATCTACACAGGCAGTTGTTTATTTAATGGGTCTATTTTTTTTTCATTGTTGTATAAGAAGCTGGTTTTTAGCTAGGTTGACATTAACTTAGCGAAACAAATTTCAGAAAAAAGGAGATAAATAGGGAAATTGAGAAATTTTCGGCGTAAATAATTATCAACAAACTACAATCATTAAATGTTTATAAGTATACATACAGTAGACTCGCGCTAACAAAAACACCGCCTTACGTGAACACCGGCTAACGTGAACATAATTTTTTTACATTGAATACTCTGTAGCGTGAACACTGTGAGAAGGCCCTATAACGTGAACAAATTTAAAATGCATTTAACGTACAAAACGTTGTTTTCTTTTCTGCATTTGTCGGTTAGTCGAAACGGGGAATCCCCGTAATTGATTGCTCGTTAGTCCTGGTAGGTTAGTTTTTCTTTTGCTGATATCCATGAATGGACTGAAGATCTTCCGAACGCAACCGAAACGAACGAGGTTTTGACCAGTGATGAAAAAGAAAGCGAGGACAGTATTTTAGAAAGAGCACATAACAGAATAGAGGCTAGTGAAGCAATCAAAATTTACCAATAAATCTTTGGAATGGACGGAAAATGCAAACATAAGTCTAACAGATATCAGCGTACTTAAACGTCTCCGACAAAAATCGTTGTTTAGAAATTTATAAAAAAGAAAATCCGAAGAAAGATAACTCTTTTTTTTATTGATTTCAACGTAATTTTTTTTGTTAACACAGCATAATGGATTAAATATTTACAAACCGAAACACAAAAAAAAAAAAATATGAATTTGACTTAAAACATATGTACATAATTATATCTAATTTATTTGAAATTTTTTTAAAATTGCACCTTCGTAAACATGAACAACTCCGCAAACGTGAACACGCTCGGTTTTTAATAGTTCACGTTACCGCGAGTCTACTGTAATTCATTCAATTGTTTTTAAAAACTGTTTCGCTAAGATCACAATCAACTTGGCGAAACACTTAACTTAATAAGTATTTTAAAATTGTATGCGTAAATAATATGGTATGTCGTTTGAAGAGTTTGTAAATGAAAATAGCAAATCTCTCTAACCACGCCTCCTCCGCAGCCTTCATCATACTGATAATTCAGCGAAAATTTATACTTTTTTTCAGTAAGTATCCAAAGAACAATTTAAAATATCTCCCAAAGACTTGGAACACAGTGGATCTACTGCGCAGTAATATTTTAACATTTTCACACTGATGGTCATAATGTTCCTCATCAACTATATGCATCATTAAGCGGACGTCAGTTATGGAAAAATCTATATAAAATTGATATCGCTAAATCAAGGATTGGACTCACGATATTGAATGTTACTCGTGTACCTCAGAGTTCCATTCTTGGGCCCATTTTATTTTCAGTTTAAGTTGATGAACTTCCATCTTTGATTGCTATCTGTTCCTCCCATTTTTATGCAGACGATGTTCAACTGTACTCTAGTTGCTTTCTTGGTCTTATTGAACATGGATCTTTTTGTGTCAATTAAGGGTTAGAGAAAGTGGTAAATTGGTCTGAGTTAAATGGAATTATTTTAAATCTTTGAAAATTTAAATGTGTGGTCATATGAAGAAAGCCACTTAATCTTGCTTATTTCCCATCGATTGTTTTGAACAAAGCTCCGATCGAACACGTAAAAACGGCAAAAAATCTCGGTGTGACCTTCAACCGCTTTTAAACTTTATGGTAATCCTATTAATGGACTCGTGCGTCGGTGAGGTTTATGTTGTACATTGTACTTTATGGGTATAACTCAGGCTTTTGCACCAGTTCAAACACGTTTACTTCTTAAAACCTATTTATATATATGGTTTTGAAATTTATTGTAACTGTAATTATATAAGGAAGGCTTGACGTGCGCCTGCTAGATATGCATTTTGAAAAGGTCCTTAATCTTCGATGTTTGATTTTGCTTATGAATATACTCCTAACATGCCAACCACACTACTGTTTTGATTCTTTACATCTGAGCGTCAATGTTTTGTTAATTCCGTCCGTCCTTGGAACTCTTTACCACGAAATATAAAAAAGTCAAAACGCA